>VXBB01006895.1:221594-284161 GCA_013399915.1 Illadopsis cleaveri
TTTGGAAAGGGGGGGGTGGGGTGTTACATTCTCCATTCCAAAGGAAACTCCAGCTTTCCCTGGCAGATACCTGTCTTCCCAAACCAAGACAACCAGGCCTAAATGTTCCCTAAGTCAGAAGCACTTCCTAAATACTATCAAAAACTCCCAAGTCCACCAAAGCATTTCCTTTTCTGTCTTGCTGGCACCAATAAACTGGAAGATGTGTCTTTAAGGGTGCTTCCACCCCCAAAAGGTAAGGTGTCTAAAGGCTCTTTCCCTGAGCTGTCACACAGAGATAACATCATGCTGTTGTCTCCTTTTGTCTTGCTATTAAGCTTGCTTCACTTGCAGTCACTTCCTATGACTTCTTCAAAGTTGTTTCTCACCAATAATTCCACAACCTGGCCAAGGATAAGGAATAACCGCCACCACATTGTGTATGTGATGGGTCTTTCACAAAAAAAGCCACTGAAATATTTTCACTATGCTGCTGACACTTGGCTCTGCCTCCTTTCTCATTTTGTTCACCTCTCCCCTTTTGCCATAACAGTGACTTCAGCAGAGGAATGGATCAAGCTGGATACCTATGGCTTGTTTAAAAAACTACTGAAAACAAGCAGCCCTTAGGGGAAGTTTTGTCAGTTGTTTCAACTGAACATCCAGGAGGCAGGTTTGTTGATCTCCCCTAAGAACACCTTCAATCTCTCTATTGGTTCAGCAAGTTGCAAGAACAGCTGGGAAGGAAAGAAGTGACAGTAATGGAATTCACTTTGCACTAAGTGCAACTTTCAAAAGAAGAAAACAGAAAATTAGAGAGAAAAAGAAGAGCAAATAGGAAAGACTTCCAGAAGGTAACGGGCAAACAAGAATACATTTGTTTCTGACTGAATGAAAAACACTAATGGAGTGGGAACAAAACAAGAAGAGGAATATTTTCTAACTTGCATATCAGCCTTATAAAAAGTTCACCAGCTCTCCCCTGCAAGATCTCTGCTATCCTTGTCACCAGTGAAGAGAAGCAAGAGCATGTGAGGAAACCTCTAATTCAGTGCAATACATTTTCTCATCCACAGGAAAGTGACTGAAGAGCTGAACAGCTACAAGCCTTTGTTCTACTTACACTGTTGTGTGCCAGGTGAGGGAATTTACTTTTACCAATAGAGGCTGGCCAGGGCACAGCTGGCATGCAGCAAAGATATGTCAGTGACTTCCATCCTGGGATTAATGGCTTTTAGCATGCCAAATTTGCCTTCTTACAGTATTATCTGCCCCTGCATGTCTGTGTGCAGAAGGTAGAGAATTAAAGAGATGAAGGATTATTACAGGAGATCAGAGATTTTTAATAATGTCTGGCCTCAAGGAAAGACTGACCCATTCTCCTGAACTTGCCCTTCCTTCTTTCAATTCAGATTCTAGTTTTAAGTCTATTCAAGTTCCCTTCCCCTGCCCCCTGACTCCTGTTGTATGAATGTGTGTGAACAGGTGGATGTGTTTACTTTGAACATTTCTACAGCCTCTAGATTTCATACACTGAAAGCAGACAAGCACTGGCAATGAAACTAAGGCAATTCTCACACCAACTATGAAGATCTGATACACCTCATTCAATGAGATGTAAAAGTTAGGAGATGTTTACTACATCATGACACAAATTTGATTTTTGGTAACAGTGCAGCAAGTAGATTGTAGCAAAAAGATTACTCACAGGGATAAAATGGCCAGACAACGTCAATTGTGTATGCAAAGTATGGACTAAAATTATTCTGTATCTCCAAAAAAAAAAAAAGTACCTTCTGTGGACCCAAAGCTCTCCAAGCAGAAGTCAACTCTCTGATAGGAAAGTAGGACCCACAATTACATTTGAAAAAGCTTTACCTTCATTGACAGTAGCTCCAAAAGACTTTTAGCTTTGTACAGGACACATCTTATTTAGAGCCATCAGCTGGGAAAAGATGTGATGGACCACATGGAATTGCAGGAACTACTCTTGCAGCAAGATGAAAAAGAAACTGTCTGAAATTCCACATGGCAAACAGCAGTCATCCTGATCTTCCCCTCATGACTAACATTGGTGCACTGATTTTGTGACAGCAGAGCTGTGTTCAGCTCAGCTGTTAACAATAGCTTTGTAAGCAAGTGTTTCAGGGCCTCATGGCTTTTTGATATGCCTATGTAGCTGCTTTTCTTTCCATTTCCCCTACTATGTGCTAGGTTACAGAAACACTTCCAAGCAGCAGATTCAGAAATAGAAAGAGTTCAAGGCCAGGTTTCACACCTGCAACCTTGCAGTTCTGGGCTGTTTCAGCCCTGAAGACCAGTCTCATTTAAAGTCCAAGGCTTCCTCTAACATCCAGGTTTTCTGTTCAGTAATTCCAAATGAAGTTTATGATTTTTTACTTGTGTTTGGGGCAGGAAGGGATGGGGAGGGGAGTAGGGAGAGGGAATATTACTATGTAGCCATTACACATACCTCATTTTACTCTGATAAATTTAATTGAATGCCACAGTAATTCATAAAATATTAATTTATCACCCAAATTAAGACACTGTCTCACCCCAATTCCCACAAAAAAATCAAGACCAGCCACTCCTATTCAAGATGAATATACAATTCATAACTGTACTTCCCTATATACTTCATAAGTTAGCACAAAGTTTTGAACGGTTAAGTAACAATTCTAATTTTTATTTCTTTTTGAATTCTGCAGAAGAATCTGTTTTCTAAATCACTGTAAATACAGTATTTAGTTTACAGCAGCAGCAGCAAGCTATCACAAACAGCCCATATGATTCCAGAGTGGGAGGGATAGGACACAAATGCCATATAAAAAGAACAATGCAGCCCCACTTTGACACTAATGTGCTATGTCCATGTATGTGCCAAGGAGAAACTTTGGCACCTAGAGGGTATTCAACTAGAATAAGGCATCAGCAGGCCCTGTGCTTTTAGATGTATATTCTGGTTTGTTTAGGAAACAAGTTGTTCTGTAGTTGGACAATGTGCTACGCATGACCCATTTCTTGACTCCAGGTGTGACTTATGCAACTTGTGCTGATTCTCTGCTCATCCTGGATGGACTGCACTACACAGCCTATCTTACACAGGACTTTTCTTCCCATATTGCTCCAACAGCCCTGAAAAATTGTTTAATAACCTCTAAGTCTCTGGCACTGAAATAAATAAAAAAAAGATTGAAAGAAACAAACAAAAGAAATCCCAAACTTGTTGCACTTGCTGCAAGTCAAGAAAGGTACATAAAAATCTAAATAAAATTGTAAGGGAACAAAATCTTAAATCTGCATTGCCCTCCAGGAGAAATATAAACAGAGATCCTCTGATACATACTGACTGCACAAATGGAAAATAAAGACCCAATGACATGTTTAGAACAGGATAAACAACTCCCAGTTCTAGCTAACAGTCTTTCCCTCTCTGCATAGAGAGACAAAGACAATGAAAAGTCATTTGTACATAGCTGAGACTGTAAGTCACAGGAGTTTCTGCACTGCTATTCACTCTAAAATTAATTCAGATAGCAAGGGGGAAAGAAGAAAGTAAGTTCCTCATAAATATTTAAAAAAAACCCAAACCAAACAAAAAACAACTAAACAAAACAAACAAAAACCCAACAACAACACCACCACCAAACTCACCAAAAACAAATCTCAGATCTTCATTTAGAAGGCTAGAAAACTCTGGAACTGGTCCTAATGTAAATCTCAGACAAATCTGCATTTTGCTGAAATGAGAACTTTGGGTCTAGGCCACCTAGGAAAGTAGCTCGGAGTTCCCCATTAGGTCGAGTTCTACTTGAGATACTGGGATATCAAAAAACTTCAGAGTGAAAATTTAACAACTGACTTACCACAGAGCAAAGAAGAAAGAAGTTGAAAGAAAACAGACAGTATCATCAGTGACTTCAGTTGGTCTTTCAGGAAACAAAGATCCTCACTGCAGCAAATATAATCCTTGAATTGTTTGCAAATAGGTTTAATCATCTAATTGCCATGTACAAGGAAGGAAAATCTATGCACTATCAGAATTCAGTACAGCTAATTACTAGAAGGCAAAATAAAGATTTTTATCAAACACAGTGTGTGTTCTTCAGCTATTATATCTATCAATATTTATATATCTTACAGCCCTTTCTGGGTGGTTGCTGCATACATTTTGTGTGCAGTCAAGAAGCTTCTTGACTGCAAACGTGCTTTTAAAAAGAAACCTGGCCCGAACCCTGCATTTCCAATTCAAGCAGTGGATTCTGAAGCCTGTTAACTCCCTGGAGCAGTTGATAGCTAAAGACTTGTTTCCGCTTTTCTAACAATTTCCTGGTTTGCATAACAATCCTAAAAGAAACACTCTCAAGAAGTTTTCTAGCACAGAGAGATTTTGTCTCCAACCTAGTTCTAGTTTCAAGGCACAGAGAATATTTATATACAATTATAATAACTTTAAAGATATATTTGTCTACAAATATATTTATGTATAAATATGTATCAGCTGCTTGTTTAAAACAAGATTATGATAATTTTGCCGTATCCAGGAAATACAAAACACTGGCTTGTGCCTGGTGCTTTACTCATGCCATTGTGAATAAGGGGGGGAGGGGGGGAGGGAAGGGGTTTAATGTTTAATTTCCTGTTAAAAACACACACAGGATAAAATCTTCCAAAGAGCAGTTATAAAACATGCATTTGTTAGCCAAGAAACTAGGTAAATATGGAATGAAGCCCAGGCTCGCTTCTATTCCTTCACCCCCTCTCCAAAGAAGAAAGCAACTGAAGGCCACGGAGCGTATTTGGAGGCACTGAGCTCTACTCAAGGACTAGATAATTGATGAGCCTGGCTGATCCAGGCAGCCTGCAGGCACTGGGGTAGCGCGGTGATGCAGCCAGGCTCGAGGCACTGCAGCGCTGCATGTGCACGGCACACGTGCCCGAGAGCCATTGTCCCCACTGCTGACCACTGTCCTGACACAGCTGGCTGCCTCAACAAGGGAAAGAGCCATTAGCACGTGGCCGGCAGCTACCAACAGCCTGAGGATCCTGCTACCTTTGCTAGTGGCTTTACGGACCACAGAGGGTATTTTTTCACCAGTTACAAGGGGAAGATCCCACTGAAATTTCACCTGCAGAGGTTCAGCCTTCACTACAGTTTTAATATCTACCATGATGTATTAGGCTAATCTGCAGTTCAACCCACTACAACTCCCAGACATGCACCAAAGCTCTGCATGGGATATAACTATCACAGCCTTTAGCAATCCCAGCTCTTTGCCAAGATGCCTAAATTAGACAAGAATATGGACTGAATTTAGGCAAAANTCTAACAATTTCCTGGTTTGCATAACAATCCTAAAAGAAACACTCTCAAGAAGTTTTCTAGCACAGAGAGATTTTGTCTCCAACCTAGTTCTAGTTTCAAGGCACAGAGAATATTTATATACAATTATAATAACTTTAAAGATATATTTGTCTACAAATATATTTATGTATAAATATGTATCAGCTGCTTGTTTAAAACAAGATTATGATAATTTTGCCGTATCCAGGAAATACAAAACACTGGCTTGTGCCTGGTGCTTTACTCATGCCATTGTGAATAAGGGGGGGAGGGGGGGAGGGAAGGGGTTTAATGTTTAATTTCCTGTTAAAAACACACACAGGATAAAATCTTCCAAAGAGCAGTTATAAAACATGCATTTGTTAGCCAAGAAACTAGGTAAATATGGAATGAAGCCCAGGCTCGCTTCTATTCCTTCACCCCCTCTCCAAAGAAGAAAGCAACTGAAGGCCACGGAGCGTATTTGGAGGCACTCTACTCAAGGACTAGATAATTGATGAGCCTGGCTGATCCAGGCAGCCTGCAGGCACTGGGGCAGCGCAGTGATGCAGCCAGGCTCGAGGCACTGCAGCGCTGCATGTGCACGGCACACGTGCCCGAGAGCCATTGTCCCCACTGCTGACCACTGTCCTGACACAGCTGGCTGCCTCAACAAGGGAAAGAGCCATTAGCACGTGGCCGGCAGCTACCAACAGCCTGAGGATCCTGCTACCTTTGCTAGTGGCTTTACGGACCACAGAGGGTATTTTTTCACCAGTTACAAGGGGAAGATCCCACTGAAATTTCACCTGCAGAGGTTCAGCCTTCACTACAGTTTTAACATCTACCATGATGTATTAGGCTAATCTGCAGTTCAACCCACTACAACTCCCAGACATGCACCAAAGCTCTGCATGGAATATAACTATCACAGCCTTTAGCAATCCCAGCTCTTTGCCAAGATGCCTAAATTAGACAAGAATATGGACTGAATTTAGGCAAAATAGAATCTTTGTAACAGTTTTCAACAGTAACACTGTCTTTTTGGCTCTTACAATAAAAACAACCCACCAAGTGCTTTCTGTCTGCCGTGTTTGGGCCAAAGTCAACTCCTCAGTGCACACCTTGCTCCATGGAATTGAAGAAGTTGTAGTACTTTTTGCATCCTGCTGGGATTCACATTCAAAATTAGATGTAAACAGCTCTGCATGGCTTTAGCTTTGTTTTGTTTTTCAAATGAGGATAAATTTATTATTGCAGATGTAGCTCAAGAGCTTTCTTAGCTTTTGAGAGCACATTATTCAAATTAACACAGCTTAAGCTTTTTAAGCAGATACACCTTAAACATCTTCTAGTCAAGGCATTTAGTTTCACATTTGATGCAAGAAAGACAGACAGAGATTATGTATCACTCTGGTGAATCAAATCCGATGGCAGGAATGCTGAGTTTCTTGCTGACTCTTTGCAAAACTGGCTCTGAAACTATAAACAGTCCTGAGTTTATTTCTAAAACCTGCACTTAACAGCTGTCACAGGTATTTGTGTTCTCGCCTTATGAAATCAACCACTGTTAACCACCAATTTAGCAACAGTTCACCAGCGAATCTCTCACTACTGCATGAGTTCAAAACCTTCCTGTTTATTTTCCCTCGCTGTAACTGGACTTTGTGCCCTGATCCCTTGGCCCTTCATGTGAAAAGACAATTGGCTAAAAACATTAGGAGAGAAAAAGGAATAGGGTGGAGAAAAACTGTAACACAAAATGAGCACTGACTTGCCTCCTCAGTACTGTACGTAGCCCCAAGCAATGAAATTTCAGGAAAATGATTATGGTTCTGGCCAACAGTCAGAATATATAAGATGTTATACACCCTTTGCCTCACTGTATGTTGCTACTGCAGACTCCATGTAAAAGAAAGACTTTTCTTTCTTTTTTATTTTTTTTTCCATTGCTTTTCAGTGGTAAGGCAAGTTGACAAGTATTTACTGCTAGTTACAGCAAGGTATTAAAGATTCAAGTGAAATACTGGTATTCTCCAGTGCAGTGGTGACCTGAGCCTTTAATCCAGATGAATTTAACTGTAAAGTGCATTAGCTCTTCTCATAAAAGATTTGCTTTAATTTTAGTTCTCTCTCCATTTATCTTATGGCTGTGTAATCTTCAGTAGAGGTCAAAGAGATTTCCCCAAAGAAACAGGAGCTGCTTCTTTTTTAGAGGAGAAAAGCATATTTAAGACAGTCCGTCCTACTTTTAAACATAAGTCACAGGACAGTACTCCCTGCTGTCCTCTCTCTGTAGCTCTCCTTGCTTCTTTGCATGTTCCAAAGCAATTAAACCAGTGTGCATGTGCATCCACACATGTATAAAAATGAAACATGAAATGAAAACACCTCCTGGAGATAGGATACACAGCCCATCTGATGCAAGGACTGGAATTATTGCTAACATCTTACCATCATCCAACTCCAGGCAGAGATTGTAAACAGCCAGAGGCCTCTTAATACGCTGTCCTTGTCTTCTTGACTGCCTTGGTGGGGCATTTGGAGGAGATACTGACATAGAGATTGGCTCAGGGAAAGTAGCATCAGGCAGGGTTTTGAAAATCTGCAATCAAGAACACAAAGGGTGTTAATTATTTATCATGAAGAGCAACCTGTGCAATACAACTGTAAACCATTATCAAACAACATTTGTTTTGGATTTCATTCAAAGCAGACAGGAGCCAAAAAATTCATTCCTTCAAGTTTGGGAGTATGCCGTGGGTTTTTAATGAGTGCTTTAAAAATAAATAAATAAATAAATAAATATAATATGAAAATAACCAAGAGCACTGTCTACACATTAACCAAGCTGCCAATCAGTCAATTCAAATACAAAACATTTGCAGCCACACTTACCAGCTAGGATGGAGGGGAAGAAGAAAATGAAGGATACTACCTTAGGAACCAGTAACCAAAATGCTTTAACTAGAATCTGTAATTTTTCCAGAATACCCATTTTAATTTTCAAAGCCTGTGATATCATTATATCAGCCATTTTAATTAAAGAAACACTACACCCTTGAAGAGGGCAGGAGGAAAATTTTGTGGGCAGGGGGTTTTAGTGAGAAATACCATAGTAACAAACCATGTGAGAATTTATTCTGTTAACTATTTCATATTGAGACAATTTTATATTAAATACTGACATTCACAAAGATGCACATAAAAACGATTGCATTTCCTGTCATCATTTTATCTTTTGACTCATGACCATCAGCATATCACCACTTCACACAGAATACCACGTCATTTCTCTCTGAATTAACCAACAACATAGATTCACTGTACCTGATAGCACTTATACTTTAACTGTCACATGAAGGAGACAGTCTAACAGTGCTGATTTACTGCTTGAAATTATCAGTGTGCTGGCATGCAATTTACCAGCAGCCTCCTACAAGTCATCATGGCATGAACTAATTGGCTTCATAGGTATTTCAGCAAAGACAAAGCAGCAGATAAAGAAAAACACAAACAGAAGCTGTGTGAGAAAACTCCTGTGTCTCTACAGCACCTCTCAGCAATGCAACACAGTGATATAACAAGATATAATGAAACAGCGTATGATGTTCTTGTACTCTGCAAGTTTATAATATTTACTATAAGGATACCTGGCAAAGAGAAGAGCTGTAATCAATACTTGAAGGGGAAGCTTTTTATGAACTAGAAATTCATGCAGAAACTATAAAGGGACAACATAGACAACACATTTTTGGATAATAACAGCACGTGTCAGGTGTAGTGTGACACTAAAACCCAGACAGGTGAGAAATAATGCCATCAGCATCCTGTAGTATGGCACTCAAAACACCATGTGAAAAGTACCATAAACCCTAAATGCCATCATATCCTGGCCTGCTAACTCTGAATATTAACATGTAGGAAGAAGATAACCCAAGATTCCATGTATGCATTGACTTCCAGCCACTTAATCATCACTTTCGTACTGGCAGGTAAAAGACTGCGCTGGTACAAAATAATCAAGAGAAGACATATTCCACAAAACCAGTGGAGAAATGATCATATTCCCAAAACTGGGCAGCAGTGGGCCAGAAGCCCATGTATGGTGTGCACAGGAAAGCTCCAGTGGAAACATTACCTTCCTTCCCAGTAAGTGAATGCTGCCATGGGGGAGGTAAAAATGCTGTAATTTGAAGTTCCCCATCCCAGCATTAGGAAAACTGTCTCCCCCTCCTTTACATGCCTAGGAACAAGGGACTACGAGAGAGTGCCAAAACAGCAACTCTCTAAAAACAAAATGCTTACAAAGAGAGGAAGCTGCCCAACCTGGCTCTCCCCAGTATGGACACAGCAGCACTCTCAGGCAGGGACAAAGCTCTAGTTGTGCTCAGAGTTCTAAAGCCATTTCTTAAAACATGATGCAATATATAATAGTGAAATCTAATGTGCACCTCCATGGCACTTGGCTAACAGTACCACACTGCCCCCTTATGTGTAAATACAAGGCTAGATTGAGCAGGGTTAGGGATAAATATTTGCTTCTGAAAAATTCAAAGGTACCAAAACTTGAAATGCCATCTTTTCCATGGACTAAGGGGTGCATCTGGGCTCTCTGGCAAACAACTCTCTGCCAAGAGGTTTCAGCATGTTGTTTACAATGCCACATTCCACAGCTGTGTTTATTTCTACAGCCTTATCCATGGATCTCTGCTGAAATTAGTGTTGGTGAGAAGAAGTATTTCTCAGGAATACTTCATAAGAGATGAGCTTTCTTGTATGCTTCTAGGTGACTTGCACAGGCTGCAGTGAAGTTCTTCAGTGTTTTTTACTTGTCTCTCACCAATATTGCAATAGCATGAGAAACTAAGAGTCACAAAGGCAAAAGACAAAAATATCTTTTGCTCTTTCGAGTAGTTCATAGTTGTGTTCATCCCTACTTTGGTATCTTTTTTAGTCTTTTTAGTAGGAAAATAAACTCCAGCTCAGCCCTAACTAGACATTTTTCAGCAGCAGCAATCTCTTTCCATTGCAGGCCAAAGCCTCAGTTCATCCTACAGGTTTGCAAAGGATAGCATCTGAAAAGCAAGCACAACATCAACCTTCACCTTCAGAAGTGCACCTAGAGCATTCAGCTTATCTTTCTTGCTTTATTTTCACTTAAATAAGCAAATGCATTTCATCCTGGCTTGGATATTAGTCTGCTGCATTGACAGAGGCACTGTTAGGTCTGCCTGAGAATGAGGGGATGGAGACCTGCTTTATTTACGCTGTGGGGAGAAAAGTTGGGTTTGGTTTTATTCAGATTTGCTTCTAACCTTATTAACTATTTAAGCATCACTGAAGTCTAAATGCTTCATGGCTAATAAAAGAAGCCAGCTGTGAGTGACCTGTTGTCAGAAGTCCAGAGGACTGAATTCAACGTCACACACACACACGCAATAGGAGCACCTGAAATGGCTCCAGCATTGCTGTGTGCTGCCTGACTTGCACAAAAACATGGGACCACAGGTGAGCAAGTTTAGGAGCACCATCCTGCACTACAAGCAATTGCTATTCAGATGCATGGCAAGACAACCACACAAATCCAATTGCAGGGAAACTCTCCCAAGGGAGAACAGATTGCAATGTGCTATTTAAGAGAAGATTGTTTTGCTACTCAAAAAACCATGCTCCCTTAAGGTCAAATCTACCACTATCACTAATCTGGACTGCAGAAGTCACCACAGCTTAGACTAATTCCTGTAATAAAGACAAGAGTGAAGTATGCTTATTGAATTACGTCACTCTAGAAGCGATAAAAAAACACTAAGCCAACCTCAAAGTTTAAAGATTTCACAGTCACATCCCGTGTTAACACGGTTTTTGAGACTGTGGTCAAACTGCATGAGATTTATAGACTATCAGTTCTCTACAATTTAGTTCTCAAAAGCACTGGCATCCTGCTATTTACCTACCTGGGAGTAAACTCTGAAGCTAACTGTAACAATTTACACCTGGGAGAAGACTAACATATGTAGCATTCAAAATTTTAATCCAGCAACAAATCCCTGTTAGTCAGTCCAAGTTAGTCCACTATTGTAAATGGTTCTTTAGGTCTAATTTTACATGAAAGGAGAATTTCAAAGTGCACACTGAATGAACCAGAGGATGAATCTCTAAACTTGCAGTGCAAAAATTACAACGAAAACGATTAAACTCTGGTGGAGCAATTTAAAACTCTGGTAAGTCTGACCTATTTCTCTCTATATAGGAGTATAAAATGGATGCTTTACAAGGCTAAACAAACCACAAACCATCTTGGGCATACAGCACTAATAACAGCTCTGTCTAGAGCGGTGAGCCCAAGATCATCCCTACATATAACCATTCCAATTCCTAAATCTGTGTCCCACAAAGTCTGTGGCAGCATTTCTTGAGAGTAATGAGCCAAATTCAACATATTATCATACTGTATTCTACCAGCAGATCCACATGGCAGCAGCCCAAGGAATTTTGCCAGATTCCCTTAATCTGCAACAACAGTGTTGGACTCTAGATCGTGAGCTCTTATGACGGCCGATTTTAGGTATTCAAAAAAACCCATGGCTGGGAGGATTTAACTTGGCCTATTCCACAAGTTCATGTCTAGATGTATAGCTGTACATGGAAATGTAGATTAGATTCTGCTGCTACAAGAGAATACTGATCTGTTTGTTCTGGTCTCAAGCAGAACTAATTAATGAATTTCAGTATGTTTGCCAGGAATCACTTTAGGAAAAGACCCAGACATCAGGTCATCTCTGTCTGCTTTGTTTCACTGGGGTAATTAAAATTTCCTCTAAAAATCAGTGGGAAGCAAACAGCAAGGACAGAGTGGGATGAAAAAGAGAGGAGAAAAAACTGGAGGCTTAGTAATAGAGCTAATGAGGATAAACTTATAAAAAATCACCATAAAGCTGTGCCATGATTTTGCTGCAAGACAAACCCCATATCACTCTCATAACACCAACCACCCAGAACTTGCATCCATCTCCTTGGAATGCACAAACACAAACCAGAGCACCAGAAGTCACTGTGCAAGGCAAAGGAAGCTAGAACATGCAAGGTCACTCCAAATTCTGTGGAATTCCATTAGTGGGATTGGCTCCACTACTACATTCATATGTTTTAGAGGGGAGTATTTCTCAAGAACAACATAAGTTTCTATTTGGGCAATTTCCCTTCAATACCAACTTGATTTGCCATTGTTAAATAAAAGACACAAAGACTGACACTTCCATTAATGTTCACTGAATAACAGAAACCATTATCCAGCTATGGCACATGTACTGCTCTTCCCTTACACATTTTTTCCCTATGGTACTCCTTGCATTTCCATGACAACTGGCTATAACATATGCTGATCAAAGAATATTTTATACATTAGCAGTTAATGGGATAGTGCAAGATAGTGCATGGTTTTCCCTTGACTTAGCTTCTTTTCATTGTAATGCAAGCCCAATTCAGGTTAAACCCACCAATCTGCACAAAACCAAAAATCATATATTTATATTAGAGACAAAAACACCAAAAAAAAGACCAACTGTCTTTTTTGGTTCACAGTGTGCTTTTACTCAGATAAATTTCCAAATTTTTTTTCCTCTTAGGATAATGAAGACAGTGGTTGTACCCTGCTTTTTGCCTTTTTCTGAAACCAAGATAATGATGTCTTTTATGTCAAACTACAATTTTACTGTAGATATAAGCTTTTCAGAAATCGTAAGGTGAAAATAAGCATTCTAAAACACTACTACAGTAGTTCAGCCACTAATTATAACCACTAACCACTAATTGTACACTAATTGTAATCCATTTTTTAACAGTAAAACCCACATTCAATAACATGAAAAGTTCTAGGGTTTTTATTCCGTATTTGAAGGGATTACAGAAGCTAATTGGAGTTATTAAAAGTTTAATCATAATAGAAGTTACAAAATATCAACTTCTAGAGAGCTAGGACAAAAGTTTTATTTCAAAACTGATTTCTGCACGAATTATAACAATTTTATGAAACTTCCAGAGTACTGAAAGCTTTTTAAAAAAGATCCTTTGTTATTGTAGTTTCTTACTGGTTCACATTTTTACTTTACTATCGATAATGTTAGATCAACATGTTTCATTCCTGGTTTTAGTCAAAATGATCTATTTCTTTTTCTTGTTCACAAACACAATCCAATAAATAAAAACTACATGCACCAGGAATTCATGATACCTAAACAGAATCTGTGCAAAATGTGATGAAAGTTGATTACTTCTAAAACTCATATTCAATATTTTTAAAATATTTACAAAATTCTCCAAGAAAAATTATCAACAACTTCATCGGAATTCTTAAATAACTTACTTCCCAAAGGTTACCGTTGTGTCCACAGGTGTGCCTGCCTCAAATTAGTTATCCTGACTTTTGCACTTCAACATTTATATACTATAAAATATGATTTGCTATGCAGTGCTTTCTGTAAGATTGCACAAGATGCAGATTTTCTGAGGCTTGAATTCCACTACAAACCACAAATACTTTTATCCATTATTGTGGGCGTGGGGGGTAGAATCAGATCCAGAGCTGAAAACTACCTGTGGCTCAGTCTCTAGAGGGCCACCAACCAGAAAGCATCAATAATGCTCTTGATGCTCCTGGCACACACTGTTGAATTACAGTACAACATTGGATGCAGCCTGGAAAGTAACCAGGTGTAAGTCAAAATGAGAAACAGGAAACATCCTTGGCTCTGAGCCAAACCACAAAGTTCTCTAAATAAATAAATTAGAATTGAATCCATCCAAGACAGCCTTTTCTTCATTGCAAAGATATCATTTGCCAAGCCCATCTGCCTGGCAGCCGGACCACCCCTAACTAAGTGAAACATTGCTTATAGGGATTTGTGGACACTGAGCGTCTCAATCTCCTTCTGACTGAAGTATCTGCTATCTGCTCTTCTTAAACACGAGTAACTACAGATCTGGACAATCTGAAAACTACAAGAGTGACAAAAGAACCCAGGGAAGTTTCAGACAGACATGATCTATCAGTAGACTCTAATCGCCACTCATTTGCCCTGATTGCCTTGAACTGTGTAGTTCAAGTTTTGAGACATAATGAAGAAACTAAAAAGCCTGCAAAACACAACATTACAGTCTGGAGGACAGCTGTGAAGGAGGGGAGAAAAAAAAAAGGAAACTGTACCAAGGTTAAAAACGCATGTCCTTTGATCACTCACGAATTATGAGTTTGTTGAGTCAGCCTTTCTAAAAGTAGCACTCCTGATACAAAGACTGCAGTTTCCACCATATCACATAGCACTCCACCTTTTAACAATTCATGAGAAGAACACTCCTGATGGCAGCCCATTCATTGCTATCAACCAATCCATGTTAGCCATCGAGGGGAAGGAGAGAGTTAACCACACACCAGGCTGGGAATATCTCCACATTTGTCCACTGCACCAGCAGGAACAGCAGGTTCACCTTCTCTTCTGTGCTCACCTACTCTACCTCACACCAAGGAGAGTATTCTAAAAAGGTTATCTTTCTCTATTACACATAATAGCTATGTGTGTCTTGTTTAGTTACAGCTAATTATCTTGACTTCTAAAACATGAGACACTCCTCGAAGGAAAATAATGCAGAGGGAGAATGTTCACGTGTATTTTCTCTTACAAACAGTGTGAGAAGTCATAAGAAGATGAAAGATGGCATTTGGAAACCTAAGTCAAGATCCAGCAAAAACAACAACTATGGTCAAACACAGCACAGATAACACTGATCTCCTCTGCATTTGTAATAAATATATATATGAACATATACATGTGCATATACACACAAACCCACCATATATATACACATCTATTTTACTGCAGATTTTATGAACAGATATTATAATTGAGTATAGAAACCCACATTTGACCCCCTACCACACTGTCATCGAGCAAAGCATCAGAACAAAACGACAAGATCTTCAAGATCATTGCAAATGACATGGTTCCAACCGTAGCCAACCACACAGCCTCACTAGCATCTTCCTTTTTACAGATATCCTTGCTGCTTTAAAAATATTTATACTTTATATATCATTGCTTTTTCAAGTATTTTCTGCTCATTGTTTTTGTTAAAATACATTTTTTTACCTTGCATTATGACTATAGGCTCTTTGGAGGCAAAGAACACACTGTTCTATTGTATGTCTAAATAAAATATTGATGCCTTATTAGTGCAAGTAGCATGCACTTGAAAGTATTGGAAATAAAAGTATTGTCAGCTGACTGCCACATATTTTTAATACAAGAATCTGTTTAATGGTTTGAAATACACTAACCCTTCTGGTAAGGCAAAGGCTCACTAGAATTCTAAAGAATACATGCAAAAAACATTATGTCACACAGTTTCTGCATAAGAATTTACTTTTTAAACTTTTAAGAAGCGCAACAACTTTTCCCCTCTTCATGCCCCTTGCAATATTTTACAGCGTATTTTCTTTTACTAACAAGATTTTATTTAAGGACATCCCTTTCAGCAGTCTCCATAAGGACTTCTCCCTTGCCTCCTCCTCCACACATGCAAGCACAGCACCCTGACCATCAAGACTGAAGTAAATATTAACCAGCTGAACTCCACTCCTTTGTCATCCTTCCTCTTCACTTACTTAGGAACATTGCTTGTGGACAGCAGAAGATGAGATCTCTATCACTTTGAAATTTTGTATGAAGTAGAGTGAAGTTTCCCCAAATTAACTGTAAACAAGGTAGACAAATCAGGAAGTCAGAAGTTCATATACTATTTCTGCGTGCCATGTATTTGTAGTACAGCATCTCAGCAGGTCTCTTCCACCCCTGAGATCACGGCTTCTGTTTTGATTTTCTGTATCAATATAATATGATTTCTCATAGTACATGTTTTGTTTCTTTTGAACCAGTCTAACAGCATACCAATCCAGGTATTGATCCAAACTGCTTCTAACATCATCAACTGCAGTCACAAATGTGAGCAGAGATTTGATATTCAGTCTTCTTACTATACATAGACCACATTTAGAAAACTGGAGTCTTTTAAAGAAAATATATATTTGCAGTCAATTTACCACCACATGCAGATCTCACATGGAAGGGCTTTATGCTATCCATAGGACAGAGAAAGGATTTAAAGACTTTGCTCACACTACAGAAGAGCAGAAGAGCTGCTCTGACTCCTATCAAAATTTCTTTGTTGTGTCTGTTCCCCTTTCTGCTTGAGACTCAGCCAATGATTAAGGCATGTAATTAGAATTAAGTTCAGGAACAGTTTCAATGACACTTCTGATCAGTTACATGCTTCAAGTTAAGCAGGTACTGCATACCCTCCTGAATACCCTCACGTGTTTTTACCACTAACTCTGTGCTAATGGAGATATTTTCATGTCATTTTTCCCCCCTCCAAATCCAATGATTGTTGACTTGAGAAACATTCAGCTTGTGGAAGTTTCAAATTGCTGCACCACAGCAAACCAGCATGATTACACTACATTGCTTCTTGGTCCTCCTCTGCAGCCAAAGGCAAAGCAACAGGAAAGCTGAAACAAGCCCTCCTTAGTACTTCTCATGTCTCTCTTCAAAAGATCTGTTCTGTTGCTAAAAAATAGTCTTATGTGGTGGCGTGGCATTCCACCCTAAAGCATTTACCTGCAACAGAACTGCTGGATTGCCCAGGGGAGACTGTTCTGCTTCATGTTCTAAAACAAACAACTGACTTCACCCGCGTCCATTCCCTCTGTCTCACGAATATTGCATGTATTATGCACTGTAATATGTCTTAAGACAAGATTTTTCACGGATTACTACATGAGGTTGATGTTGGCTTAAGAGCTCAGCAGTATTAAATTATTCTCATCCCTTTTTAGTTTAAAAAAGAAATCATGAAAGTGCCCAAAGAATGAAAATAATGAAAATAAAAAAGTATATTATTAAAAAAATTCCACTTAAAACTGGTTTGAACAAATCAAAGCTAAGCCAAAGACATTTTGTCTAAAATATGTAAAATCTTTCCCCTTTATAGAGAGATTGATAGAGAAAAGGTATGTGCCTTATATATAGGAACTACTGAGCTTTTCAGCATGAGTGTCTTTGAGATAATTTTGCCTATAGGTTGTTTGAATTTGAGGAAAAGGTATCTTTTACGAAGCCTATTCCCTTTCCTCAAATTCTGGCCTTCCAGTCTCCAGAAGGAACTTCTGTCTAGCCCCTCACTTTTTTCCTTCTAATTTTCTTTCACTGTAATTTTCATCTTCTTTCTGTTTTTATAATCTTGCTATTTGTACTCACTATTCTTTCCTCCCCCATACGCTGGTTTAAATATTCCAGTCCCACTGAGATTTTTATTCCAACCACCTCCCTCATCTTCTTTCATTTCTTAGACTTTTTTTATCCTGGTGCCTTTTTTTTCCCTTCTTAAAATAATGTTCAGGGAATTGAGAAACCAAAATGGTTCACATTACCACTGAGGCATCTCTAAATGGCAAATAAATAAGCCCTTTGAATAGTGACATTCACTCCAACAAGATGCCAAAACATTGTAACAAACAGCAAGATAAACATGTGCCTGCTCTTCATGCTGCCGTGGCGTGGACCACCCTTCTTCCTCACCATAAGTCAGAGAAAAGACCAGAAGAGCTAAAATGTCCAAGATTTCCAATCCGTTAAGCCCATGGGAAGAAAAATTAATCAAAACCCTTGAAACTCATTTGGAGGAGGCAGAGAAGAGAAATCAAACCCTTTTTTTCGGGGCCAAGCTGACTAGGAGTTTTCATTAGAAGATTACCTAAAGGCCAAGATTGTTTCAGGCACTGTACAAGCACAGCTGCAGTCAGCTCCTGAGCTTGTTACCTCAAAGCAAAATAACATAATGATGAGACACAAACATGAATTTCTTGATGCTTCTTTAGTGAAGGGAAAGATGCAGGACACAAAATCTGGCTATCCTTCCCCTATCTGGCTGTCCTTCCCCTATAGCTGTAGGGGAAGCAAAGCAAGACATTTTACAGGTCTAATTATTCTCTGGATTGTCCTTGCTTCCACAGCAGGTGGTTCTGAGGGTCCTGAGTAAAATATCTCAGCTTTGTATTTTTCTTTCAAAGCAGAGATCATCTTGTGCAGCTCCCCTTCTGAGTGGGCACTGTGAAATGTTCTGCCTGGTGGAGACTTGCCTAGAACTGACAAAAGCTCAACAATTCCATCCCTGATGCTCTTCTGTCCCTTCCTACTCTTAATCATCGTGCAATTCTAATGCCATTTAAGCAACACATCAGGCTGTATGGTCTAGTTTCAGTGCTCCAATCTCAGCATTTTGCAAAACATCCCCTCCTCAACACGCTGTAATTGGTTCACAGACATGGATGGGATGTTCATATGAAGCCCATAAACAAGGTGGAAGTGGCACTGACTGGTTTCTAGCCAGCAGGAAATAAATATGCATATCAACAAAGCTTAAAAAAAAAGCATAAATAAACAAAACTAGCTTATTCACTAAGCATGATACTCTTATCTTCAGGCAAGTCATTGTGTTCAGGTTTCCAGACATTTAATTGCACAGAAATTCTCTGATTAGAACCCAGCAAAGTGATGATACTGGAATGACTGAACCAGGATTTCAAACCCAGTAACCCAATTATGTCTCCTCCTAAAAATGAACAGTGATTCTTGTTCAGTAAAGCTATCCACAAAAGACATAATGGGCATTGATGGAATTTAAAAATATTTGAGAAATCCTAACCATTTTTTTACCATTTTGCCTACCAGGTTACTGTATTTATACCAGAAACACTGATGGCTACTGCTTCTGCAGTTGGCGTTTGTTGGTCATTTCCTTGGCTACAGGGGAGAAGAAATGCCTCTCTGCAGAGTGCCAGAGCTGGAAATTGCATATGCACCCAGTGTGAAGGGTCAGTGCACCTCCGTCTTGACTCCATCGCTCTCCTACAATTCCAAATTTTGCTTCTATCAGCAGAAGCTGCTAAAAATGAGCAGAGGTAGAGTAGTGGTTGAACCAAATATTTTGGAATATTTTAACCCACAGCCGGTGACTTTTCCTAGGACTTCACTAGGGCTATAAATAAAAATACCTAATGCAAGGCTCTCAGAAAGTCTGAAATGCATAGAAATTTAAAATAACAATATAAAATGAACATTAGACTGGCAATGACCTTGCTTGCCTTTAAAAGTAGGTCCTTGGTCTGCCCTAAATGAAGAAAGGTCACTTGTAAAAGCATCATATTCAGTTTGATTATAAACTTTTTGTAATGCCTCAACACACCTCTCCATTGCCTTGGTTATAAATACACAGAGGTCACACTTGGGGCTGCCTTCCATTTTGGAAGCAGATGTAGCGTGGGAGAGGTTGCTGCAGGCAGACCACTGATGGTAAGTTCACTGTTAGAAATGGCAGTGAAATGACAGAAATCCCTTAAAAAAATTATACCCTTCTATTTCTAAAGAAGGCACAAAACCAAGAAATTATGGAAAATGATGCAGTATTATATTGATGTACTTTCCATTCCTCACTTCACCGCATTTTCAGAGGAGCAAGAAAGGCCACTAATATTTCAAATGTAAAACTGATGTTGTCCAGTTTTTAGAGACATGTGACTGAGCTGGCGTAAGAATAGGATGGTGCTAATCTGTGGTGATTTGAATAAACACAACTCAACCTCCACATGTTATTAAAACACCCTGTCTCTGCTTGCTCTCTCTCAACTTTCTTTAATTTGTGTGGTCACCTCAATAGCTTTAAAGTCATGAGCTCAACTGCAAAGTTTACTTTCATTTCTAAGATCCAAAATTAATACCATGGCTTACAGCTCGTGGAATGTTTATGGCTTAGAACTTGAGCCACATGTGCAGCCCAGTATTTTTCCAGCAGAACAATACCATATCTGCTCAGTGTGCGTGTGAGGACAGCATTACACCCTAAGTCAACTAAGCCAACAAAACCCACCATGTGGACACAGCTATGCCAACAGCAGCTCTGCCCAGCCTGTATCAATCAGGGAGGGGGCATAATTACATTGTCAGAAAAACCTGAGACAAGTATTATTTAGAATAGATAACACTTGACTTAAATAGCCAATTTCAACACTGTTAACCTTTAAAGGAAGTAACAATTTCAATGCTCTGAATGCTTAAGAAAGGAGAGAGGAAAAAGCACATCTTGGGATTTTTCCAAAGCACTTCTTTTTTTGACAGTAAGAGTTAGGGAGATGCTGTCCATCTCTCAGTACAAAGTACCTTAAACATCCAGTTACAGAAGTCAGCTTAGACACAAGGGACTCCCAAAGGAGTAGCCAAATAAGGAGACAAGTACAGGACTTTTTTACTATTTATATTTTTAATTTCAGATCCCCAGATTACATGCAGTGATAGCCTGGGCAGTACCTTGTACATGTTGAGCCCTTTAGTAACTGGCAACTTTAGTAACAGCAGCAACAACAACTTCTATTTTCAGTACTATCTCAAATACAAAGGCTTAAAATAACACACATCCAGCTGAAAACAAAGGAAATGCTAATACCTGGCATCCTCCTAAATGCTTTTTTACACATAAAATTTAGAGTACAGCAAAGTCTTCTTTTTTACTCTGGGAACGCTGAGATAAAATGAAGACATAAAACAATGAATTCAGACCCTGGTCAAAGTACCTGATGGAAGAACTAAAAATTGAGCCTAGGCTTTCTCTCTTCCAGTTTTGTATCACTTTTGCTCAGGAAAAAAGCAAATGCAAATATCATAATGTAAATCTACTGGTGTACCACACACACAGAAGCACTACCACTGCCAGGAAATATGCTTTCCAAAATGTCAGTTCACCTATGAACAGGAATGATTATTAAGGATAAATAACCAAAATCATACAGTGTATAGAGAATATTCTTTAGAATTAAACTAGTAGTTTAATGTCACGCATAATTCCATGCTTAACCACATTAAGGCTAGCAGATTGTTTCAGACAAGGCTCAGAAACATGAAAATGTAGCAAAACTCACCTTCTCATGATTTTCTATCAGGATTTCAACGACAATATTCTGAAACTTCAGGTCCATGATGGCTGCTACAGTTTCTTCCTGTGGCCTCATTAAGGTTGGTCCAAATACTACCCCTAGGTTTGCCACAGTCATTAGATTCCTCTTGGCATGCTTTGAAACACTTTTTGAAAAGAATTGAAGGAAAAAACAGGAAATGGGTTATGAAAACTTTCCATTACTGTTGGAAACTGAAGTCTACAAATGAAAACATTACATTTCCTTAATCTATGTTTTAGAACTCTGTTTTGTGCAATTTCTTCAAATAAAGTCTTACTAAATTCTGGAAAACTGAAAAGCCATTCTTCCACTGGCAACTCAAAAACAAAACCAATCTCTTGCTGAACTTAAATATATAAAATGCACTTAGCCTTGGACCAGGGCAAGTGTGAAACCAACTTAAATTTGCTAACAGATCTCCACTATTCCCTCTGCCAGAATTTGCAAAAAGAAAGTATAATGTTCCCTTTCTCACTTCAATCAAACCCTCAGCTGCTGGCAGGACTGCTAAAGTAAATACTTCTATGGCTTCATTAACGTCTTAGATTTCTGCCTTTCCCGCCAAAATATGCACAGCGTGAGTCAAATGTCTTGTCTGCTTCTGCACGTTTGGTTCTTGGGGTTGAGGATGACAGCATCAAAATGGGCTTCTGCTCCAGCCACACTTCACTAAAGCCCTTTGTAGTTAAAGAAAGGTAAAGACAAGAATTCTGACAAGGTAGGAAAGCAGGTCATAGCACTCACTTTGCTAAATGTTTCACCAAAATGTCCAGCATCTCTTTGTTCTTTTCTGGGAGTTTGTGGACCAAGAAGTGAACAGCATTGACTCGAGATTCAGGACTCCCACTTTCTATGGGATATAGAAATAAAAATCTCAAAAAAAATTTAAAATAAGATCCACAGAAACACAAACCTTCTCCCACCCTTGCATGGAAACATACAGCACACACTTCATTTGACCACTTATGGATCTCCAAATATAGCAACACGGAACATATGTGCTTGTTCTCACACGTAATATTGTTCTAGAATTATCAACTTATTTACTTCTTTTGAGAACTTATCTTTCAATCCACCTGCAAAAGGATGCCTTTGTTCATCTATTTTTAAAGACTGACAGCTGCAGCTACTGTTTTGCTGCATTGGACTCATCTGCTTACAAATACACTGCAAGGTGAGCAGCGATGTTCCCGGGTGCCACAGAGAGGAACTGTACTGCTTTCCACTTCAGCATCATTAACTGATTGTCCCCATGATTAGAATTCAGTTTTGTTGGTACTGTGCACCTAATGATACTGCATTTATGTTGCCTTGCATTGGAAACTGCATGCAGATCCAAATGCTTAGAAAACCTAATGACCTCTGAAGACACAGAAGAATGAACATGCAAAAAAACCTACTGAGAATACTGTGACAAAAGTTCTGAATAACAATGGCATCTCTAGCACAGTACAGAAATAAAAGATAAGCAAAGAGCTTTTTATTTTTGTCTGCTGCACATTAAATTGAATAATTTTCGCCCATTCAGGTTTCACTGTACACAGATGAAAATAAGACCTGTAAAAGATGAAAATAAACCATCTTCCTACTTCAAGTTGCATTAAATCACAAAATTACATCTCTGTAGTGGTTATAATGAGAGGAATGGAAGTATTTCTATTGCCTATAATAATACTTACTACAAAGTAGTAGTACAATGAAATTCTCACAGAATGTGAAAAATTTAGACTTTATTCTGAATGAAAACAAGGTTTGACATGAGGACCACTGATCAGGTCCCATTTTTCTCTAAGGCAACTTTGACTGCTAAGTGTATTTCCTATAAAATACCGTATTTCTTCTGCACATGTTGCTTCAGATTTTTTTCTTTGCATACTGCTGTAGATTTTGGGGCTGTATTTCATTCTTTTTGCAGTGAACACACTGGCACAGATTGCAAGAAAAAAAGACTACCAAAAAGCAAAATGCTTAATTTCTAGTGAGCTGCTCAAAATTCTCACAGAAAAAATAAGCATCCTTTAAAGTGGGACTATTTTATGTATATGTGAGATCACAAATTCTAATTAAAAAATGGCTAAACAATTTAATTACAAGATACAGTCAAAACTCATATAGTTTCAGTCTATACTGATATGTATAAAGAGAACAAAATTGAAGGAGAACCTTTTAAATTTGGCTCCTCCTCCAATAATTTCAGGGAAAAGGATATTCCATGCTATTTCCAGTGTTAGTTTTTTATAGCCAACATAGGAAACAACACTGACTATCTATTTTTGAGCATACTGTAACTCAAATCTGCAATGTTGATTAAATTTTCCTCCCCGGAATCAACTTCTTTACTAAGCTGTTTACTACTTACGAACACAGGACTGTCTAAAACATATAACTTCAACTGAAACTTCTATGTGAAAGAGATTATAAAAAAAAGAAAAATAAAGTGAGAAACTGCTGGCAAAACTTCAGAAGTCAAGAAATTATTTAAACACTTTCCAATACAAACGTGAAGACTCACCACGTGGGTAAGGATGTTGAATTTTGTTTAAGGACTAGCCTGCTAGCATGTGCTTTGGCAATGAATTTCCTGAGCTAATTCTCATTTTGAATTAAGGACCAGAAGAAAACACATTCTGCAGTCCTGGAAAGTCATTATAGCAATCTGAGGATGATAAAGCAATTGTCTCAAAGTTCATTTTAATTTTGCTTTCCACAGTTTGCCAGAAGCGCTACAGGCTGGAAAGAAAATCAGCTAAATATCTGTTTGATACTTAGCCAAAATTTTTCTTACACAGTTTCCCTCCATCCCCTTCCAAAAAAATTCCGTGTACACTAGATACCATACAACTGAGCTACAAATGCTGTTGTGTCTTCTCCAAGTCTGTATTTGAACTGCCACAGTGTAATCTGGCCTGCTCTTTGCTTTCTTCTAATACATGAGGGACATTCAAGCCAGGCTGCACACAAAGCTAGCAAGGCACTGAAAACAAGGGTCAGGCAGCTGTGCTTTAAGGACTCAAATGAGCTCAAATTAGTGTACTTTTTCTTTTGCTAAGGCGCATACTCTTTATAAATGGAAGGAAAAAAAAAATCACAGATTAAGTAGATGCTTATCATTATACAATTAAGATAATAAGAATAAATGTTTACACTGGCTATCCAGAAGTTTTTCCATAAAAGTAAAAACTGTGCTAGGCAGTCACATTATATGTGACACACACTAGAACTAAATACTGATTAAAACGTATTCTTAAATCATTTATTATTCCTTGTTCCTGTATTTTTACTGGGATGAAGCATTTTTCTGAAATTGCATTTGCAGAGTGCTCCTGAGGTCACAACAGCACAACAACAAAAGATTTCTATTTGAACTACAGTCATGCATTTACTGGCAGGAACGATGAATTCTCCATGCAACTCATATGTCATCAGTGGCTCTGGAAGGCTTCTGTAAAACAAGGATGACATAATAAGTTTAACTGTATTTTCTTCTAGCTGCATTTACTCTAAGCAGGAAACCCTTTTAACATTCAGTAGCATAAGCCTTATACTGGAAGCAACCATTGTTACAAAGCCCCTTGAATTCAATGATTTCTAGAACAAAAGGAAAACTTGGTATTATCAGGAAAATAAGACCAAATGCATCCATCCACCTCCCATGAGCAAAGTGATACCTCTATCATAAGACACCTTTCCAGTTTCAACACAAATACTGTGCAATTCATTCTCCATTAGCACTTTTTAAATGCTAAGAATGACAAGTCAATGCCTTACTGAAAAGACACTAAGGTCCTAACAACAACCCCCACCACCAGAGTTAAAACTGTTTATTATATTGACTTCATTGATGCTCAGATGAAATACTGAAAACTACTGTAGAGGAGAAATACTTCATTGTGTACATTTTTCCGGTTTGGGGTTTTTTTTAATACTTTTCTATGCTTTGTAAGACTTGTATCCTTACAATGTTTCTGCACTCATTGATAGTGGTTGCAATCATATTTTATTGAATAAAAATTGCAGATTAAAAGTACAGTATTTGTATTACACTACAAGAGAGACACAGAAGTGTGACATTTTATGTTCTTAGGCAATTTAGTAAAAGCTTTATCAGGAATTGGCAAAGCCATTTGAATAGCGAACATATTTTAAATATTTTTAAATTTTAACACTCAAAATATTATTACTATTGCACACAGAACATCAGAGCAAGGGTCAGAAGGAAAAGAGGAAAATACTAAAAATATCACAGCCTTCTCCCTTTTCATTCCACCACACAAACACAAAAAGGAAACAAATTTTAACAATCTTAGCTAACTTTCAGGAATCACACTCAGCAAGTTTAGTAACACTTCAGGTTTCTGAACCATGAAATGCTTCTGCGTCTCACACTAAAGTGTTTGGGAACTCATCTCATATGACCATGAGTATTAATGTTGCTAAAGTATTTTGCTTTCCCCAAGACAAATAAAAAAACATGATATTTGCACAAAATGAGCTCCTATTCTAAAATGGAGCAAAACTAACTAGTGCAACTTAACACACTGAACTAAAATAAGAATTTATAGTCTAAAAAACCAAATAAACAAGAGACAGCCTTACCGCAGATACTGCTTCATAGCACTAGTAATTGTCTTCACTTCCCAATCTACAGAGTTTTCCAGGTCAACTTCATTGCAGGTTTTTGAATCTAGAAAATAACCAGAAAGAAAAAAGGGACATGAAAAAAGGGAATTCTAAATCCATATGAGCTACATGAACAGCAACACATTGACTTTCAACACTGCATGTTTGCTCACATGAGCACAGAAGCAACGTCCTTTTTATTATTATTCAGTGATATGAAGAAGATCAAATAGCCAAGTCTGTTTATAAATTCAATTTTCATATTTTGTTTTTAAAACTATTTACTGCTGATTTTTTTTTTCCTTTAATGAAGGATTAAAAATCACCCTCATGTAAAAAGATCTCTATAGCAATTGAAATTTTCACACCTCTAATTAAACAGAGAGATGTTCACAAACACAGAAAGATGTCCAAAAACAGTTTAAGGAAAAAAGACCCTCTAAGAAGAACTTATCTTTTACTCTTTTCTTTCTTTTTTTAAGTGATAAATTCTTTCCATAATTTTGCTTGTAAACTGTTGATGAGAACAGTCAAAGTGCAGCTCGACCCTCTGCATTGTGTGAAAACCTTTAGGAGGTGCTTCCAAAGTAGGAAAAGGAGTCTTTGACTAAAACTGATCAAGTAAGGCAAATACTCAGCACTGGACAAGAAATACTTGTTTGAATCACAGAATTTCTAGGTTGGAAGAGACCTTCAAGATCATCGAGTCCAACCCATGTTCCAACACCTCAACTAGATTACGGCACCAAGTGCCACATCCAGTCTTTTTTTAAACACATCCAGGGATGGTGACTCCACCACCTCCCTGGGCAAACCATTCCAGTACTTAACCACTCTTTCTGTGAAAAACGTTTTTTGCTTGACCATTTGTCAGGTCCATAGAACTCCCACCTTCTCCCAGGTTACTTGGTAGAGTCTCGGAACAAGACAGACCAAACCAAAAGGTTTGTGTGATTGACCCATCAGGTTGAAGACTTTTTGACAGATTGAAAACAACACAGCACACTGGAATGCTTTGCAATCAAAAAAAAAAACCCTTCTGGCCTCAGAACAGGAAGCCACAGCTAGCTGACACAAGAAGAGAGCACATGTACGTGGCCAGCCTAGCCCAACGTGTTTGCTGACTTTCCCTGTTATTATTTACTGCTCCATGTTTCCACAGATTACGTGTGGACCCGTTCATACAATTCAGAATTCATTTGTTACTTGGCTTGTCAGACAAACGACAGACACATTTAAAAAATCAAATTAGGATCCCTGATTAAAGGTGCAGTCCTTTTACCGGGACTAAATAATTTTGTTCTAAAAGCTGTGCCAAGCAATTATTTCTGTAACTGAATATTCTCCCTCATTATATCAATTATTTAAATCTCATTTTAAAATACAGGTCAGATAACATTTTCTAGCAAACTGTTACTAGCCAACCACCACCCAAAATACTCAGGACTGTATCAGATATAAGCTTCTTTTTTTCTCTTTTTAGCATGCTGGCTGTTTCCATGTTCAAATTCTCTTTTTTGAGAAGAAAATTTGTCTCCGGAATTAATTAAATAAAAACTGCCATCACATCCGAAGCTACAAAATCTGTGGGGGTTTTGTTTCTAAACTACTATGTAATATCCAGTTTTTAAATAGCTGCTTCACAATCATCAACCTTCTTTACATTCAAAGTATGCACTCTGTTCATTGAAATTTGTTGATGAATTTTGGGAGGAAAACAACAGGCATCTGAATTCCAAAGCGAGCCTCTTAAAATAAAAAGTAGAAGTTATTGTCGAAACATGTCATTATCTCTTGGAGGAAAAAAAATAGTCCTGCTACAAACCCCTGGTTTGATTGTAGAAGCCATCAAGATTTAAAGACGTTTTCTTCATTTTTGGTTTGGCATTTGCTTTACATTGCTCTGTCCCTTACCACCCAATTGATTTCGACATTCCTGCTCCATTTTTCCCCTCTACTTCAAACATTCCATTTCAGGAAGAACTGGAACTTCAACTAGATTTAAAGAAAAATTACTCTAGCTGTTTTCATGCTACTTATTCATGTAACAGCCACTGTGCACTGAAGGGCAATTTTATGCCTGTAAAACTAGCTGTGCATGTTTAAGGAACAGCTTTTGACAGATCAGCTCTAAATTTTATGCAAATCTTTCTGACAATAAGGGGGCCAGAGTTTATAAAAACTGTCCAGTTCACTAAAGTTGATTAGAAGGAGACTCTCTCTGCTTCCATATGCAATATGCCCACTGTAGATGTGCAGGTATATACTGTAATCTACTGTATATAAAATAGAAAGGAATTCCATGTCATTGTTTTGAAACCTGCTAGTTTTGGGAAGGCAGAAGTACCTGAAAGCTTCCTGCTACATGCAACATCTGGTATTTTTCACACCAGACAGCATCAAAAATCAAACCTGAACTCATCAGCAGGAACTGCAAGTCCTCAGCAGTCCCTTCCCACCGGCAATGGTCCATGTGAAAGCTGATCTATGCAGTGGCTTGTACAAAATCTATGTAACAGCGTGTAGGAAATGAGCCACATCAGATCTATAACACAGATCATCGATGAAACAGGAACTGGCCCTGATGCACTCCCAGACCTGAGACTCCTGATGGCTGACAACTCACACTGCAGTGCTTGTAACACGTTTCCATAATATTGGAAGTTCTAGCTTTCTATCCCTGTTTACAATGAGGTATCTGGTCAATTTAACATTTTTCCTTAAAAGGTAGAGAGTGTTTTCCTCACCAAATGCCTCCCATTAAACAAAATCATTGGAGCAAAATAGCACAATACCAGTTACAGGTAACTTCATGGACTAAGTTAATTGCAAAATTAACTTTTTTTTTTTTTTTAAGTAGAATTGTATATTTGATTGTTAAGCCTTATTTAGCAGAGACTTAGCTCCACAAGATTTTTGCATTACAGATGAAAATCTATGCATCCATAGTACTAGAAAAGCATATGTTGGTCTTCTCATACTCTCTTGACTCTCAGTCTACTTTCCAAAATTCTACAAAAAATATTCTGAAAAAGAGACAAAACTACCAAAAAAAAAATTTTTTTTTTTACATCCCTGGTTACCTTTTGGAAGACTTTTTTCACATCAGGCCTTTCCAACTGTGAACCTCATGGTCAGTGATAGCTAGCTAAAAATACTTTGAAATCTTATCAAACATTTTAAAATACAGAAAGTTAATATGAGTTTTTTATGATTCTGAAAAATCTTTCATATAAAAGGGTATCTAAGAGTATGCCCAGAGACAAAGGATTAAAGATTAATCAGTCATTTTAAATTCTCTGTACCACTGTATATCAAAAAGGAACCCTCTTTGTTCTCCTCTGAGGACAGACAGATAAAGAGCAGAGTTACGATCACTTTCAACAAATCATCAGAAACGAGCACCTGCTCTCCCCCTAACTTTCTCCTGTTCAGTATTTTGCCTCATCTTGATACCACTGTATTCTTCCTATGTCAAATAAATATATGAAACTTGGGAATGACAAAAAATGTTCCTGATTTTAAAAAGTAACTAAAAGCAGATGCTGGAATCCCCAGTAAACTCTTCCAGCTGCTACTGAACCATTGGCAACCCAAGTCTATTTAATTTGGATACCAGTAAGGGCAGCAAGGAAAATCTGCCTGCCAGACCTGTACGCCCAAGCTAAGCCAGCAAGAACGAAACTGAAAAGCATCTTGTGATATCAAATGCATTTAATCAAGGCTCTGTGAGTGACAGCACATCATTCTTCCCATGGTCAATGGCTAAAGATGGTTATTGCTTACCCAGGCTAACCCCAACACAGATAAACAACCATGAAAATCTGTTACAGATCAGTCATTTTTATTAATCCCAGTTCATACTTCCAAGAAGAGCCTTTTTTCAATAATACTTTAAAGGTTTACTAATGGAGTACTTCAGGGTGCTGTTAATATTGATTAAAGTAAGACATCATAAATTAATATTTAGCAAGGTCATTATGACAGATTGATATGACATGCAGGTCCTCAAGTCTCAAGATGTCTTATCATTTCTGAGGAGACAGGCTGTTTGAAAAAATAAAGGAAGGAAAAGAAAAAGTCTTACAGGTGGCACTGAACTGACAGCAGCACATAATATAAAAGCGCTTTGTCATTCACATAATGTCTGGGGTAATGAAATGAATTCACTTTCTGGCTTCCTTCAGTTTGCAGTGCCAAAGAACACTGTGTTATCAGCACAGATGGAGCATGCATGGTTCTGGAGAAGAGCCTGGTGCAAACTGCAAACAAGCTTCTTTGCATACCAATGAATCCCTGAGAATCAGACCTTTGCTGTCAAGTGACAGGTTTGGAAGCTCTATAAAAATGAACTAATCCCAGTGGTCTTGTCTGACTGCATGTACTGTCAGTGCTCAGGACAAGAAAAGGGGGAACACGGCACATTTTGCAGTCATGGCTACTACTTTGGTGAGAGATATCAGGCAGATGAGGGATTTCATCCAGGTGCCAATATTTCTCTCTTTTTCCCTCCCCCAGGGACAGCAGAGTGGCAAGAGAGTTCCAGTCACTGGAATTAAAAATGCATCAAATTTTCCAGAAAGAAAAGGGAGAAAAAAAGTTTCTGCAAATTATTTTAGCTAACTAGGTATAAAAGAGCCTAAGATGTTTAGGTTTACAAAACCAAATCCTTTCTCCATCTGTCTCCTGCCTCAACACAGTTATTATTAATACATATATCATATCCCTCCTCTTAAACCAAACAGCTCTTTAACAGTAGGCTTAAAGTCACTGTCTTATTTTGCACAGTGATTAATTGAAGACACATGGACATGCATACTTGCACATTCTAGACAAGGGAGAAGGAAGGTGGAAACTTCAAAAAATGAAGCAACCAGCTTCAAACTTTCCTGACTTTGTTATTTTGAATTCTCTGATCAGATCCTTCAACTCCGGCTGCTTTAATTCCACTTCCATCGACCTTGCACAAAGCACATTCTTTGCTCCTACATGTCTCACAGCAGCTCTTAATTTATTCATACCAACTAACCCAGGTCTTTCTAAAGTAGGGAAACTTACAATGATGTGGTGATTATTTGCATTGACTAGAGCAAACTACTGGCAGGCTCTTTAAAAACTAAACATTGACAGTAAAACAACATGAAATAAAATACTGAAAAAAATATTTGTAAAATAGAGGCATACCCATCAACAAACTCAGAAGTCTCTGGACCTTTGAACTCACCCCCACAACTCTGTACAATCCTTGGTCATTTATACCTATTATGGGGGAAAGAAAAAAAAAAAAAAAAGGCATAAGATCGACGACACTCAAATTTAGCATTAAAAGTTTTGCCCCAGGCAACAAATTTTCTTCAAAGTATTAACCGTCCCGAGAACAACGTTATAAATGAAGTATTACAAGAATCCTTTTGTCAATCTGTTTTTAAGGTAAGTTCATGTTACATTTTGATAAAGATTTCATGTATCTCAACTCCACTTCTGAAACTGAGAGAAGAAACAAACAGAGACAAAGCTTTGCTTGAAAATAAAGAAATTAACCACTCTCTAATTTCAAATTTTTTAAACTGCATTTTGGGTACATTGACAGTCACATTCTAATAATGCAAGAACTGAACCAACAAATGCTAAATTGAAATTTCTTCAATAACTTTAACATTTCTTTTCCCCCCTCCCAATATGTGGTGACTAAAACACTTTGGATGAAGAAGAACTTAAACCTATTTCCAGTCCTCAAAACCAGTACTTTTTCAAGTTTATAAATGCTTTCTATTTAAGAGACAAGGTCTCATTCCAACCTACTGTGGTCCACATAGGAGTTACATCCAGAGGCATCACCAAAAGCCATTGAACAGTTTTGCTTGGGATGAACAGAGGAGCCATAACCAGCACAGTAATTTCAGTCCCCTGCTCCCATTCTGTATGGACACTGCACCACTTTCCTGGCATTCCTCTGTGCCCTTCCATCATCTCACATAAATTCACTTCTCTACCCCTTTTTTTCCCCTGCTTTTGCTTTTCATTACATTCCCCAGTTTTATCCCCAGGGAAGTAAAATTGTGAATATAAATGGAAGAAAAAAGGGAGGGAGAGAAGGGGCAGGGAAGAAAAAGGGCAAAATAAGGTAGTGTTTGTCTGCTGCATTGTTTCAGAGCCCAGATAGTGGGAGGTAAAGCACTACAGTGCACAGATGTTTGAGAGGCCTCATAATAAGCAGCCATCTACAAACACCATTTACCTTCATAATCACACTGGCCTGAAGAGTAGAAATGCCACAAAATACCTGTGTTTCTACTGCAAGGAAATCTTTTCAAATAACAGATTATGTGGTATTCTTATTCAAAATATCCTTCAACAAAGGAAGAATTGTGGAGAATTCCCAGCTTCAATACCAAGCTGTTCCAACACAGAGAAGGAAAATTAAAACCAGTCATATGAGAAAAAAGTTTCTTCCCAAATAAATATTAGATGAAGTATGTAAAAATCATTAGCCTTTTAATGAATTACTGTCAGACAGAGCCATAATACACAGCAATAATTCTCAATATGGTAGAGAGAACTTGGCATTTTCTACCTCCTCCTCCTCCTGCCTAGCCTTGCTGCATCTTTTCTCTGACGCCTTCCTCTTCTTCAAACAGTCTGCAGCCTCCTCGGCCACCCCAGATTCTTGAGCCTGCTGAACTCCTCCCTGCCAGCACTGCTCCTTTCTCTGTCCCAGCAGGGAGCTGCCAGGCTATGGCTGTAGCTGCTCCTTCCCTTGCCTGCTCCACCTGGGTGAAACTGGCCTTTTGCTCCCCAGGATGCAGGCACTGCTGGAATGGCGCTGAGCCTTAAGCTAGATGCCAGGTTCAGAGCTGGCTCAAACCAACAGAATAAGCCAAATTTCCTTTATTTTATCTGTGCTCATCGAAACACACAACTCCGGAGTATGCTCGCAGTTCAGCTGTGCACAAAAGAAGAAACTTTAAAAAAAGAAAAAAACAGCTACGGGGCCACAGCACTGTTCTTCTCAAAATAAGAAGTTATCAACACAACCAAATAAGTTTTCCAATGATCCTTAGAACAAGTATGATAGCATGCTATGCGCTACTTGGAGACACTAAAAAAACCCTCAACAATATAGTCTTTGGTACACTCCAAACAAGAATGCACTACAAATCCGTCCTGAGAGCAGCAAATACTTTTTGCTTCAAACTTCTCAGACATGTCCAGGAAAAATCTGGTACCAAACTAACACCAAGCTTCGCCAAAATGCATCACACTTTTTTTATACAATGTCTTCTACTACATTTAGTAACACAGAACAAGCCTTCTGCATCATATGCAAGATGCTAAAAAGCTGAAGAAATACTGTCACACTCAGCTTTTGCTTATCTCAGAAGTTGATTTGTGACTTCCTGTGCTTCTAATATTAAAACTGGGGGGAACCAACTGCACTGACCCCAAACATACATTTACAGGCTTAGAAATAATCAAGGTCAAACCACAAAACCTACTGCTCAGTATTAAAGCAGACATGATAATGCAGAAGTCTCTGAAAAATGGCAGTATGGAAACTATGACAATCCTCCAGCAATAGTCATGAGCCTGTGATAGAGATTATCAGATAATTGATCAGTTTCAAATTCATCAACCTGAAAAAAAGCACAGCTAATTGCTTGCAGACATCAAGGAGTGCAAAGAGGCATTAATATTTCAACATAGTTTTCAATGGTACCTTTAACTATACTTTCAAAGCATGTTTTATTTAAAATATACAAACCTGGTTTGAAACAGTCCTACTTCTGACTTAATCTGCACATTTCAGATCTTCAGCACATCCAACACTGACAATGCTTGGCACTTACAGAACACAATTGACAGGATGACTCATTGCAAGGAATAGCTCACCACTGCCTGAAATGCTGAAGGGTTCCGACGCTGTGTCTGCCGGCTCAACCACGATTGGCAACCTGGGGCAGTACAGCCCCGCAGCACAACTTCCTTCATATTTACATCATCTCAAGATGTTTGGCTGCCTGGTACCAGAATTTGGCACAGGTACACACAGTTTGTGAAGCATGCTTAGAAATATAAGGTATTGAAAGCAGGATAGTAATTTACACTATTGTAAGCAGTATGTAGCAGGCAAGTTTACTTTGCGACTGGCATTGCACGTGAGGCTGACACAGATGTGCAGTATACTTGCAAATACAACTTTTTACACCAAAATCCATGGCACAGAGACGGCCACACAAGAGACACTTGAAATTCAAGGTAATGACAGAGGGGTTTTTGTCACTTGCAAAGGTTTTCTACTCCCTCCTCACTATGTACTTTCTGCCGGAGGAGCAGCCGGCCTGGACACGCAGCTCAATGCTGCCATCTCTCTCTGCAGCTCAGATTGGCAGCTCCGGTAGTTCCAAGCTCAAGACAAACACTGCTCTGGCAAACTTTACCCATCACATCCCCTCAGAAGGTACAACCAACCACTTGCACACAAAAACGTGCACAGAGCCTTTACTAGTGGAGCAAGCAGCTCTTGGCTGTTTCTATAAACATCTACCCCGTTCTATCATTCTCAGTAGAGAATAATAAATGAAATACTCCAAAGAGAATCCCAAAATGCTCTCTCCAAGAGAAAACACAGGTGTACATCCAACCAGCATGGTGCTCAGTATGTGAGAGATGGGATGCATATCCTGACACCTCAGCATTTCCTACCAGGTAAAGCACAGCAAATCACTTGTAAGGCAATGCTGAATCAGAAGCTCACGTGCATTTTTAACCAAGACACTGATTTTTGTGCTTCTATTCATTCAGAGCAAATAATTCCCTTCTTGGCTTTATAGACAGGAACATAACTGAGAAAAAAATTATCCAGCCATTGACAAGTTTATGTTCAGTATCTCTGTTATGCTCCTCTCTCTCTGAATACCAGACTACTTCTGCTGTGACATGACAAGACTATTCTCAGTTTCCACCCACACTAGACTGTCCTCTCTTTCCACCCACGCCAACCTCACACCCATTATGATTAAAAGAGATAAAAACATGGCACACAAGCACCATCTCTGAAGAAGCATCTGTCCTGTTTTCTCCTGCTGAATATAACTTGCTTTTGATGTGTTATCATTAAAGTAAAATAACCAAGTAAAAACTGTTTCCGAGAAAAAGCACAGGTAGAAAATTCTACAGCTTGAGAGATGGATTTTCTTCATCATACAACTATTTGTCCAAACTCTTTTGAGACAAACAACTGAATGCTCTCCTGACCCTCCATTTGTTTAGCTCAGCAGAAGGTCCTTTAGAGGATTTTTTGTTTTGGAGTTGATTACTTGTTTTGTTTTTTAAATGCAGTTGATGTTAAGTTCAGAATCAGTAAACAGAAAATCATCAACAACTGCTTGAAATGTAATGAACAAATCAAGTGGATTGAAACTAAGTGGATTGCTGAGTTCCTGGAAGGTAGTACCTCACCTAAACACATTCTTGGAACCCCAGGATAAGAAATATTCATTGAAAACGGATTTATTTTCTTTCTTGAGTACTCTCCAAAACAAAATTAATAGACACAAGTCTTTTTCACTGGTAGTAACTACCACAAAGCACTCTATTGACTGCACATCTTAAAAAGGCTGTGAACAAGGGGGCAGCAAAACAGCAAAGTCTCCACAGATTTGGGAAACTTTAATTCTTTCCCAAGTATGTTTCAGGGCAGATCCCACTATGGGGAGATGTGCTGCTAACCCATGAAAGCTCATCATTTGCCTTGAACAAGAGAGTTACACAAATACTTTGCACCTTCTTACATGCCCCTAAATCAAGACATAAAGGACAGAGTGAACCTAAACCTCCATTCAGTTTAATCTTTCCATCCACAGCCCTGAGGGAAAGAAAAAAAAAGCAACAAAAACCATTTTTCCAAACAGTCATATAATGAAGAAAGTGTTTGCATTTTTTCGACAGTTGAGTTGTTTCACTTTTCTTGTAGGGTATCAGAGAAAGAAAAAAATAACCAACCCACTACTTGAAGAAAACTATTTGAACACATTTATAAATAACAAATCAAAATACAGTATACTCCACACTGCTTATAGTAAGGAGAATTCATGAGGTATTGTAAGGTAGCCTGTAACTGTACTCTAGGCCAAAAGTAGCCTTTCATTACATGAGCACATGCCACCCTTTTTATTAAATCTGCCTCATTCACTGCAAAGACAAGATCCAGACTATATTGAGACAGGGTTTTGCAGTGAAGACAACTTATCTGTAGGACGCCAGCTTTATCTGCAATGTTTCCCAGCTCAAATATTCAGATTGTAAATGCCAGTAACTGAAATTTTAAAGTGATGAGACAGGCAAATTTATCTGAAAAATATTCAAAAGAACAGAATGAACAAAAATAATACCAGATAGAATATGGCCTAATCTGAAATAACATCTTTAATGCATCAAACAGGACTGATACAAAAAGGTGTAAGAGAAAAAAGATTTCAGATGCTTCTTGCTGCTTAAATGCAAAATTCTAAGTATCACAAAAGCTGCCTGTGTTCTTAATAATATTGTATAATAAGTGTATACATGGAAGATATTTTTTCAATAAGATGCTGCACTGACAGCAAGCATGAACCTGCTCTTCTGTTCATCTTACTTAAGCTGGACTGTGATACACAAAGATGTAAGTATTCTGCCCTGTGCAATGTCAGACCTCTAAAAACAGATACAATTCCTGAAAAATTCTAAGTGTACCCTTTGGGAGTAGGAAAGTAAGTCAACAATTTAGGAGAAAACCAAAATGCACACAGAGAAATGACAACATCTCTTTTAACAAACTGAGAAATATACTGTAATCTTACCTACGTTCATGCCTTCACCTCTGTTTTTTAAAAACCACAGCCAAACAAGCTGTCTATGGTTCTCCACACCATGCCATATACAACGCAGTGAGCCTCAGAGTGGCTGGTCACCACATATTTCAGCAGAGCCTCTCCAAAATCAATCCCAAATACCCCTTGAATACTGTCTGCACACTGACCTCTCCTCCATCTCCAGTTCTGGAAGTACAACAATGAGTATATGCAACAATAAATCCTGACACCATCTTTGTCCCTGGGGTGATACTAACTCCATGAAAAGTACTTCAACACTTTTTGTTAATCACCTGCCTGCTCAGCTCCTGTTCTTCTGCCTTAAGAGACTGAACAGAAATGAAACACTAAGATAAATCATTCTGTTCCAAAAGCAAAGCAAATGTGCAGGCACTGCCTACAAAACACAGGTTTCTCTTAGCTGTGGTGCACAAAAAGTGGCTCCTTTTGTCAAGAGAGGTGCTATTCCCTACTTGTGAGCACTTCTTTCTTGAAAGAACATTTCTTGAAAGCAAGCCTTGCATAAAAGGATGGGACTGGACAGACTCCTGTCTTGGTCAGTGTAATCAGTGAAATGTCTTCCATGGTAAAATCTTTTCCAGAGGTCTACAGGAGACTTTACCACACAAGCAGAGCAGCTGCTTCACCCTCTTCTCAAACAGGCTGGGTTCATCATACCTCGTGTTTCAACAGCACTGATGCACTTTTTGATGATGGTGAACCCCATCTTATCCAACTGTGCACCTACAAAAAAAAAAAAAAATTAAAAGGGTTGAACTGTTTTAAAGCAACATTGCAATTATGTCTTTCACTGAAAATAAGGCTGGACTTAATCATAAAGCTAGTATTTTTGAGGCAAAACTAAATATTCTGAAATTGGTAGAGTACATCCCTTTTTATAGAGAAATTCTGCTTTGCTCCTTCACAAGCCTGCCTAGCCAAAGTAAAGGCTTGTTCTGGTTATAGTGGCTTCAGTGAATCTGTTCACAGCAGCATCCTTTGAAGAATGGGATCTCTGATTAGTTACACATGTTGCCAGATGCAAGATGGAATTTAACAGTACTTAACTGCAACATCGACAACATCTGAGAGAGTTCACCAAATGGGACAAGGAAGTACTTATGATGAAAAAACATAATTATCAACAGCAGGGCTTTTACTGAGTCCTACCCTCAGCCAAAGAAATTCCCACACTAAAGATACAGGACACATGTATATCATTTCACAGCAGTTAATGATCTGAGTACATGAAAGCAGATGCATGAACAGGACAACAGCTGAGCTCCAGCATTCCTTTGTTGTTCCTATCTTACTCTTTTTCTTCACATCAAAACTTCATTTAAATGCTTATGTTGCAAAACTGCCCTTCCCCCAAACATCTGGCCTTCTTGCTCCTGGAGACCTGGTCTTGCACCATGGAAAAGACAAATCTGAGGAAAAATTTCTATTAATAACACTAGGATCCAGCTTTAATCAGCAATTTCAAGTTTTTAAAAAAGCAAGCAAAAACTGCCTCATAATCAAAGAAGGATACCTCTTTTCACTCTTATACTTTGCCAACAGAAGAAAGTTAATGCTCTCTAAAGAAATCCATCTCTTCTACTTCCATATTTTGGTTTATATTTTAAATGCACAAATTCAGCTTTTTTCCTATCTTGACATTCAGCTGCAACTGCTTTTATAACCATACCTACACATTCTAACAGAAAGGCACACACAATCTGGATTAAGAAATTGTGATGCATTGACATACAAATTCACCCTTGAATCAATTTCAGGCATGAAGTAAATTGACAAAAACAATCAGAATGTTTCTCCAGCTGATGTCCAGTCCTACAATTCTTATGCATGTACTGAGTCAGTGTGAAAACCCACTAATAACAAAATCCACAAGTAATATTCAAAACTCAAGATTTAAAAGCAAAATAATTAAGCTGGATCCAGAGGAGAAAAAAACAGCAACGAATTACCTTTGCCTTTCTCAATTGTAAAATATTGACAAAATCAGCTTTAATGCTAATTCAAATACTTACTTCCCTCTCGCTTTGCATTCGCTCTATTCAAGTTGATGAGCAGCTAACACAAAAAGAGTAAAAAAGACATAAATTATTTTAAAGACTTTAATGAAACCAGAAAATAAGATACTCTCAATCTTTATGTTCAGTAGGCACAAATAGAGCTGTTTACAGCCAGAACATAGCACCACCAGCAGCCCTAACAGCAGGACCAGAGGTCTGTGCCCCCTCAGAACAATGTCAGCTACAGCCACTGAAATTAACTGGGATTTATGTACTCCATGTTCCTACGTTTCTCTGCAGGTTCAATTCCCACAGTTTCAAGGTCATTCAAATTATTAGGAATGTGATGATTCCTGGTACTTATGTCCCAGTTTGGCTTTCCCAGAAGTTGTAAACTTACTGGGGAGTCCAGCTCAGCCAACATGTTATGGTAATAAACATCCCTGCAAATGAAATCAGATCAGTGTAACAATGAGGTCAATCAAACCTACAACTAATGGGGCAAACATGTGACTGTATCGTTGTCTAAAAAACTCCATTACTTCTGGCCCATGAGACCAATATATTTATCATTGTAAGAATAAATAGTGGGTTTCAATTATTATATTAATTGTGCGTCTCAATATTTCAGGCCTGTTTCCTGATGCGAGGCAGAAATTAAGCAAATTCACGTACAATTTCAGTCCCATTGACAAGAACTTTTTTGATCTGGTTTAAAAAAAATAAAATAATGATAGTATGTAACTCACTCATGCAAGTTTTGCCACTGGAATGCAGCATAAGACTAAGTGAACATGCTTATAGTAGACATTTTCTAGAACGCCAATATTATTATTGGGATGGGAAACCATTTATAAAAATCGATGCTGTCATTACAATGACAAATTCTCATATCAGCATTAGCAGCTATCTACACTGAGCTTTACCAAGTTACTCATTTCTCCTGAGTTTTCTTTCACTTTTATCCTTTATTCATTGAATCTATCATTTTGCAAACTACATAATCCCAGTTTATTAAAGTATAAATGGGATCAGAAAGCAGAGGGTGAGAGAATTCCCCATTACACTATGAAAGAATATTTTAAAAATTATGCTTACAGCTTCTTTTCCATCCAAGGCTTCCATCCACAGCTTCCTGTCTTCCTCAGAAAATGCCTGCATGGTCACAGGAACTCCAGGCCTGCAAATGTACCAACAACATAAAGTAACTGCATTCATCAGCAACTAAAAAATGCTTGTAAAATTCTATTTCTAACTACTAGCAAAAGCCCATTGTCCTGAAAGTCAGGGTTCATTTTCTTTTGCTTAATAACTGAACACTGCTGATCTTGAAAATAACAGGTATAGAAGTGATACATGCAGTAAGAAATAGGGAGAACAGGGAGGAAAAAAGGAAAGTGAATGTAATTTGCACACTATTTATTTGAAATAGCTCATTGCTGATCACCTGCTGATTCCAACACTTGTTGAAGTTACTGAATTTTGTGAATTGTAAATAAACTTGGACTTGCATTGTTGTTAGATGAAAAATGGCATTTGTTAAGTCAATATATAATCTTCATCTTTAAAGCAGCAACAATGATCATAGCTTGCAAGTAAATATCTTGTGAAATCAAACATCTTACTTCAGTAAGAAATGAAAATCAAACCATTTAGTTCTTTTCACTAAATTACAATTGTCAAGGTATCAGAGTATCAACCCAGAAGCAATACATCAAACTCAGTACATGCTGCATGAAATATCATTTATTTGTCTTCAAAATAAAGTCAAAAGAAACAAAACCTTCCCTCATTGCCATGTATTGGAAAAAAATAAAATCTAGGTAGTATTTCAGAAGCATAATGCTCTTTATCAATAAAATAACTTTTTCCTATCCTAGAAGACCTCAGCTCTTCTCAAGATTTAAATTTCTCTACATTTACCACTAGTCCCTCAAGTAAACCTGGTAAACCTAGTAAAACTAGTCCATTTACCACTACTTATCTTCAAGTAAACATGATGGAGTACTAGAAACAGAAAAAGTATCACTTCCCAGAGATTTAACCAGAATCTTAGCACCCTCAGAGCCATGAATATCAGAATTTAAAGAAAAAACAACCATCTCAGCTTTCTCTTTGAAAGAAAAATATGCAAATTTTCAGCTAGCTCCAAGTTATGCTTAAGTCACACACAAGGCCAAATGCTTGTCATTTAGAAGTCTCCCCTCAAATTTTACAACCTTGCCTCCTTCCAAAGCACAGTACCAAAGAAAACCCCACGCCCAGCTGTCAATCCCTGTGTTATTTTTTAACTTGGACAAGCTGAGGGATAAGTGTGCCCTGAACTGATACCAAGGAAACAAGCTAATGGCCTGCAGCACAGAACTAATCTCCATGGGAACATCTCAGTACTACACACATATATTATTAAAAGAAAAATGTCTGATATCAAGGTCACAGTGCATCAAATTGAGTCCATTATATCAAAAGAGAAAGGCAAACTAGATTTTTCCCCTTTTACCAGAGAAGAGAAGGAAAAAATGTTTTGCAGGATCAAGGAAACCCTGCTCTCCATCCATCTCTGTATAAAACTCTGTATAAACCCCGGATACCTCACTGTGCACACACAGAGGGGGACAGACTGATATTTCTCACACTACTTTTTAGCAATTTTATCAGACTCAGTTTGAAATCTGTTATCCCTACTGACCAACCATTACACTGACCCAAGAGGAGCTGGTGCCTGGAGTATAAATCTTTACTCCCTTTCACTGTTGGGACAGTGTTTGAATAGCTAAACCACATTCTCAACTCAAAAATGCAAGTTCAAACCATGCTGTAGAGTGATGACAAACATCACCTGAGCTGTAATGACCATCTTGTCATCTGCCACGTGGGCTAGAAGTTTTTTGATGCAGTGGGAGTCACATGCCTTGACCCACTGCTTGTAGGAATGAACATGCCTCAGGCCAGTCTGACTGGTCACACAAGCTCAGCATAGACTCTGATTAAAGTTTGAACACACAATCACAGACATATCTGCAGACCATTAGTAATCACAGGACAGGGGGGCCTGACAGCATTGGCCCCACTGCTTTTGAAGGGAAAAACACTAAGAATCTGATGGAAAAAACGCCCAAAAGCCTATAAAACTTGAAGAGCTACTACATTATAAATCAGCATGTAATGAATTGGTATAAGTAAGGAGCAAACATACAGATTAAAAGCAGCTCAGAGGGGATGAATGGAAAAACTTACCAGCAATCCACTAATTAATACCTACCATTTAATTACAGACGTGATCAATTTCTGCATCGAAAGAATGTAGCATTGCTACAGCCATATTTATTTGGAGTACCTTATTAAGTTGGATATCCTCACCTTCATAAATGAAAGAAAACTAAAATGTTGTTGAAAGACAAGGTTTATCAAATTTTGAGATCCTTTAGCAAAAAAGATTAGCAAGTCTTTTCTTTAGAAACAGAGCAACAGCAGTGCTTCAAAAAGACAGTGGCAACAACATTCAAGGTGCAGTGGATAATTATACCAGGCACAAAAAGCCTCAAAATCCCAATAGCTTTATTTCAATCTGAAAATCCAGCATATCTCCTCAGCAACCCATCATTTTGGAATGCAGGATTGTGATACAATGTGGTCATGCCTATATAAATGATTACTGCAGTCTTTCACTATAGCTCTATGTACTTCAATTCAAGCCGTGTTTCTTCACTATGATAACAACTCTTAATAGCTCCTCTTAACTTTGTCTGTGCTTTTCTTTAATGTGAGCTCAGGCAACGTCTACATTTCAGTTTGGTTCCTCTCTGCTTCTGCTACACACAGCTGAGGTAAAACCCAGTGAGCCATGGCAGTGCTTGCCTGCTCCTCCAGTGACCATTCCCACTGGAACTCTGTCTGTGGATTGAAGAAATCAGAAGGAAACACAACAGTAATTTTGCAGTAGTTTTAACTACTACTTAAAAAGAGCTCTTCCTAGTGTGACTCACAAGCTTACCTGTCTGAAGCTTCCAAGTCAAAACAGAATCGCCTGTCTATTGTATCTGTGTTTCTTTTGGTACAATATGTAAGGACAAAGAGTTCTGCATCACCCTGTGAAAAGAAAGTTTTTATAAGCTTGACCCAGTTTTTGTAAGTTTTTATAAGCTCCAGTAAGCCAGCTGTACAAGGCAAGTAAGGTAAATTTATATTAAATGGCAAAAGCTATACTGGAAACTGACACTTGCAAAAGAATTTGCCCATGTTTGCAGTTCACTGTTCTACACAATAACATAAATTCTGTGGTCTTTTTTGGGACAGAAATCTAAAAATATTGAGTCCATTTTAGCTGGTACTTAACATAATGACTCAGTACCACAGTGAGTTGAACTAACAAAAATATTTTGCACTTTTTTATTTTGCTTACAATATAAACACACAAGGAGACTTTGCCCATTTCATGTCAGCCACAGTGATTTCCATAGTAAAGGCCACAGTAAAGGCTACACTAACTAGAACAATTTCTTTATTCTTTACTATCTGTAACATGTCTTACAAAACCAACTCTTTCTTTCTTCAAGACCAACACCAGGACCTTATTTTACCCAGGAATCACAAACTCATCTGTGAATGCTGCCTGAGTTGTACCAGATCAAACCAGGATTAACTGCATATTTTAATTATTTCTTGTCTTATTCAGCATCTCCACATATAGAAGGGTGTCACTGAAGGAGTAACTGCAGGGGTTTCCAAGTGGGAGATCTTTTAATACAGCAGAAATGGCTTCATAAGTGTTTTAGAATGCTGAATGCTCAGACACACATACTATACTAAAATAGCTTATTACAATTAGAGTAAATTAGGATAAAAAATTCATAGAAGTACTGAAGTGATTAAGGAAACCAAACACTACTAATTTTCAGTACATCAGGTTTTCCAAAGCTTTTGAAAGATTCTTCAAATTCAATATATTTGTAAATACACTGAGTCCTCAAAATTAGGAAAGTCATCTCCCCTCTGCTGAAACTAACAGGTTACAATAACTTGATAAAATTCCAACAACATGATTTTCTAACAAATTTGAAGACAGGGCAGAGTGCTGCACTTACATGCACGTTGACTCAAACCATAGTTTCCAGATTCAGATATCCTTTTTCCTTGCAACAAAATGCATTTTATTCCTATCAATACATTTATTTAATGTGTCATCTTTAAAGGTAATGAGTGCCATCAATTCCCAACTACTTCAATAGAATTAAAGCCATTTAAAGATAAACAAAGTCTTGGGTCTTGAATATTTCAGATGCTTTTACAGATATCTGAAATTACATTCAGTTATCAGTACAAATTATATTCCTATGAAAATCCACTTTTCTAGTCCCATTTCTAGTATTTAAATCTCCAAAAGAAAACTCTAACTGCATCATTTAATAAAGAAATTTCTAGGTCTGTTATATTTTCCTGATTTATACTTTAGAAAGTTTAAGGCTTCATGGATAAACAGGATTCTAAATGGTGAAACATTGCATGTTACCTGTGCCAGGTCCTCTGGTCTTCTAAAATAAAGCAACTGAAAAGTCTAGAGAATTCTTATCTATTAATCCATTCACTACTTTAGGTTAATGTCCTTCAATGGCAGACTGAATTGCACAAGGAAAGATGAAAGAAAGAGCAAGGAGGGTACAGGGGGAAAGTACTTGATATATCTGATACACTCTCTGATCTTAAAAAGGACAAGTGTAAGAGTAGAATATATAAATATACATACAAGTTTCCCTCCTGATCTGTGTTCAAATGGGATCATGGAGAACTTCTTTGTCTCTTTTCTGTACATGCAATAGTGCTTCACCCAACTGGAACCAAAAGGAGCAGGCCCTGCATAACACAAAAGCAATATATAGTATGTACTTTTTCCAGTTTCTGCATTCTCTTCTCCTGCTTTCTAAAATGATACTTAAGAGCCCTACTTAATTCCTAATAATGCAGCATTTAAAGCAAAGGTTCAAATTAAGAATATTATATGACATCATACACATGTTAATCCTTGCTTATTATTCTAAAAACCAATGCATGTTGTACTACTTCACTCTTATGCTTAATGACAAATGTAATTATTAATTATTAATGTATCTTTCTCTCGCCACTACAGACAAAATAATTTTTCTCTATGAAGTAAATCCCCCCTTGAGACTTTATTTAGCAGAACACAGAAAGTTAGATTTACACTCGGTAAATTGAAGGTAAATAACCACAGATTACCACACCTCTGTTAAGAGTTCTAAACAATCTCTTGATAAAGGTCTGATCACAACTTCTGACACTAGAATTCTCTCCTAATAATCAGTGCATACCCTGCACAGAAGACATTTACTTTAGAGTCCAGCTTACTGCAAATGGAATGCTGAGATTTGCACCATAATGCTAACTGCTCAAACTTGGATTCTGACCCTTTGTATCTCCTCACTTCCATGACTTTATTTCTCCTACAAAATAGGTCTGCAAGTGAATCTTCCCACTCTACAAGAGCAAAAATATGATTTATGCAAAATTTTGTAAAATAAATAAATAAATTACAATAAATTGTCATTCCTTGAGCAACAAGAGCTCTGCATCTTGTTTGGTGTTTTTACTAGTGTGAGAAAGATTTATAATTCTTTGAAGTGTTGACAGGATATGATTTATGCGACATGCACCTTCACAGCAAGAATTTTAACACCAGCTACCTAGCATATAGCCTGCTTTTTTTGACCTTATCATCACAATTAGGTAATGAAAGTGCATCAATGAATCAAGGAAATGACACTCAATTGCATCATACTCAACAAGCCAAATTTTCAGAGGCTAATTTGACAACCCATGTTGCTGGCTGACAACAAATGTTTGACAGTTCTAGGGGAGGTCATTAGTAAGGGATTAAAAATAAGATAAAATCCATTCTTTGGTCAAACAAAACTTGCCTGAATTCAGTCACTTTTACTAAAACTGTCACATTTTCAGCTCCATATTCTTTTTATGAGCCACAGTAACAATGCTGTTAAAAACTTTGAAAATATACTTAGATGACTCTTTAATCAACTGTAAATTCTTTGCATCTTCATGTTACCTGTGGAGATAAGACTTGCCCATATGTGGAATACAAAATACACCTTACTTTTTTCCTGTACATAGAGGTATCCTTCCATCGCAAAGTGATTCGCTCTTTTGTGTTCCTGAGGATTCCTCCTGATCTTATTCATGAGCTCCTCTACCTCTGACCTTGTTCCTTCAAAACGATTTCGTGTCTAAAATGAGACAACAAAAACCCTTTGGTAATGAGAGCGGAAGAAAGACTCGCTCTTCTTGGCTGATAGGAATCATGTACTGGGTTTGCACAGCAAGGTTTTGGTGGTGGGGGGCTACAGAGGGGGCCCCTGTGAGAAGGTGATAGAAGCTTCCTCTGTGTCCCATGGAGCCAGTGCCAAACAGTTCCAAGACAGACCAGCCACTGACCAAGGTTGATCCCATCAGTGACCACAGCAGAGCCTCTGGCATAATGTATTTAAGAGGGAAAACCCACACAATGCCAAATGCAGCCAGAAAGTGGAGCAAGAACATGTGAGCGAAACAGCTCTGCAGACCCCAAGGTGAATGTACAGGAGGGGCAGGAGATGCTCCAGGCGCCAGAGCTGAGATTCCCTTAAGTCACTGTGGACACTGGATAAGTCCATGGAGAACTGTCTGAAGTGGGAGAAACCCCATGCTGGAGCAGAGGAGGAGTGTCAGGAGTCTTCCCCCAGAGGAGGAAGTAGCACTAGAGGCATCATGTGAAGAACTGACCATAACCCTCATTCTCCTGCGCCACTGAGGGAAGACGGGAGGGCTGATGGAAAGGTATGTTTAAGATCTGGGTTTTCTTTCTCATTACCCTACCCTAATCTGATAAGAAATTAAACTGCAATCTCCCAGTCAAGTCTGTTTTGCCTCTAATTGGTCTGTAATTGGTCCCCCTGTCCTGTTCTTGATCCACAAACTCTCCAGCTAAGGAGAGCTGTGATAGATCAGCTTTAGTGAGACTCCGGCACCTAGCCAGGGCCAATCCACCACAAATAACTATAGAAGGGGACAATGATCCAGGCCATTTTAGGATAGTCAGTGCACAATTCCCATATATCTGTTTACTCTCAAAGTTTCCTGATATTCTTCAAAATCAATGTGGGGTTTATATATGAGCTGCTGTGGAAAGCACACTAAGACTGCCAGAGTAGGTTTCTAAATGCACTGACCTGTTCAGAGAGAAGTGAAATACTGAGTGCGGAATGAATTTGAATATTGAAAGTTCCTTAGAAAAATATTACTACATATATTGGTTTAGTTCATGAGACTCTTACTTGTTGTCAGGAAGTAGATTTTCTGTGGTAATTGAGGAAAAAAGTGTCAGGAAGGTCATCAACAATGTATACAGATTGAGACTATACATGTGCCAAATGTTTTGACCACACACAAGCAGAAACATGCAAAAACAACCCAAAAAACCTCAGAAGTCTAGTTGATTATTATTCCTGAATGTCATTTATTCCAACATCTGCAAGTGGCCAGAAGAGAAATATTTATCAGGATATTAGCAAGAATAGTAAGAAAGTAACCATGCCACCCACAAAAAATTAGATGACAGGACTACACAAAACAACAGAGTAGCTCATACCTGACACAAGAAACTCTTTGGTTTGGTCTGAAAAACACTGGTAATTGGTCAATGAGCAAGTAAAACCAAAACAATTATGGTAATACCTGGTTTTCTCTACATAAGCACTCGTCCACGCTGCAAACACTGAAAAACCCTTTACAATCCAAGCTGGTACATGTGTTTTGAGGAAAGGACATAGTTCCAGATGCATGTTTACGTGTCTTCTTGCTTTCTGAGACCACCTTTATTTTTCTGAAAATGTGGCCTCACCTATTTTATCTTTTCCCCAGGACAAGCATACAAGATAGCACAACTTTTAGAAAAATCAGCTTTCTAGAGCTTGGGCTACAAGGCTGGGGCGGGTCTTTTTCTTTCTTTCATTTGAGGGGAGGAGATGGGCAGTGAGAGGAAGGCAAGGTTTGTGGTAGGGTGTGGAGAGGAAATCCATAGGATAATTCTCACAGTAAAGACAACCTGAATGAAAGCAAAGGCAACTAGTGCAGCTATACTGATAACTCTTAAATCACTCTCCATACCCAGCCAGGCTGTTTGTACTGGATCTTGTACCCTTCAATTTCTAACACATCAATCCAGTGTTCTGCCAGCAGCTCAGATGTACCACAGGCAAACCCCTGTTCATTTTCCCTTTGGGATGTCTTGTTGATCTTCAGCACAGAGGAGAACGTGTCACGTCCTCTCACAATCTTTTCAAATGCTTCCTTCTATTCTCCTTTTACCTCAGATAGTTGTTGAGCCTTGTTCTGCATTCTCTCTACAGCCTCTATCTATTCATAAAACTTGAGTTGCAAAGCTCAAGCTCTTTAGAATTTGGTGGGGCACACTGTGATACATACAGTCAATTGAAAATGCAGCTGCTGAGATTAGCTCACTTTCTTACTGCTCATCACTTCTTCAGATCACTCCACTGGCTCTTTTTCATCTATATTCTGAAACCCAGCTCTTCAAAACTGTATCAGTTTCCCTCTCACATTTCATGTGGCATCACTTCCCCTTTATGCTGCTGCTCACTCTATTAAGCACACAGAAGAAGCAAGTCTGGCCTGGTATTTCCCCCACAAGCACTGACTTCTACCACAAAAGTCTGCTTATGAAGTTACCACTAATCAGTTCCCCTTCTCAAACCAAACAACAGCTCAAAAGGAAACTTGGCACTTGAACATACAGGAAGAAAATTAAAGGAACAGTATCGAGACACGCAAATCACGTCACTGTGCATTACAGCAACTGTAATCCTCCCTTCCGCCTCCCTGCTAGTTAAGCCATTTCTAAAAACAGACTGTCCTCTCCAAGAAGTAGTTTCTGTGTCTTAATTCCAGATGCCCTCAGAGGTCAACAAAACAAATGCAGCATCAGGAACTGATCATTTGCAGTAAGGTGTGTGGTTTACTTCCTACCAAGAGCCCTCTGGCACACCCAGTTACTCTGAGCAAGCTTCATAAATCTCAAGGAAGCAAACAGACCATCTGACTAGTGACTGTCAGTCCCTCTGCTTCAGCTTTCATCTTGTTTCCTGCTCTCCCAGTCCAGATCACACTGGGAGGTTTGGGATGAGGGCACACTAAACCAGTGGTGGCGCCGTTTGCCTGTCCTTGGAGGAACACATCATTTTGTCACATACATCCCTGGTGCCAACACCAAGTGTCCTTACACAGTTCTGCACCCCAAACCAACAGGGATGTTCTTGTCTGAAAGGGCTGCTGCAAGACAAACAGAAACTCCACGCTACTGTGACTAGCTGGTTTTCTTCCCTTTTCTTAGTTATGGATAACGTCACCCTACAGGGAAATGACCCTCAGACATGACCCACCACATACTCCATTTCAAAGCACACCCAAAACACTGAAAACTTTATATTTCAATACCCATACTCTGAATTCTCCAGTGTTGTATGCATTTTGAACAGACTTCATTCGTTTTTAAATAATCCTTGCATTATTTCTGTCTCAAAAAAAACCCAAAAAACGAAAGGAGTGGAGGCCTTTTACTTCCTGATTGTTTTTTACAGTATTGTGAGAAATTACAAAGAACTCGCTGAAATTAGTGATGATTTGTTCAGTGATGTGGTTGGTTATCCAGGAGATGGCACCATAACCCCAAAATTCACAGGCAATGCACTCACATGGAACTGAGCATTGGCAATAAAGATACTGCACATGCAGCAACTTCAGCAAGTGATTTTACTCACTAAAGTAGACTCAACTTACATTTTGTAGATTTATCTGCAGGGCCATTTTGTAATGATTGAAGTCTTTGGCAAGTTCATATCCCTGGTGATAGAAAGTGAACAAACCCTGAAAAAATGACAGCACCTGAAACAGAAAAAAAAGACCTGTTAGAACAAAAACTCCATTTTCTTCAATACAATTGCCACGCATAGGCTTTTTTGGAAAGATAGATTACAAAATGATTATTTTAAAATAAATTTCCACTAATGCTTACACTCTATGAGTAATATTTAAATCCACATGATGATCTATGTATACAGACATTTTGGATGGTCCTGTCTCTAGAATTTCACAACTGATCTCCACTTTCCATTTGACCATAGGGAATGCATATCCCATGTGCCCAAACTTTCCCATGTAACATTTTCCTACAACTGCTCTGCTACCAATGATGTCTAGAACACATATTTGTGCTCAAGGAGGTAATGATCATCCTGTCTTTTAGTCACCATTTCCCTGGTCATTCCTCTCTCTGCTAACGACCATGTGGAGATGACTTTCACATCAGTCATCTGGTTTGCTGGAAGAAGGAAGCTTTCCCTATTGCTGCTGTTTGTGCACAGATCTGACCTTCTGTCAGAACCAGCAAGTGACCCACCTAGCATATGCTGACTTCAGGATTTAATTTAAAAGAATAAAAAAGTTGTACTACACTGGAAGCAGCATGAAGGGTAGTCCTGCCTAACTCTCCTGTTTAGTTCAGGGTGCTGGAACAAAGCAACTCACTTAAAAATAATAACTCAATAAAAGAACAACTCTCTAAAGGGAACAAGACAAAGAATGTATTTAATAAAAGTCTGAAGTCATATAGCAAATAAACCATTTTCAAAAAATGCAAAAAACACAAATTCAAGTATTATTAAGGGAAAAGGAGATAAGAATTTGGTACAAAATTTCAGCTTTCTAATCTAGTGTAAACTTCAAGTACAAATTAGGCAACATAAAGTTCAGCCTCATCCAGAAGGAGCTTTCAGAAATGAGAAAGGGACATGTTGCAAGAACATAATTTGAAGATCCATTTCTCTAGTCTGCCTCTGAGGAAACTTCAAATGGTCTGAAACACAATAACCAAATGCAAAGCTATTTAGGCTTTGAAAAACATTAAAAAATACATTTTTTTAAAAGAAAAAAGCCAACATATCTGCACCAAAAAAACTCCACACAACCATTCTTTTCACAGCATTTTGCGATTCTTTAAACAATGCTAATATAATTGCAGTAATTTATTCCCCCTTAAATATTTTAGCAATTTTTTTCATACAGGAATTATCTATATTAAAATAAGCAGTTCTTACTAACTGAATAATAAGCAGCTATTTTGATTAGGGCCATTTGAAACTTTTTTCCATTATTACATTAAAGCAATTGTATCAGATTAAAAGGACAGGCTTGGCCCAAAAGCACAGACTTCAGAGCATGAGAGAATGGAAGTCACTTCTACAATCCATTCTCCCTTTATTCTCAGCATTACACTTACTGTTCTCTTGTTGTTTGATAAATTTGTATATAAAATACCAAGTTAATGTACATTTCAGAAAATTTTAAAAGAAGTTATTCTCATAGATTTAAGGAAGTCTTATCAGTGCATGCACGATTTTCACCAAAATTCAATTAAACCCCCTGATTTCTAAACAGATTCAATTGCAAGTGAAATGAAACATATCAGGCTACACAGTAAGGCTTCTTACCCAGCACCCTCCTAATCGATTTATATCTGCAATTCTTCACTAGCAGGCCTCTAAGCCCAAACTTCATAATTAAAATTAAATTCCTCACATTAGTCAGCAACAACATTTCATTGGTTGGAAAACCCAAGGCAAGAACCCTGATACCAACATTTCCTTGAGTCCTCTATTCTATCTCACAATGCGAATTGAGGTTTTTGCAGTACGACCAAAGGTTTCACGCATTTTCTGAAAATCAACATCAGTGGGTCCAAATCAGCTCCTTATTGAGGTGAGACTTGACATGCATGGTTCAGTTTATCTGCACTAGGAATCAGTGCAGATGTAACAAGTTGGTTTAAACCCTGCTAAGTCACGCAATTGGCGGTGTTTTCCATAAAGCAGAGCTTGGCTTTTGTCCAAATGCATTCCTTCTCCATCCCTTATGAAAGGCAGAGTAGGTTGAATTCACCAATACTTACAGGCTCCACACACTCAAATTTCTTCCGCTCCTGTATCTCCTGCAACTTGCACACGTACTCAAGGGACAGCTCATAGAAGTGTTTCCTGTTCTGCTCCACTTGGTTATCTGCCTGCACACAGAGCACACCTCATGAAGTTTCACAGACATTTTGCAGACAGCTTCAGAACAACACACACCTCTAAGTAGCAAGCAGATAATTTTCACTGTATTTGAGGGACGTGTTACAGCATAGATCATTCATTTACTTTTAAACAGCAGCAGCAATTCCCTTTCACTAGGTAACATATGTTGTTTTGAATCGTGAGGCTACATTTTTTGGAAAAATTTCAGCAACACCTCTTCAAGCTTCTTTTCTAGGGAATCCAACTTTTACCAGCATTGCAAAGGTACCAAACCAAACAGAGAGTGGGAGCTAAGAGCATCTTCCATTAGAAAAGGGGGAAATTGTCTCTCCAATCAAATTAAGGAAGAAAATGTAATTTTTCAAAACTACAGTGCTGGTGCTCTAAGTTTTACCCTATAACCTAAATAACTGTTGTAAATAGCCAGAATGCTGTTGTACCCATCCCACACCTGTGCTCACTCTGACTGGCAAGAAATGCAATAAAAAGACACTCCACAAGTTTCCCCAGAGCATCAAGTATTTAAAAATGCAGCCTTTCTACCTGCAGCTGATATTTAGCAGAGCTTTGCAGAAATGCCAGCACCATATTGATGCTGAACAGTTACATTTCAGCTGCCATCCATCTGCATATAAATATTTCACTTTCTAGCATCTACCTTTTATTTCATGAAGTTATTATTTACGGTACATGTAAGATTCATTTATATGAACCTTAAAATTTGGTAATAGAAACTGTTATTAAAATACATTAAAGAAAAGGTTACTCTAAGTAACTAACACTTAGTCTTTGCCCACAAAGATACTACAAAATGCTTCTTCAGTGAATTACCCAAGGAGGCAGGGTTAGGTGAAAGGACAAGACTTTCTATCAGACTCTTCCTTAAATACTGAGACTACATCCTTCAGGCAGAACACTGACTGCTGTGCTTTAAGAGGATAAGCCAAATTAGCTTTAAGACAGTTTTGCCTTAAGACATGCTTGGCTTTACTGCTCTGTTCTGGAGAACAGTCAGCAGTTAAAGAGGCAAATTAACCACAAATGCCATTAAATAAATAAATAAATCCCTGACAATTATTTCAGTAAGTAAATGTGTTTCAACAAGCCATGCCATTTTGATGCATCCCATAAACTGTGGAACTGTTCGAGTTGTCAGCCTATAAACACAGGAATTGTTTGAGTTGTCAGCTAAGCTGCTAATCACATATACATGAAGGGTACCACAACACCCTAGAAAGAGACTGAAGTGGATCTTCAAGGACATCTGGCTCACCACACAATCCAGAACACATTATCACATCCCTCAGTTTTTTGAGGCATGAGCCTCCCCATGCACCCAGCAAGGTGCATTGTAGTTTGTGTACTGCTGAAGAAAGAGAAAACTAAGACAAATATCGTGCCTCAGTGAAATTACAGGAATATCCCACCACCAGAAGAGTCAAAAGTTGTGTTCATGTTAAGACACACTCCACAACATGGCACGTTTTTCACCAAATTTTTGTCAAATTTATCCCTGCAGTATTTACTTCAGTCAGGAACTGACACAACCAGATGTGAATAAAAATAAATTATGTACCTTACAATGCAACTATACACACCTGTTCTCTAAGCTTGTGCAAGAAATTGTTTCCTATTTCCTCTGACCCCTGCAAGGGTGTTTTTTCTTTAAATTGCTTATACATTTATACTTCAAAATTAAACATACAGATGTGAGAGCCTGAGTGAAGAATTTCAGAACTTTTGCTCATGAAACTTTGAAGGACATTTAAAACAAATGTATTTGTTCATTCTAGGTTTCACACGTGCTCTAAAGCTTCAGGCCATATTTGATACAGCTTCAAAATGCCTCTTACAGGCATTATGTGTTTTTCCATTGAGGTTAGGTCTCATTTCAGATTTGATATCGAGAACCATTTCATCAAGTGATCACAATCAGCCTTTTATCATCTTCTCTGCATCAAGTTCTTTGGCAGCTGATCAGTTTGACAAAATTACAGGTCCTGACACATGAGCCATGCCCAGTAACTTCACTGGGACAACTCAGCTCCCCAAAAGCCACTTGCTTACACATTTGAGGGTCTATGTTGCACATGCAGCATGGTGAAGTGAGATCTTAGTGAAATTCAAGAGTAGAGAAGTTCCTGGGTAACTTTCCCAGTAATATTAACCATTTTTAATGAAAAATGACATAGAATATTTGGGATGGGGTAGAGGGCAGGGACAGGAGTTATCCCTGAGGAAAACATTAAGGTTCTTTATCGTTTAAGCATTAATAATTCTGACATAATTACATTTATCAGGGGAAAAAAACTCCTTCTGGCTACACTAAGTCTCTACAAGACTTCCCAGCAGTCTTCTCACATACTATTTGCTGTTGCTCCAGAAATAAAAACTATTACAAATAAGTTAATGATGATAATAAACCCAGAGAGACAGAAGGAATGCCAGGCAAAACATATCTATCAGTTATAAATTGTCAACAAACTTTTTTATAGCACTACTCAAAAAAATCAAAAAAGAAAAGGCACAAACCCACTTTATTTGGGAATAAAAGTCTTGCTGTCCTCTGCATAAAGTGTTACCACAGGACATTCAGTCAATACTCGCAATGCAATGCAAATGACATGAGTGGTAAAGCTTTGTAAGAAATGCAGAGTTTTTCACAGTACGTTTGCACTTTGCTATTCCCTCAATTACATACAAAAACATGACATGATGCTCAGTGCTCAGTACACACAAAACCCCTGATTCAGAAAATGGTGGAGATACTAAGTTCAGCAAATACTGCTTTTCTCACCAACCTTTCCAGACGAGGATTGTTTTACCACTAAGAATGCTGTTTCTACATTTGCATAAGTATATTGACCTATTCCAAAGCCTTCAGCATGCATAAAAAAAGACAGGCAACAATACCTCTTGTAATTGTAGCTCTTTCTTCTTAGCTGATAAATTCAAATGTTTTTCTAACAAACTGTAGTTTTTCTCTGTCTCTTTATCAAACTTCTTCTTTTCCTCCTAGACACAGAAACAAAGTAGCAACCATGTAAATATAAAAATGTACTATTTTTCTTTTTTTTTAATTCTAGTTCATCAGGAACAAAGAGAAAAAAAAAATCATAGCTCCAGTAAGCAGACAAAAATATGCTCCATCTCATTTTAAAAATTAATTTGAAGGCTAACGTGAAATGAAATTCCATCACATCCTTATGATGTAGTGTATCACACTGATGCTTACGTCTTCTAAGTTAAAAAAGCAAAAAACCTGACCTCTTCTTGATTTATTGCATTTTTCATTCCTTACAGGCATCATCCACCCCATCTCGTTTTTGAATAAAAGGCATTATATGGAAATACCCGTTTCACTGAAAAAATAACTTTCTAAAATTGACAAGGGAAAAGTTCCAACAGCTCATACCCCAAAGCAAATACACCTCCATATTCCACAGGATTTCTTCATTTTAAAGCTATACAACAACCTCAGTGCTCAATTCCTGTTTCTACCAAAGTTTTATTGTGCCCATGACTAAAACCCAGTAAAAAATAAGAAATATCCATAAAACTTAGTATCAAAAGAGAAACTCTCACAGACATACATATATGATTATCATTTACACAATGCAAATCCATTTTCCTGACGACCAAAAGCAATAGGAAGAGGGACAGTCACTACATTTTTTTAGGATATCCAAGTTTCTGAATCTAATTTAGTAGAAGATATTGTAAAACAAATTTATTACTCAGTTCCAGTGTATTAAGGCAAAAATCAGTATTCATTAATTCAACCAACCAGGTTTGAAGCTATTTTTAGTATATCTGATTGCAGCTGGAAATAACCTCAGATAGGTAAAATCAAGTATTTAAGTACATATTCAAAAACTGACAGATTTACTCATCAGAAAGACACTAATTCAATTAAAAAATATTTTTCCTCACCTGCAGATTTGAAATCACATTTGAATGTATTCTAACCAAATCCCTGGTTAAACTCTACAGACATAATTGCTCCTTTTTTCTGCTCTTAAGCTTTCATTTTGAATAATACTATCTATACTTTATTATAGGAAACAGACAGTTTCGTTTTCTGAACCACTAGATTCTGAAGAAGGCATTACATTAAACAGGCTGTTTAGGATTGTTTCTCAGCAAGGACTTCCACCAGAATCTTTTTCCCCACTCTGAGAGTCAGAATTTCCCTTCTAAAAGGAGTATTTAAAAATATTTGTTATCAACTGAGAAACATGAAGATATGCATATAGTATCGGGGTGATTAGAGATAACATATTAGCAATATGGGGAATTAGGAACAAAGAGTTCAGGGAAAGAGGTGAATCTTTGTGTTGTATTAGCAACGTTTCCATTGATGTGGTGAACATTTGAATGCTCCCAGAAAAAAAAAAAAGAGAAAAAAAGAGTTCTCTTAACTTCTTAACAGGCAAAGCCAGAAATTTTACACTCGTAGCTCAGGATTAGTGCAGCAACACCTTTCACTAAGGGGTAATTCAATGAGTGTCTCAGCTTCCAGCTCTGTGAAGATAAACTTTCCTCCTTTTTCTTCTTAAGCTTAACTCAGAGCGTTTCACCAGCAAAGGGATGTAAGACGCAGAAAAAATCTGAGGCAGCAGATTCAACTTTTATTTTGCAATGGTAGAGCATAAATCTTCCCTAAAGCAAATGCAACACAAGATTGCAGATATATTTCACCACTAGATGCCACAGCTTGGTTTCCAGAGCTAAGCAGAGTTGTATTTCCAATGTCAGTGTTTTGATTCTATTGAATAAATATTTGGTTACGAATATTCCAAGAGCTAAATAGTTTTAGAGGGTTTTTATTTAAATATTATACAATTATGTAAGGGTTCTATTTAAAGGTCATTGGGAATTCTGTCCAAAAAAAAGAAAAAAGGTCAGATCACAAATAAGAGCAACAGCTTCACAGAAACAGTAGCTAGGGACACAAGGAGAGAAACATCCATCCAAACAAAAAGGGAGATGTAGGCTGTGTGAATGTCATTTGTGTTAGAAGCATCAGGGAGAGAATTCTGACGAGGAAATGAATGAAGATATAAGATAACTTAAAGCAGCAGGAGTTCTCATCCCAAGACCAGCAATATTCTGTAACAGCAAAAATACTGCTGAAATAATGCATTCATTACACAGCTGTTCTTATGACAATCAGCTACAATCAGGACAAATTTTCTCTATCCTTGGAAGACTGGCTATATTACAGACCAAGTTTTTCTTGTGTGTTGGTTGGGTCACCTAATATACTTCTCTCAAGTCCATAAAATTACACAAAGCTCATTGTACCATTGAACTGAAAGGATTTGTGAACAACTGAGCATTTTCAGTTCATGAACACTGAAATCATATGCAGAACATGTTAATCATTCCTGCCAAAGTTAAAATGTACAGTGCTCTCATTTAGTAGCTAAGTGTCTTAACTACCAAATATCACTGGTGATGAAGTCACAAAATCAAAAAATAAACCATATGTAGGTATTTTGAAAATGTATTGAGTTTTGCAACAGAAAACTGAAAAAAAAAAGCTGGTTTCTTTCTTTTCTACTTTTTTAAATAAGCACTTAAATTTCTCACTGCAAGAAGGAAGGTAGACAGAAACAAATTTCTCCTTGTTACTTTTATCCAAGTCTAGTCTATACCTAATATGTGAAGTTTACTTTGCCTTTTTAAAAAATATTCACAACTTAGTGACAATCTTAAAAAAATGACCAAACACTTTTATCAAAAATACTTTCAATGAGATCTTGTCCTTAGCCTCTTCATCCCTATAATTCCCATGCATACAGAGCCAATGAGTTATTTATTCAAAACAAAAAATTAAATAAAGGTGATTCTNATACGTGAAGTTTACTTTGCTTTTTTTAAAAAATATTCACAACTTAGTGACAATCTTAAAAAAATGACCAAACACTTTTATCAAAAATACTTTCAATGAGATCTTGTCCTTAGCCTCTTCATCCCTATAATTCCCATGCATACAGAGCCAATGAGTTATTTATTCAAAACAAAAAATTAAATAAAGGTGATTCTCACTCACAGGTGGCAAAAATGCAGTTAAAAGCATATGAATGAGCGAGCTCCTTTAGGTAGTTAATATTTTTCAGCCTTAGATTGTGCAACTGCAGGCAAATACAAAGCCAAACAGGGTTACCCATTAGGAAGGGGGGCAGGCTGTTACCAGAATTCTTCCTACTTCAGACAAAGGAAATAAGGGAGGTGGGGAGAAGGAAGGGAAAGGACACATTCTTCTCTTCTTGAAACATTCCATTTGTTTCTGAAGCAAGTTCTCAAAGCAGAAACAAAAAAGTGTAAACACATGAAATATAAACAATCATACGTTTCTGCCAATTACATATCATTATTACAATGCAATCCAAGGGGAGAAATTAAACAAAGTTATAAAGGCAAGGAGGGACAAACCTTTACAGCTCCTAGCTGCTCTTTCCTAAATCTTTCCAAAGGTTTGATCAGAGTCTCAGTAACACTGAGTGCCTAAAGAAAAAAAAAGCATGGGTTAGGTTTCTGTAGCCAGATTGATGAGTCATGTCAGCATCAGCAATAAAAAAGAAAAAAGCAAGCAAGCTCTGGGGTAAAACAATAGAAGCATGCAAGTTAGAACTTCTAACTCAAAAAAAATCACATCTCTGAGTTCATTCAAGCTTAAAAATTTTCTTAATTCAATCTACTATCAGGACAATTAAATTAAAACAAGTGCAAAAATTTCAGAAATTTCCAGGTTGCACCCAAAATTGCAACTGCTTCCTTTGTGCCAGGCTTATAGATCAGATTGAAGGCCTCAATGACTGAACACCAGAATGAGACAGAGGACAAATGAGTTTCACTAGGGGATGCAAAAGTTTCTGCAACAAGAAGCACTACAGATGACTGTGGAATAGACCAGTGAGTAGCTAATAATAAGCTTTTAAGACAGTTAAAGCCATTAGGTATTCATATAAATCTCCAAATATTTCCACACTTAAGTACATTAATAAGACCTTAAGCTAAATTATAAAATCAAAGAGGTGCAAAGTCAATAAACAAGAGGTTGAGATGACTGGGTGAGCATCCACCAATGCACTTATGAAGTCTCAGGGCCATAATAAAAAGCAAAAAGGAGGACACAATATTCCATCCTAAGACAGAAAACTGCAGGTTATTCGATCTCCACAGCTACTAATTCACATGAAATTTCCCTGAAGATGGAACAGGTCCATTTGGTGCAAACGACTTCAAATTTTAAAAATATTTGAAATTGCAGGAAAGGCTGGTACTTTTTGAACACAACAGCAGCATGGAAAAGATGGCAAGAGCATTGCAGGCGTGGGGGAGCACGTAGGATCCTTTAGGTCTGTCCTAAGGCAGATGCACAGAATAAATCATGCCCAGGACTGGGCTTAGCACAGCCAGTGGCCTGGGATGCCAAGAGTTCAGGCAGAGCTCTCTGGAATCCCCCCTGACATACAACAGAAGCCTTTCTCTCTCTCTTTTCCTCCCCTTTCCCCTCCCTTTATAGTGAAAATCTTCAGATAAAACATCACATGTTTAAACCGGCCCTCTGGAACACTTCTGAGAAATTCTTATCATACAGCACACAGGGGATGTACTGGAGACCTGGCACAACACAAATCTGAAGAGCACTGTCTGCTCCCACCCATCCCCCGAGCCATGAGGGATTACTGTGGGAGTCATCCTGCCAATTCACTGTAACCAGAGCAACGCGCATTTCTGAAGGGCCAGCACAGCACACGAACCTGAAGCTAACTGGAAATCCAAAGAGCTGGCAAGTCTGGGCCAAACTGGGTGCTGCACAGTCATCCATGTGCCAGCTACATCCTAACTTCAGAGCATGTTTTCTCAGCACAAAACTTCCTTCTGCATCCATTCCCTGATTTTGCCAAACACATTTAAAGCACCCTTCGGTGCACCCTTGGCGGAGGCAGCAGGAAAAGGAAGAACTCTCAAGTCAGAGCGGAGAGCGTGGAAACCACACAAACAGTCCTTCTACACTGGAAAACTTTAAATTGTTCTTCTGTTCTAACAAAGTGAAGGAGAAAGTTCCTTGGAGGAAAACTCAGAGAGGATGGCACACGGTAAAGCACCACAGTTACTGGAATCATGCCAAAGCATTGAAAGATAACAACTGAGCACTCACATGGTTAGAGGGTTAAAAATAATTAACAAATGACAAGTTGCTTATTAGTTGTTTGAACTTTTACACAAAAAAGTGTGAGGTTAACACGCATTGCATGTATGCTGAACACGAAGCTCAAATCAAAACCACAGCACCTTGATGTAGCAAAGGAAAAATTAAAAAAAAAATATGAATAATATATTTCATATATATTATGTGCTTCATAAAATAGCAGGGCTGACTGTAAATCACTTGTTCTGCTACTCCTGGGCAGTATTAACCATGGGAACCACTAGAGGAATGTGTTTGAAGCAGAAAATAATCTTTAAATCAAAATGGGATGTTCTCTTCAGCGACTGCCAACAAGCAGATTCCACTGCTGCCAGTGGGATGATACGCCAGTAATTCTTTCATTAAAAGAAAAACAAGCTTCCCCTCCTTCCAAAAAAAGACTTTTCTCATCTTGCACAACTTAAACTTCTGTTAACAGATGCATCCCCAGGTGCCTGCCATAAAGGTACTTAGGATTTGTCACCCCCTTTGCTTTCTGTGCCTGGGTTAAATGACAGGACTCTTGATTACTTCAGAGTGGAGTGAGATTTTGCAGATCTTTGGTCATTCTCATAGAGCTTCATACCAGGCCACATATTAAAATACAAGGCTGGTAAATTCAACAGTGAATTCCAGAGATGTTCTTCTGACTGACAAAATTCATAATTAAAATACATCTAATGCAAGATTAAATAGAGGCATTCCCACTGTTTTCCAGTATGTCGAATCCAGTGCTTGTCATGAAAAGTTACAAAAACATGTATTATTATTTACAGAAAAAAAACCCATTATTTGCACTGCTACTCATTCTTTGCTTATTTGTAACTTAAAAACTTAAAACAACTCTTTTTTTAAAACTATAGATAACAAGTTAGCAAATAGGAAATAAGCGAGGGATTACCTGAATGTATTTGTAATTATCACTAGTACCTTCCTTTAGAACTAGAATCATGTTCAAGTGTAAGATTTCCAGCAAAAGTTAAACTCGGTATTTAAGTGCATTAATATGAAACTGGATGTTCCTTCCTTTTTCAGCTTCAGTCTTGAATCTTACATTCATTTCCCACTACTTCTCTAATCCTGACAGATTATGACAGGAATGTGCTATTGAAAAGGACATTTAAAAATCCCCTTCTTTACATCTCTTGTCTATCCAAACCTACACGAAACAAATATATATTCAATTATATCTGACAAGCAACCTGTGGCATGCAAGTCATAAGTGAATCAATGTAACGAGGTCATGTCCCAGGTAACAGAATCTTAACCAGCTTTGTGAATGTCAAAGTCTCAGGAAAGCTTTGAGAAATGTTTAACCCAAAGTGGACACGTATCTCAGGCAGTCTCAAACTGCTTACACTATTCCTGCTCTGTTTGCAGCACCTACAGAAAGGTCAAAGAATTAACTTGAACATAAACCTGGCAAGAGCAGCAGTAAAATCATCAGAGCCATCACCACCTCAGAAGATCACTGCGTCCGATATTGTCAACATCCTGAAGCACGTTGTCAGCCCTGTATCTCTCTATTTCAGATGCTTTTACAAAACTCCACTTCCTCAGACAGAAAAGTTGCACAGAACAGTGATAATCTTGCCTTTTCCAGCTCCATTTCCTCCAAATAAGTAACAGGCCATAGATTAAGGGGTCCCAACCACTCTTTCCAACTGCAGCCCTCAAAGGCACAGGCTAAATCCATGAGCAAGCGCATTCACAGCTGTTGGATACTTCCTCAGTCAAGTCAACAAGCCCCAACAGGTCACTGAGCAGTCAGTGCTAGTGCGCAAGATGACTCCATTTAGACTGTCACCTCTTCCCTTCCCAAAAAAGGTGGGGGTGCAGGTGCTTAGGGAGAAACTGCTTCCCCCAACACCTCCTCCTACGCCCCGTAACCTGACGGAGAAGACCAGGCACCAGGATTCAATTCTCCTCTTGCCTTCTCCTGCAGTCATCCCCTGCCGGTTCTCTGAGTTCTCACTCCCTTTCCAGGTACAACCAGGCTTATATTGCAAAGCAGGAAGGGTGCTGGCATGGCCTGTAAAGGAGTAGCAACCCACAAGACCTCTCCCCAAAGTTCAGTGGCTAAAAAGGTTAGACCGACCTAAGTAAATCAAAGTTTGTTATTAGACAAATGCAGCACCGGCCTTCCAGCTTTCATCCTAAAAATGTCCTTAGAGCTCAGCCTTTACTGGAAGCACTGGAAACTGCCCACTGCTCATCAGCAACTCTGGTGGTGAGGTAAATACATATCCTCACTCTGCTCCATTCTGAATTGAAGCATTCTCCCATTTAGAAAAAGAGGTTTACTGAGAAAGAAAAAAAAAAAAAAAAAAAAAAACCAAAAAAAAAAACCTTCCTCC
>VXBB01006896.1:0-25612 GCA_013399915.1 Illadopsis cleaveri
GGCATAACCAAGCAGAGTCAAATCTCTCTGAAGGCTCCAGCGTATAAGGAGTGTGCAACATGGAAAAAAATCATATTTGGAGGGAGAGCAAACATAAGGAGCATCACTGGGGCTATAGAGATAGCTTTATCAGAGGGATGCACATAAACTCAAAAGGTCCATGTGTCTGGACAATAACTGGAGCATCCAGATGTGGATGAGATGATAGCACTGAATGAGAAGAGAGCAGGGAATGGTGCTAGAATATTTGCAAAGCAGTCGTGGGGTAATACTTTGAAGCAGAGATTAAGCAGCTAATTAATTGATTAATCAAAACAATTAGCTAGATGTCAAATCACCACAGCGGCAAATTTAAAGTCAATTAATTCATATATTCAAAAGTACAGCAAATAATTAATAAGGAATTAAAGAGTTTGTTAATTATGTGGCAGTAGATTCGTTATGCAGAAAACTAAGTGAGAAGCAATTAATTAATTATGCAGAGAATCAAATGAACCACAAAATATTTATGCAAAGAATCCCCACAAATGGGCAGTTTAAAAGCAGATGGTGGGAAAATGCTGGAGTATGTTTAAAAAAAATGTTTAATAAGTATCAATTGCTGGCAACTGTAGTTAGCTGAGCTATTAAGAAAAGCATTTGAAAGGAGAATGGAAGTCAGGTCAGGAATCAATTGACTGAGGAGAATTAGGTTATCAAACAGATTCTGTGGCAAAGACTCATCGAGACACTGGTTGTTACTGACATCTCCAAGGGGCAGGTCTGGTTTAGAAACACAGGACAGTGAAACTCAAATGGATACTGGAAGTAGACCTTTGTCACAATATTTTATTATAATAATGTCACCATATGGTTTGCCTCTCCCCTTTGCTCACTGCCCCAGTGCTGTACTCTGCACTGTGTTAGTTTGGACTGGAAGTTAATTAGGATTCATGTCTTACATTCATGTGTAAATTGTCGTTGCATACAACTGTAGTTTCAGACAAAAATAACACCCTGCAGGAACATTATCTCCGAAATTTAACTCCCCCAACATGCCTTGGTTAAAATTGTAAATGAGCTGCATAAGGGAGCTGAGAAAAAGGCTCTGTTTACATCAGTGAAAGGGAGTGAGATTCACATTGTGGAGTCAGCGTAGCTGGAATGGAGCTTACACAGATGTGAGGCTACAAACTTCTCTGAGTGGTGCCTTCACCTTCAACCATAGATAACATCAGGCCTCAGTAAGATGAAATGTGTGGTCTACTGAGAAGAGATAGTTCATTTCAAATGCCTGATTTATTACTCAGAAGACTGAGATGAATTTTTAATGCTGACTTATAGGGAAAAAAACCCCACTCACATGAAAATGATCACAGGGCTGGAGCACCTTCCTGATGCAGCCAGGTTGGGAGAGCTGGGGGTGCTCACCTGGAGAAGAAAAGGCTCCAGGGAAACGTGAGATCCCTTCCAGTGCCTAAAGGGGCTCCAAGAGAGCTGGAGAGGGACCTGGGACAAGGGCCTGGAGTGACAGGACAAGGGGAAATTCAAACTGAAAGAGGGCAGGGTTAGATTAGGTGTTAAGAAGAAATCCTTTACTGCGAGGATGTGAGGCCTTGGCACCATTGTCCCAGAGAAGCTGTGGCTGCCCCATCCTCCCCAGAGAGCAAGATACAAGCTTTTCAAATGGAAAAAAAACTGCTAGCATTTTTCCATACTTAGGAAATCTAGCCTGAAAAATTTTGTTCAGAATTTTAAATTAAAGAAATGTTTTCAGGAAAAACAGCCACCCCATCCCCATCACACCCACAGAGATTTAGAGAAGACGCTGTAAAAGCCTGCCCTGAGGTCTGAAGCTCCAACATAAAACACTTCAACAGTTGTGTGGAATTTGGGATAGAAGCACTATTTATTATTATTAAAGAAGCATTTCACATGTTCAGGAACATGGTCAGAAACAAGGCAGAGTTTTGCAAATCTGCACAGAGCAAAAGTGGAATGAATAAATAGCGACAATAAACCACCATATTAACCTCTTTTTGATTTAGAACTGACTCCCCACTACCACTTCAAGACAAGTCTCAACAGAAAGAGACCATTACCATAGCTGAAAAGGCCATTGTGCTCCCTTAATAGCTGCAAGGAAAAACACTTTTAGGAACCACAGCTTTATCACCTGGATGTTTTCTGGAAGTGTATTTGTCATTTAGGGTGACTACCTGACAGGTTATATGCACTGCAGTGAAAAGCAAAGTAATTTTTACTTTTCTGACACACACCAACTACTAAATGACGTCATAGGAATATAATATGTAAACTCATCTTGGTATATAAAGGCAGTTGGCAGAATTGGAAGGTAAATTCTTATAAATGCCTTCTCTCTCAGACTTCTCTCCAGGCACTGTGGTAGCCCCTTCCTCTGTGAGATGCACAGTCATAAATAAGAAAGAAAATAAAACCAGTAAATGATACTTAAAATAGTATTAGAGATAGAGTGCAATGAGATGCTAGCCAAGTGGGGGTAAAAAATCAATATTATTTAACACATTTCTAGATTGCCAACCACCACAGCACATAGGAGCTTACAACAATAAAAATACCATTTCAATACAGTACCAACATCGAGCTGCAACAGAATCGATCAAAAGCTAAGTGAAATGCATGAGGCTTTGGTTCCAGCTGAGAAAGCTCTCCTGTCCTCCCAGGGCAGCCTGCATAAAGGAGAGTGAGCTCTGGCTAGAAATTCTTATGCTTACAGCAAAACTAAGGAAAGCCAGGCTACAACCAAGATTTAGTATCGAGAAAAAATGTTATCAAGTGGAAGGTAAAGTAACTAAATGCACAGTATTTCCAAGTGACTCAAAGGTAACAAGAGATGGAAATGCACCCCAGCACTATTTTTTCAAAAATAATTCTGAATTCATCGCAAAACTCCACATTTAGAGCTAGAAATACACGTGCGAGTCGAGGACAGTCACAAGAGATTTTCTTCCAGGAAGACAAACCTAAAGCATTCAATGAAAAAGCCTACTGACATCAAAGATCTTACTGTACCACTTTACTCTGCATAAGAGTGCATATTGCACTCAGAGCAATGAGCATTTCCTAGATTTACAACTGAATTTTAAGTGAAAAATTACTTTCTTCCAAGTGCTCGTTCATTAGTAAATGAGAAATAAGAAAAAAAGTAATTGAATGCCTTCTCATACAGTGCTTTATCTGACTGGGAAATTACTTCTGTTTTCAGAGCAAATATAGCATTTTACACATACAGTTAGTATCCCCCACAAAAAAGACATGTCCACATTGCTGTGACTCTTAGCAGCTCTGAGCATATGAAGGAAACGGGGAGGCAGCCTCAACCTTCTCACTTAGATAAGGGCTGATGAGGTTTTCCCAGATATCTCTGCTAGGAAATGATGTTCAGACAAATTCTGAGGTATTATTCCAGATAGCTGAGAGGCAAGTCTGAGCTACTGAGTCAGTTTGGGTGTCCAGAAATTCAACCCCCAGTGCACGTGCACATCAACTCCATGGGCAGCAATTCCACATAACCCAGCAAACAACATCCAAAAGTGTGTGCTGAGATTGCCACGAGCCCAGAGACCTGTGAGGGAACATGCAAACGCTACGTAATGCACAATGAAATTTCTCTCCAAAAGAATCCCGCAGAGAACATGCAGACATGTGCTGTGCATCTTGTACCTACATTGCAGCTGTTCCCCATCTCCTGTGCTGCCAGAGGCTCTGCTGCTCTCCTCTTGATGGCTGCAGGACAAACAGATCTCCTAATGAGCCACATGGTGCAGAGAAATGCAGGAGTGCCCCAGTATCACCACGGTGCAGCCAAGGCAAAGCACTGCACAAGACTGGTACCAGCAGGAAGAGCGGGAAGAGAGGCAGGGGAGGAAGGCTTCTGGCCTGGGGAATATGCAGGTGGAGGTTCACAAACCAGAAAACTGAAGCCCAGGCAAAAACGGCCCCAATCCCATTTTACCCAGCCACAGCAGTGCTTTAATCAAAGTTAAGCTCCTCAGCTCAGTATCTGATTCACTGGATGAAATGAGGCGTTTTCAGCCCTCAAGTTAAACAAAAAATGATGAATTTTTAGTAACAGGCCTGGCAGTGTGACACTACTCAGGGCAGTGACATCTTCTCACAACCCAACACTTGGCTTTGCAATATGCAGAAGCAGAACATCACATTCCAGACCTCCAACTGGCCTCATGCCTTTTCCAGTTAGGCAGTATTTATTAATATTGTTAATACAAAGAAACATATGAGCCAAATGTCTTTATTGCTTTCCTAATCACCTTTATTGACATTTGCATGGAACCTGACTATTTTCTCAGTCCATCTGTTCCTGCTACTCATTTATAATGTGAACTCTTAATTCTGCCTTGTTAGAACTGGCTCATATGGAGATAATTATGTCAGCAAAAACAAAGGATAGTGATTTCTAGAGGAGAATGGGAAGCAGAAGCTACTAAGCTTGCTATTAATGGCATTTCTAATAATCCTTAAATAGAACTGCTTGTACATCCAGACCTTTTCAGGATGTATCGACTGTATTAAAAAGTCAAATAAATGTTATGTTAAACTAAAAAGATAATCTTTTTAAAAAACAGTAAAATATTATCTCTTTTAAACCTTCTTGAATGCAACCAGAGCAATAAGCAGTAAGATCTATGGTGTTTAGAAGACACCAAGCTGGTTTTACTACCTATGGAATGTTTAATTACACTAACCAAGAAAGTATAATTTTCGACAGGATAAATTATATCTCCTCTATACCACCATGGGAGCAGCCCACTAAAACATTTGTAATGTAAACTATTGATCATGTGCTTCCTTGTGCCACAGTGAATCTGAGATTCAAGCCTGCTTCACACATCCTAATCCATATGCCCAATTTTATTTTTGAAATAAATATATATGAGAAGGACCTGAAAATTCCCTGAGCTCACATCAGGCCTATTCAAGAATCTATTGAATTAATTGTAGCTCATTTTTCACTGGGAAAATAAAATGGTATGTGTAAGACATTCACTACTTCATTAGCAACTTTCACATATTTCTAGTCTGAAAGTCGTTTCAATTTGCCAAGATAAATGCCTTGGTTTTTCCTCTCTGCTTAGTAACAGCACGCAGGGTAATAGAAGCTGGGAAAGGAGGCATTTTTCTTTCAGCAAATTCTACTCAGCAGGATCCAAAACCTTAACTGGAGAAAATCACCATATTCTGTGAACAATAAATGCTGAAGAAACACTCAGAGCCTCACCTTTCTGAGAAGTTCTGAAAAAACCCCAAAACTGTATTTTTTTTTATTAGTGTGTTAGCCTGCAGAAGTTAAATTGGATTAGGGTAGTCAATAATGCTTGGAAATGGTGATACACGACCCCAAAGAGCTCTTTCCTAGAAAACTGAGGATGTAATGAATGAACCAGGCACAGCCGCAATGCAGAGCCTCTCCCAACAGCCCGGGCTGAGAACTTCCCCACCAATCCTCTAAACAGCAGCTGTGATTTCTTTTTCTAATTACAATTCACTCCCGTCTTCCCCCCCTAGCCCAAACTAATTTTAACATAGCTTCTTGTTAATTAACTACGTTAATTGCTAATGCTTCTTGGCAAATTTAGCAGGTTTCTGCAAGCACTGGCTCTAATATCTATGTCTAAATGCACAGTCATCCTGACAAAATTCATAAAAATCCCTTCCTCCAGTCTTTACTTAGTTCTAATTCAAAAATCTATCTTCTCTTTACCTGAAGTCTGGCTGTGAAGTCCCAGAAAATTCTGAGAAAATCACTGCTGAATACACTATAAGCCAGAAATTAAATGAGAACACCCCATGCTGTAAAGCCCTGTTCCTCGGGATATTTTCTCCTGAGGGTCTCTGGATACACCGTAGTTACTAATTTCTGAATTTATTAGGGGAAGAAAAATAATATGCAAGTGCAAACTAATTTAATCCAGCCCTGCAAATACATTATTAAGTGCTGAATCTTCTCTGAGATTTGGAATTTAATAAATTAAGGAGTCCAAGTCACCTGTAATGGCATGGAGCTGAATTTAGCCACAACCATTATTGAGTCAATGGAAGCCACTGGGATTTAGCTTCGTTGAAAACTGTTTATTTATTTAGGCTTTCCATTATTTATTTACCCAGGCACCGAGCTAACTACAGATTTCAAAATGCTGGCTTTTATGATTTTCAATTAGTTTTTAAACACTTATCTGTGCATTACAGCAATACAACCAAGGGATGTCATTGCAGTGATTTTTTAGCAGGATTTTTGAGAAGGGAATCTTGCATCATCTCCCCTCTGATTAGCCAGGATCTCTCACCCTAAAGACCCAACACCTTGCGCTGAGAAAGTGCTGTGGATACCCTTTATAAACAAATGCTTATTGAAAACAGTGGCAGAATGCTACTGCACAACTCAATATTCAGGTTTTGTGCGCTGAAGGAAGGCAAAGAAAATAAAATTAGTAGACAGTAGCATCCCCCCCACTCTTGCCTTGCCCTCCTTCCTTATACACTCTGCACACAATCTGGAGCAGGACAAAGGGCTTTTAGGATTTTACTTTCTAGAGAAGCACATGCTTTCCTGCCATAATGTTCACTGCAGGGATGATCCTGCAGTACCTAGAAACAAGTGACCTCCCCAAGAAGTGTGGAAATCACTCCAAGCTGTGATTCCAATTTGTGCTAATAGGTATATCCAGGGGAAGCCATTCTCCCTTGCCTCCTTGCTGCTGTTCTCAGTACAGGACCACTTCCAGCGTGTTCTGGAAAGAGGTTTCTTAACCACAGCTCTGCAACAAGACTGGTGAGAAGAGGGAAGAAAAAAAAAAAAAAAGAAGAAGACTTGAAAGCATTTGAAAACAATTTTAGAATGAACTCTGCAGCCACATAACTGGAAACAGGAGCTGCCAACTCAACTAACAGGTAACAGAGTAAACAGGAGAGTGAAACTGCTGGAAAAGAACTGTTAATAGGACTGGGAAGAAAAGTGCCAACTTCATCTGTACCAGGACTCACATCCACAGCAACACATCTGCCTGACCCGCAGCAGAACAAGTAGTTCACAAATCTTAGTCCACAGGGTAACGAAAAGCTCTAAAAGCCATAAAATTTTCAATCACTCATTACAAAGTGACAAACATTACAGTGTCAGAAAGGTGTCAACACTAATTTGTCTCTGCACCTCTTTGATAAGACATGCTGTGATTTTAACGTATGTCTACAAAATACATCTTGTTTGCTCTCTATTCAATCTTTAAAACCAGTTTCCATGATTTTGTGTACTGTTTAAGTTTTTCCTAGTGGAGTTCAGAAGTACTACTGAAGCTTTCCCCCCTCAAATCCAGCATAAACTCTTCTTTCAAAAGCCCTTCAGAGCTGAGAGACCACAATTTCCAGAGGAGAAAGGACTGAACTAGCATTAATACAAGGGGAAGAAGCAATTGGGGAATTAAACCCACCCTAATTCAAAACTGTCTTCTGAGGAATCTTCTTCACAGCTCATCAGTCCAGAGCCCTGCCAAGCCTCTTCATTCTCTTAGATCCTAATCTCTAGCATTGGGAAGAGTAGCCAAATACATCAGCAAACCAAAATTAAGTGTGAGTTAAAGGAGCAAGCACACAGAAGCAGCTCCCAGAACGCATCCTCAAAGTGAACATGAAGAGCAGCAGTTGGGATTTGCCAGAAGTGTCACAGCGTGTGACTCCTGCCAGATTCCCTGAACAATTTGAATGTACAGCCATAGGAAATTCCATGCCATTTCACACTATAGGAGAGCTCTCAAGCTTTAGGTACAATGTTATATTAACTTAATAAACTTCAATATACGTATTTCCACAGTGGAGTCTCTTCTGTACCAAAACTCTAATAAATGTACCAGTCTTCAAAACCCAGGTGGATTTTGATCTAATTACCATTTCTACTCAACTTTTTCTTTTTTGCATAAAATATTTCACGCAGTCATTTTTATTATTTTTCCTTTTAGCTACTTCCAACAAGATATAAATTCAACCCCTAACACTAATAAGTAGAGTCTCCGAGGGTTCCACTTACACCTGCATAAAAAGTACCAAATTAAAGAAAAGTCACTGCATCCAGCTAAACTTCACATCCTGTGTGAGACTTCTTGAATTTAACTGCACATGGTTAAGTATCTGCCATAAAATAAAATATCTTAGCTTACAAATAATGTGCTGATTTACTGCTAGCCTGCCCCATATCTAGTTGCAGGAATCCCTTAATTTATTACAGAATCAAAGAATGGTTTGGGTTGGAAGAGACCTCCAAGATCATCTCACTCCAACACCTGCCATCATTTCTGTAGGAACTTTCCTCAGACTGACAGAATTTGGGTTTCTCTTAAAAAAAAAATGGCAGAACAACAAAAACAACAAAAACCTTGCAATCTAAATATGTCGATGCATCTGGTAAACAGCTCACACGATGGCCACTAAAATCTATCACTGGAATACTACTGAAAACTATTTCAATATAAACTTTTGATACATTATGCTGTCTAGAGTTTTATTCCACCATGGCAGCATACACTATCATACAATTTAAGAAAATACAGCAAAGGATATTAAATACAGCAGCATTGATCAGACAGTTCTGCCTTTGAAAAAAAAGGACCATAAAACTGAAATATGTAAACATTACTTCATTGTGATGGCCAGACTAGGGCCGTAGAGCAAACCAACAAAGGGAAATTGTACTTATGTGCATCTAAATATTGGAACTATTGGATGATCAATAGTTATTTGCTTGCCATTTTTCTGTCTAAAGAATCATAACGCAGTAATGGCTGCAGCAAAGAATCATTGCACAGCTTCATAAATTTTCCTAAAAAAAAAAAAAAAAGGCACTTTTCATCTATGAGCAATGCCTCGAGGNATTAACCTCCCCCAAAACCCACAGCACTTTCAACATGAAACAAAAACAAGTATTTTGATTCTATAGCTGGTAAAACAGCATCTGATACAGATGTATAAAATCAGGAATTATAAAATAAAGATGACAAGGGACTAATTCTTCCACAGTTTCACATGACACAACTGGGACACGAATAAAGTTATCAAGTGACAAATGCAAAGCAAACCCTCGAAAATATATTTCAGACAGCAAAGATGAGCTGTGGGACTTTACCACCACCAAATGCTATATGGGGCCATGAGTCCAGAAGCCCACAGAGACATCAATCTCACTTCTGTAGCATCACNATATGTAAACATTACTTCATTGTGATGGCCAGATTAGGGCCGTAGAGCAAACCAACAAAGGGAAATTGTACTTATGTGCATCTAAATATTGGAACTATTGGATGATCAATAGTTATTTGCTTGCCATTTTTCTGTCTAAAGAATCATAACGCAGTAATGGCTGCAGCAAAGAATCATTGCACAGCTTCATAAATTTTCCTAAAAAAAAAAAAAGGCACTTTTCATTTATGAGCAATGCCTCGAGGCTGATGGTGATTCATCCTTAAATGTCCATCTAATCCCAAAAGAGGGGCTGAATCTCTCCCAGCCATGAGCCTCCCTCCAAACCAAACAAGGCACAGAGCAGGTGAAGGGAGGTCCCTTCAACACCTGCTCAAGCCCCCGCTCAGCTGCAACTTNGATACAGATGTATAAAATCAGGAATTATAAAATAAAGATGACAAGGGACTAATTCTTCCACAGTTTCACATGACACAACTGGGACACGAATAAAGTTATCAAGTGACAAATGCAAAGCAAACCCTCGAAAATATATTTCAGACAGCAAAGATGAGCTGTGGGACTTTACCACCACCAAATGCTATATGGGGCCATGAGTCCAGAAGCCCACAGAGACATCAATCTCACTTCTGTAGCATCACACCATTAGCAGCTATTAATTCACTGTAGCTACAGATGAGAAAGTCCTGAACGTGTTGTTCCCAGAAGCTGGGAATGTAAATCCTGGCCATGTATTTATGGGAAAGGATCATGTGGCATTGTCCCTGCTCCTTACATTCCCTTCTGAGCCACCAGCTGGGATTAGAAGACAATTTGTGCCATCAGAAGAAATAAATCTGTGTCCTCCTCCTGTAGGGCTGCTCCTGTGGGCAGGTGAACAAACACCTGCTGAAAGGCCCAGCCTCCCAGGTGGTGATCTGGAATGTCCCAAGGGGAACACAACTTAACTGGGAAGCTGAAAGGACACATTACACATCCCCATCCTCCCAGAAGGTGAACTGGAATGTCCCAAGGGGAACACAACTTAACTGGGAAGCTGAAAGGACACATTACACAACCCCATCCTTCTCCTCCCTGCTCCCATCTGCAAAGGAGAGCCTGATTTTGATGTACTGAGTAGTTACCTCACTGTTTCTCCCAGTTTGAGCACTCCAGTGCTGTGTGATCCCTTCACTTTCCTATTCAATTTACTGAGCCTCTCATATCACAGACATATCTTCCTCCTGCTCCTGGGGAACTTCAAGAGGTCACTTCTTTCCCAAGAGAATATTTAAGGGCAGAAATGTGGTTTAGGATACCAAATTGTCTAATGTTTACAATCTGTTTCTGTGGAAAGGTGATCATTTTTCCAAGCAATATTTAAGGAGAAATACAATAGTTAGCAAGGACTGGATAAATAGNAACACCTGCTCAAGCCCCCGCTCAGCTGCAACTTCGTAGTGCCATATGCATAAGACCAAAGACCACCAAATTCTTTACATGCAGTTCACAGGAAAGCTTCAAAAAGTGACATGTTTAGATACTGCAGGAAAAAAAATCTATGGTTTTCTAAAATTTTAGCTCATTTATCCATCCTCCACAGCAGGGAAACACACAGGGGAGCTGTGGATTTGAAAAGATTAACACATGATCTGGAAAGTGATTGACTAGCACAGGGATGAAGTTTGCTGGCAACAGAAAATCATTTGGAATAAACAAAATCAAAAGTTTACTGCAGCCTTGCACAAGGCACTCAAGTGGTGGAGAGATAAAATGGGAGCTCCAAGTGCACTGCTGGGGGGAGGAGATAAAGGATATGAGAGTGAACTTAAGCCCAAGAAAAAGGGAGGAGTGGGAGAAGGTGTTTTAAAGATTTAGTTTTTATTTCTCATTATCCTACTCTGATACAAAAAAAGAAAAAAACCCAATAAACTCCAAAAAAAACCCCACCAAAAAACCTCCAAAACATATGACCAAAAAAAAAAAAAAGAAAAAAAGAGTCACCACTTTCTTTTAGACATCAGATACGGTACCTTGCACTAAGGAAAATCCCCACTAACTTTGCAATTGCCTACTAGAGGAGAAGTAAAAAATGAACTCAAATCGTTTAAAACTTTGCTGATCTGTCATCACATTAACAATTTTCCAACTTTAACACAGCCCTGAATAGANAGCTGAAAGGACACATTACACATCCCCATCCTCCCAGAAGGTGAACTGGAATGTCCCAAGGGGAACACAACTTAACTGGGAAGCTGAAAGGACACATTACACAACCCCATCCTTCTCCTCCCTGCTCCCATCTGCAAAGGAGAGCCTGATTTTGATGTACTGAGTAGTTACCTCACCGTTCCTCCCAGTTTAAGTACTCCAGTGCTGTGTGATCCCTTCACTTTCCTATTCAATTTACTGAGCCTCTCATATCACAGATATATCTTCCTGCTCCTGGGGAACTTCAGGCGGTCACTTCTTTCCCAAGAGAATATTTAAGGGCAGAAATGTGGTTTAGGATACCAAATTGTCTAATGTTTACAATCTGTTTCTGCAGAAAGGTGATCATTTTTCCAAGCAATATTTAAGGAGAAATACAATAGTTAGCAAGGGCTGGATAAATAGTCTCCTCTCCCAATTTAAAACCTACAGTATTTTACACAAAAGTAATTTTAACTGAAAGGAAAATCTAAGTGGTCATTCATCACTGGGAAGAAATGCTGTTATGAGTCTCCAAGTCTAAGAGCTGAAGTTGTAAGAGGCTGAGATCACTATTCCCAACAAGTAAAAAATGCTTTTTTTAAGTACTGATGTAAAATTCTGCTGCTTGGTACTTCCATTATGAAAACTTCCAAGAAAATTTTAAACCTGTGACACATATTTAATAGCATGGATACCTTACACATCATTAACTTCTGCTGACACTTTATCTTTTCCTCTCTTTTCCTTTAATAATATTTAAATTACAGAGGATGATTTTAAAGCATCATTTCCAAGATCTTAGAGTACTACTGCTAATGTCTAATAGGTTTGCCAGCACTATTCTAAGGAGATTCTGGGGATGATTCCTACTGTTGCAGTTGAGTTTAGACATTTGAACAATCTGTAGGTAATTTGTGGGCAACTACTTCAGAAAAATGACAGTTAAAAGACAGTTACTTGGAGAACACTCAAATTCCCACTATTTTCTTCTCTTTTTTTTCTCTTTGTAATCAATATGCAAATTTAGGCATTTAAAACCAGATGAGAATTAGAGAAAAATGGTACATGTATAAATAAAACAGGCACTGTGATTGCACTCCCCTTTTAGTAAATGCCTTTAAAATAATAAAAAGCCTATAAAATACAGTGTTATAGTTTGTCTACAGTTTTGTCAGCATCATAATGGAAATAAATCTTCTGAGGGGATCTGAAGTTTACAAGGACAGTAGGCATGGGCCTGGTTAGAGATGAAATAAAGACATGGGCAGATGGTTAGGCAAGGAAAAAAGGCAAGAAGCCTGATGTAACGAAAGTGATGGACACTGCCTAAAAATCTAGAAATAAAGGGACTATGAAAAAATCAAAGTATATGTAGAATAGTCTGTTCCAAACAAGATGAGAAAAAAATTTGAAAGCCAAAAGAATATAATTTATATGGCAGTAAAATGAAAATGAGGAACATCAGAGGCAGACCTAAAGCCTCCATCTGATGATTCAAGCTGACATCGTGTTTGTGTGTCCAAGACCACTATAAAAGAATTCTAATAAGTGTTTAAGAGATGAATTAGAAATATCTCCATCTACTAACACAGAAGACTTATTTCTAATCACATAAATCACTCTATTCTTCAATACATCCAGTACCAGTTTATTTTTATAATAAGGTTGACTATCTTATAACATGGATAAGAAAAAAGACATTTTTAAGCATATATTATCCATGACTAAAACAATTCTGAGTACAGCTTCCAATTTGAACAGTTACTTGTTTCAACACTCTTTATCATCCAATTTCAGAATTCATTTTATCAGCAGTCTTCAATATGAGAACATCAATCAAGATGAAATTTTCATTGGAACCCCTAAGAATTATGTACTAAAGGACTTGAGGAAGAGGCACTCCAGTGCCCAAGACAAGAAAAAGGCAATGTCCCTCCGAAGACTTAAAAAACAAAGTCAATCATAAAATTGATGACTTCAAGACTTTTTATACTGCTAAAAGATTTTAAAGCACTAGTCTTAAAGTTTTATGCATACATTGGGTGGCAGGAGGTTAAGTGCCATTGCCAACTCTCATGGGTTTATAGTCTCACAAATGGAAAACAACCAGCTAAGAAGAGACTGCCTGGAAGGATTGATACCAAATATCCATGCCCTAATAAAAAGGGGAAAGCCTCTTATATTTGATTATTAAAAGCAATGGGCTAAAACAAAAATAAATTTTAAAAAATAAAATGGGCTGTCAAATTACCTCCACGTGCAGTTTTCTCTAACTGCACATTCTGATCATAAGGACCAAGCCACTTCTCAGTCACAAGGGTGAAGAAAAGCCCTGATGTGGAAGAAAATATTGACTGAATGACTGACTGATTGATTGATTGATTGATTGATTCGAGTTCATGTTATTCAAAAAGGGACATTTGTAAGTAATGTCCCTGCAGCTTGGAGAATGTGGGAAAGTGCAAATTCTCCATCTCAAAACAGCTGTAAAGAGGCACATTTAAAAAGTCAAATCTTCTCTCAAGAGAGAGTGTGCACAGAAACATTTTAAACATTTACAGGGAGAACAGAGCTTTCAACAGCAACCAAACTGTGCCTGTTAATGAAGAAATCCTCAAAATCCCAAACATTATTTGAAAAGGAGTGTAGTTTTCAGAATAATCAAACTATATCTTGCAGTTGCTTTGGAGTCAATGTTTAGATGTCATTCTGGAATTTCATAAACCATAATTTCAGAGAAAACAGTGTAAGACTGTAATAATTTTAAATTTTAATTAAGAAAAAAAATGCTAAAGATACCATTTTCCCTAAATCCAGGAAACCTTCGTTACATGACCTGATGGCCAGGCCATCTTAACATATGACACTAAAGGTGAAATCCTTGTTGTCACTCAAAAATCAAATTCTTAATGACTGAAGTAAAACCAGGATTTATCTCTGAGAACTTAAAACCACACCCATGGAATGGATGACATGTTCCAGTAGAGGGAAACATTCAGCACCTGAGGAAGCACCTAGAAATACATTGTCCAACATTTAAATGGAAATTAAAATTGTTTCAGGAAAATAATTCTTGGGTTTTTTTGTTGAAGCAGCATCAGTTGCTTCATTTTGCAAAGATAAAAAGGAGCAGCAGAGTAAAGTTTCCCTTCACCACAGCTACAGTTGAGTGTCTCCCAGGAGTACAAATATTCAGTAATTAACAGAGTCTAATCAGCTCCCAGGACCCACCTCACCATTCCATTTTCTTCAGATTGCCAATAAAGATGCCAATTACAGCTAAATATGACAGAACAAGATATGCTCTTGTGAAGTACAAAGAAAGATCACATCTCATTTCAAATTGGCCATCAAATAGCTAATAAATTCTAATGGGCTTTCATTGCTTTGATTTTGAATACAAGAGAGTAAACTGACAGAAAAAAGGTTTCAGAGCAGTTTTACCACAACTCAGCCAACTCTGCCAGGTCTGGGAATGTGATAAATGCATTATTTTTTGATAGAATCAGAGAATCATGAAGGTTGGAAAAGACCCTAAGATCAACTATTAACATAACACAGCCAGGTTCACCACTAAAGCATGTCCAAAACATAATAATGTGATTTACTTTTTAAAAGATACATACATTGAATTTCCTAACTCACCCAAAACAGCAACAGTAGGGTTGATAAACCACACCATTCTAAATGAAACTCTGAAAATTGAAGTAAAATGGTAACCACAGCATTTTGGTTTTTCTCCTTCAGTCATCATGGTCTGTTCTGAAAAAAAAAAATCTAGAAAATAACTAACCACCCCCACATGTTACCTGCTCTACTTATTGCCAAAAGTAATCCATCTTTACACACTGGGCAATTAAATATTGAATATAGAAGGTACTGACACTATTAGAGCTCCCCCCGGCTGGGTAGTAATGTGCAGAGCCTGCAATTTTATTTTTACAGAAGTAAGTCATATACCCCTTAAGGCTGCCACAGCACAGCTGCTAATTTGGAATATTTCTCCTACATCTGGATCAGTAAATTCCAAATGGGGATGAATAAACAAGGTAGGTGGTGGATTTTTAAAAGGCAAGTGAAACAAAAATAGAAGGATCTTTTTATAGTAAGAAAAGCCTTGGGGGAGATCTCACCACCTCTTCTCTCTGCTGAAAAATGTTATTTGCTTTTTAATTAAAGCTTCTTCAGTCTCCTTTTGCGGCCCAATTTTCTCTGAGCGCCAGCACGTCTGAGGAGATGAAAAATGCACTGAGTAATGAATTTTAGATTTGGAAGAAGTCAGCTCTAGAAATAAAAAAAGGCCTCCACACATAGCCAAGATCTGAAGGTGAAGTGATTTAATGGCTGACTCTACTCATTATAATTATCATTATTCATGTTGTGGTGCCACCCAGAGGCTTTGTGTTAGGTACCGTACCAATAATACAATTTCAATAATAAATCTGTTTGCAGAACTGGGCAGGGGTTTAGGAGACCAGGCAGACTTTAGGCAAGAGGAAGAGCAGAGGCCTGGCAAGAGGTGGGAAATGAAGCTCCAGCAGACAGCTACCAACACTTTGTCCAGTTTGGGTTTGCTTGGGGATTACCAGCATCATAAAGTCACCCCAGGACAGCTTGTTAACAGGAAAGCAAACACCTTTAGGGAAGATAGCCTGGCACAGGTCACTGTCCCTGGGAGCAAGGGAGAGAGGACACCAAGGGTGACAAATATTGCAGCAAGACACCCATGATGGAATGGGATCCACCCATCTCCTTCTCCTCTGTTGTGAACCTTAACATTCCAATAGATATGGCAGGAACAGCACAGGAAGAAGGAAATGCAGTGTTCACTGGCAAGCTGAGGGGAGGTGGAAGGCCAAGGATGAGCAGTTAGGGCCAAGAGGGAATAAAAGCAGAGATGGCATCATGAAAGGCACTAAGAGCAAGGGAGGTTGCTGTGGAGCAAATGTGAAAGGTTGGTATTAAACTGCTGGTCAACGATGTGGATAATTTACAACAAAACAGAAGAAAGATGCATGATAATGTTGGTGTAATGGAATGGCAAAAGGCAATTTGATGCTTCAAGTGATAATCTTTAGGCTTTTAATTTTAGATTATTCCTTGCCCAGTGACTATGTTAGGCTTTCTTCATACTGAATTTAGCAAAACACTTTGTGGGCAGCTGCCCACCACCTTTCTTACAGAAGAAAATCCACGCTTTACATAACTCTCCAAATTAATAATTAACAATAATTATGTAGAAATTCTGATTAGACATACCTAAACAAGATCAGAGTTGTAGGATGGGGAACAGCTTGAAAATGCACATACAGAGGTGGGGGAGGAGTCAAGTTATTGTCAGTAAGAAGTGTTTTTTCTGATGTCTCAAATTATCCAGACCATATCCTTCACTCTGCCAATCACAGAGCTCACATAAACGTCTCACCAAAATTTAAATGCAATACTACTGACATAAAGTTAAACTTTGCTAAATTGATGGAAATCTGATTAATTGCAACAACAACAAAAAATAAGCCAGGAACTTGTTATGATGCTGTGGCTATGCCCTGGGAGCTCTGCAAGGTTTACTTATGTTTAGTAGTAATCCTCAAACTCTCTTCAAATTATATTCACATTTGTGATGAGAACAACTATTAAGATGTTTTGACCTATATGTTCATCAGATCCAACTAAAGGAAACAATAATATCATAAAAATAATTCTGATTATTACACCCAAAATCATGCTGTTCCACAAGTACCTTGGGACTTGACTGTGAGACTGTAAAGTAAAACATTCTGTATTTGCCATGAGAACCTAAACTCAGCAGCAGTTACATTAATGTATATTTTCTGCTTCACTTCCTTTGACTTTATTGCTGCTCATCATTCACAAGGTTTTTTCAGTCCATACTTGTGCAATCAGAAGGTTATCATGCACCAAAAATCTTTAACCATTTAACCAGCCCATCCTCTGTGTTTATTAAAGACAGGGGTCCATTTATTCTCACAGGCACAGCACTACTGGTTAAATAAAACATAACTGCAGCCACTAATTCCCAGCCAGCCTTGTAAGGACACAGGGTCAATTATTTCATCCTTGTAAATTAAAGGCTGGAAACAGCATACCAAACAACTAAAAGCTTAACAACAGGCTGCTTTCAATACACTTTGTATCAATAACAGTTGTCAAAATGAAAAGAACCAAATTCAAGCTTCATTTGCTTCCCACAAGCCATTAGGAAATGTGTAAGTTTCTGTTTTGATATGCCATAGAAGCCTTTATAGTCTCATAAATGTAAAAATAAAACAGCTAATTTATGCACTCATCAACAATGGAGGATATAGCTTGACAAGTTTATATGCCTGAACACACACCCACCAATTAAAATGGTGAGGATGGGTGATCACATAGATTTCTGGTGTACCACACAGGGCAACCTCGCGAGGCTGTCATGAAAATCAGATGATCTTGCTCCTGGAGAAGACATCTGCTCCATCTCCTTTTCCCACATGAGTGTCTTGCTACACCTCATCATTTCTGAGACATTTGCAGGACCTCAGAGGTCTTGTAGGACCTCAGAGGCTTCCACAGTGAAGCCACCACGGCCTCTCAAGACAACCTCTTCCCACAATTTTGTGATTGTTTGGTTTGTTGTTTTTTTCCAAATGCAGTGCAGAAAAAAATCACTTTTCACAGAACTTCATTTCAAACTTTTTTTTTTTTTTGAACCCGAAAAACAAGAAATCTTTTAGTTTTGTCCTCTCTTACAACAGAGGTGTTTTGGTTAACCCCAGCCAGCAACTCAGCCTCGCACAGCTGCTCACCCACCCCACTCATTGGGATGTGGGGACAACTGGAAGGGTAGAACTGAGAAAACTCATAGGTTGGAACAAAGACAGTTTAACAGGGAAAGAAAAAGCTGTGAACACAGGCAAAGCAAACCAAGGGATTCATTCACCCTTCCCCATGGGCAGGCAGGTGTTCAGGAAAGCCGGGCTCCATCCCACGGAACAGAGACTTGGGCAGACAAACATCACCCCTTCCTCCTTCTTCCCCAGATTTTACTGCTGTGCACAACCTGTGACACCATTTATGGAATATCCCTTGGGTCAGTCAGGGTCAGCTGTCCTGGCTGTGTCCCCTCCCATCTCCTGGTGCAACCCCAGTCTCCACTGGCAGGGCAGAGGGAGGAGCAGAAAAGGCCTTGACACTCTGTACAGGCCCATGTTACCAACACTGCTTTCACCACAAATACAAACCACCTTACAAGCCACTGTGCAGAAAATTAACTATCCCAGCCAAAATCAGTACAAGAAGTAACATAGAGGGCTGCCATGAACCTCCTGGTCTTCTGTCAAGTCAAAAAAAGATTCTCTTGTTCTTCTCTCAGGTCCCACTGTGCAGATGCCTAATCAAAACCATGTCTGAACTCTGAATTCTCTGTGTACCCTGCTGGAAAGGCACACCAGAGAATCAACAAAGGGTTCTCTCCTAAACTCAGAAGCTTGTCTTTGTTCCTATAAAAATCCTTACATTTTTCAGTCCAGTTCTTCAAGTAATTTCTCTGCCAGCTTTCCTGCAAATTTAATGCCCTCTAGTCCAACAACAGGGTAGGTAATGAAAATACTCATCAGGAAATCTTTGCTGAGCTGCATTCCACACATGCTCCCAGTCTCAACAAACCACTCATAATTCTTCTACAGGTGGTTTTCCAAGGAATTCTGCATTCTTGTACAGAAGAGTAATCTAAATCATCTGTCTTCAGCTTCAAGTGTTATGAGAAGGAAATGTCAAAATCCTTACCAAGCTCCCCAAAATACATAACCTGGTTCTTCTCTCTCCTTAGAGATTGTCACTTCCTCCTGCAAAACCTTTTTTTTGAACCACTTTCTTCTCATTAACTTCATTCTCTTGTTTGAGGGTATTAATTGATTGGTCTTTTTCAACTCACAGGGCTGACAACAATTTTAGTCTGTGTAACAGTTCCAAATGATGAGGTGGACATACCAATATATCAGAACCTGTGTTGCTCTCAGCTGGATGAGCAGCACACATTCACCAGAAGTGCCAAAAAAACAACTCTAAGCAGAAAATTCACTGTTTGAAGGAGCAGAAACATGAAACATCTCATATTCTTTACATCTCAGCCACTGCAAATAGGTGGTTGACCACTTTAAAGTGTGAGTGCAGTGCTCATTCTTGGTGGATTCTGGGCTATGCCTCCTTTTGCACAGAGCATTGTGGCTCTGCCATATGAGACTATTTCAGAAAGACAGTAATAAATGGCTCTGCAGGAAAATTGATATTTTTGTGACTCAAGGTTTCTTGTCCACCAATGGCTGCAGATTAAACTGGCTGAGTGTGCACTTAGCAGGACACTTTTTCAATTATGTACCTTCACAAACCCTCAGGTTGATATAGGTGTCATAAAGAATGAACACAATACACCAGACCTGAACAAAGCATGATTTTAAAAGATACAGATTTATGTTCCTGAATGAACGCAAGCAAAAAACAGCTGCCTTATCTGAAAGCAAATGTGCACCAGGACAGCTGCAAAGTTTTCCTGAAATACTATTTCTTTCTAATGTCATATTTTAATCAGATTTTTAGTAAAAAGTACCAAGTGTCTTTTAGCTGGTTGTTTTGAAACAGAAAATCAAAGGGAATGAGAAGCAGGAGTAGCACAAACAGGTAGAGACACATTCTAGTTCAAAAACTGGGATTTCCCAGGTGAGTGCAGCTCTACATTCACTGCAGATAAAAATTACCATGAGAACATTAAGGAGAAATGAGGAATGTTATTGCAGAGCTATTTAAAAACTTGGTTGTAAACCCATCATGTCTGTGAGCAGAGCTTTGTAGAAGTGCAGGGATTTTAGAAAGCTGAGAGATTTTAGAAAATGCAGACTCCTTTCTGATGGAAAAATAATCCTTTTCTGCAGAAATTCAGATGAAAGTGAGAATAAAAGCATTTTTGTCCTGCATTTGTAAATTAGAATTCACACTTTTAAGAAGTGAACCAACAGGAATTTTTATACTGTCACATCACAAGCACAGGTCTCCTTTAACACAGCTCACTCAGTGGAGTTCTCACACCAAAAAGGAAAGGAAACTTTGGGGTTTTGTTCGTGAATGATGAGTGAGGTGCTAAGCAAGTGTATCTTCAAGACAAGAGTTTTTGACAGAAAGCTTTTCAGAACACTCCTCCCACTGCATGGTAAGGACAGAGGAAGTCTGGGAAAAGCAGTAAATATTGGTCCTCACTTCTGGTTTTTCCATACTTATTCCAGAGTGCTGAAGAGCCCAGTGGTAGCTCTTAAAAACTACACCTTACAACTGTAAGAAGTTACAAATATTCCAGTAATATGTCAAGAAGATCAATATATTTCCCTGTAAACACAACAAAATGCCAAATGCATTAGCCAGAATTTCAGAGGTTAAAATTTTATCAGGTAAACTTGACATGATAAAAAATTCAGAGATAACCACAGTGACCCATCTTTACACATCTTTCTGCTCCCAGGTCTTTCCTATACCCAAAGCAAAAACTGCAGCAAAACAGAAGTAGCAAAGTTTAACACTGCAAGACACCAATCCTTCCTTGGATTAGTAAGAAAGAAATAGTTTTATCCATCAGTACCTCCTTAGGATGGCCGGTGATAGAGATATGTGATTCTCTTGTGTGATGATTAATCTCATCAGGATGGATGAGAAGAAAGACTTTACTGATAAACAATAATTTTTTTCATCAAAAGTTTTGTGGTGAAAGAAAACAGGCCCAAAGAAAATAACTTACATCCCATCTGGTTTAAAGCATATGGTTATAATGCTACTCTAACAAATCTTGCTCAGATCCAAAATATTGCACACTTCAATACTTCTCCCTGTGTCATAGAAATTAGTTCCAGGGGAAAATCAACTGACACAAAGTGATTTTATAGCAGCATGACATTTATAAAAGATTAATGTTCCGCTAATTGATTGGCTGGGGCAAAACATGAAGCAGCTCAGCTGAGTTTGAGTTTGATGACAATGCTCGCAGAGTGGAAAAGGCAAAACTCTTTGTGTACCTGACTCAGATTTGCTCAAGTGCATCAGGTTTCATAATAAAACAAAGTTTAGTCAATCATACCATCTCCAAATTAAGCTGCCCCTTTTCCAGTAACTTTTTTTAAAATATGTTTTATTACCTCAACCAAATTTGACAAAATGAGAAGAGTTCTTAAAGTACAATATTCTGAAGGGCTTCTCAAAAAATTGATGTTATAGAGGTGGGGAATTTCACCAGTTCTCAAATTAAGCTAAATGAAAGAAGAAAGCAAATACCTTTTAGCTATTACATCCAACACTTTCATTTTCAAGTAACCTCCTTCATCCCTGCCTACAAGGGAAAAAAGATTTTAACTTCCCTGCATCTCCAAAATGTCACCTTCCATCCTTGGTCAAATCTGGTCAAAGCCATTCAAAGTATATATGTCTGGTTGGCATCTTCCCTTGTTCATATAAAAGCTTAAAAATAAATACCTCTTAGCTCCATCTCCCCCTTTTTTTTTTCCTCTTTTTTTCCATTTTTTTTTTTTCTTTTTCCTTTTTTTTAATTTCAGCTCATCAAACTCCACAGCAGAACCATGCTGGCTTTCTTATCTCAGCTGTGGTGATTGTGAATGAATGACAAAAATGTAAAATGTGGGTTAGAGTTTACAGTAGACAGGACAATGAAAACATCCAGAGATCTGGCAGGGCTGCAGGAAGCCACAGGCAGGGAAGAAGCATCCCCAAGTCTTTTCTGTCTTTCCTTCATGCCTGATTAGGGAGAAAGCACAAAGTATCTCCCAGATCCCTACCACAACACTCAGCCTGGATGAACTTGGGACAGATAAGCTGTCCCAAGAAAGCTGCTTATGTTTGTGTCTACAGAATTTCAATAAAATATATACCGTATTTTTGGCATGTTAAGTGCATCTTAATAAAAAAATAGTTTCATTTCCATACTTTATTTGAATTTTAAAAATACTTTCAATTCCATACTTTGAGTATAACTTTGAAATTGGCTCCCAATAGCTGTGTCTAATCAGAGGTTTGTCCTTCACAGTACCCAGGAGTTTTGGACCTCTGACTGCCCAGACCAGCAGCTGTATCAGATCTACAGCTTTACTCCACTCCATATCTGCATTTCTTCCCAAATTAGGCACACCACAGTTTTTCTCTCACAGGATGTTACAATATGGGCCTGGGGATATACCTCAGCATCATTTCTGCAGAGCACACTTCTCAGGTTTGGGTTTCCTCTCACCTGAGAGTCAAGTGGTGGTTCGTGGTGGGTGGTTCGAGTGAGTCTTTTTTGCCCTCTGAAGGTTTTGGGTCTGGCGTGAGAATGAAACAGAGTCTCAAGGTCTTGTTGTTTCTTGGTTTCTCGTGTNGTGACCTTCCAGAGCAACCAGAGGAATGCCCTGGACTCTGACACACGCTGGCAAGGTAAAGCAAAGATAACATTAATGCAAATAAAAGCTGTTACTTGCTTTTTGTTTTGTTTTCTAAGTGGCTGAAACTGAAATGGGAGATATCAGAGTTGGTTCAGGTCTGAAACATCATGTGAGAGTCCACAGCAACTTTTGTGTTCAGTTTCATTTTTCCACCCAGGGCACAAATGCAAAAGAAAAATAATATTATTTTTAATTAAAGGAAAAAAATGTTCCTGTGTAATTTTAAAAAATCTGCATATCAACATCACAAAAAAAATTAAGTCTATGTTGAATCTTCCCCTTTACAACCAACAGAAAAACTAGAGACAAGGTGTGGGACTTAAAACTTTTCCTCTGCTGATTTTCAGCCAGCTGTCACATCCTGTGCTGAAATTCGAAGTAACTAATACCTTCTATTAGTTATCAATTTTAAATCTTGTCCAGTCATTTGGGGACTCATTTTTAAAGTATTTATAATCAATGTATTTTACTGCAACTCTCTAATTTTTTTAAGATATAATTTGCATTTCCTTTGTCATTTCATCATGACAAAATCCCATTTATTTAGACCCCTATTGCCATGAAACAGCTAAATTATTTTAAATAATGAACACAATTTGGACAGTTTTCTAAGCAATCCTAAAGAAAATACTTCAACTGCTCATTACAGCATCAGCCTACAATAAGCAGGCATATTTTTCTAAAAGCAGAGCTCCAGAGTGAGGTCATATTTGCCAATATTCTGCCTGAATCTGGGGAAGAAACCTTGCAGAACTTTCTATTGATAATTTCCCTTCCACAGTGATTGATGCTGACCTTTCTGCCAAGGTGTGAGGTGCCATTTTCAGACCAGATTCCTTCCCTCAACATCCAGCACAAAGTTATTAATAATATTTCCTGAGAACTAAACACAGCATCCACAGCATCCTGCAATATTTTGTATTTCCAGCTCCAACTTTTTTTCCACCTTATGGCACTTTATGTTTTCTCTTTTCCCCAAGAGGAATTCATGATGCTAATGAACACTTGGAAAATAAAACCCACATATTAAGTGTTCTCTCATCCCACCAATAAAATGACAGCTCAGTGTCACTGGTTCAGCATCCTGGAAATCACTGAGGGATTATTCCACTTGGCACTGTGTGGGTGTATTACACATTAGACTTCAAGCAATACACACAATAGATTTAACCATAACAGGAATGTAATTTTTATCTTTGTTGCATCTACACAAGCCAGTTGATCCGGGACAACTGATGATTTCCAAACCTGCAGAGCAGAGTGCAAGGGCACTCTTATTTCAGGAGCTGAGATTACCAAATGAACTGAAAATTTTGCAGAACAATGTGTTTCCCCAGCAAAGAACCGGTATCCACCAACATATTTTCACCACCTCTTGAAATTTGTCATAACTAAAAATAATGTTCAAAATTCATACTTCAGAAAACGAGCTAAAATTATACTTTCTTCTTCCAGTTCTTAGGAAAACTGATTTTTAAATAAGGAAGTAAATACTGTTTTCTCTAAGCCCATTTCACCCTTCATACAAATGACACAATTGGCAACAGGTCTGCAAGGCTGGAGCACTGCAACAAAACTCCCCTCAGCCTTCCCTAAATATCTGGGTTTTATTAGAAGTGTTAAAAACTGGACTGCTTCCTCAAGAAAACAGGATTTCTTTATCTTGTCCCTTTCTGACAATTCAGGAGGCAAAGAACACAGTGGCCTCTGCAATAATCCCTTTTTCTGTGCTATGCAAACCTGCCAAGGCAAATGCAGTCTCATTCCTTTCCCTCTGACACCCCAAACTGATAAAGGCACAAGAGGTTTTTTCTGCACTTTTTAAAAACTGTGGTTGCATCTGACATTTACTTCAAAACTAGGGGCACTCACAGCCACCCTCTTCCCCCTCAGCTCATGACAGAGCCCCAAAGAGAAGGAGCTGACAGTGGAGCTGAGGAAAGACTGAATTAATGCATACAAGAACCACCTGCTTTGTGTCTCCAAATCTCTCAGCCTAATCAGAGCCCAGGGCAACACTGCTTAATGTCAAAATTATCCACTCCCTTTGCTACCAGAATCCTCAGTTAAATACACCAGTGGTCTGAAACCAATGAATAAAACCCGTTTCTATTATTAATGTATATCTCATCCATTTCTGTTGCCATCAACATTTGAAAACTTTTTAGTTTGTTTTTTTCTCTCCTTGCAGGAGCACACATTTCCTAGGAGTACAAACACTGACAAATTTAAGGTAAAAATAATGAAAAATAGATGAACACATAATATAATGGAACATCCATTGGGATGAGTACAAAAAGATTTATAATTTATTTATATTTTATGAGCAAGAAGATTTTTGCTATTTGCTTTGGGAATCAGAAGCACTTACAATGCCTCCTAAAACCAGCACAAATGAAACAGCAAGAGCCTGAACCAACTCCCATATTCCTTCTCCATCCCCTGATTTTACAGTACATTGTTTTTACCTCTTCTGACGTTTACTGCAGGTAACATCACCTTAAGCACCTAAAACAAAATACCACACACATTAACAAATTATGCCTCTTCCAGTGGGATTATGAAGGATTTCTCAGACTCTCATTCCAAAGTGAAAACCATATTACCATGGCTTCATAAAAATGAATGTAAAAAAAAAAAAAAAAAAAAAAAAAAAAATAAAAATAAAAAAAAAAATAATAATATTTTTCCCCTTTTCTCTATTTTGCTTAAAACTTTCAATTTGAGCATTCAGAGGTTTTGACTAA
>VXBB01006896.1:25690-36522 GCA_013399915.1 Illadopsis cleaveri
AAAAAAAAAAAAAAAAAAAAATTAACATGATAAAACATATCATTAAAGTTTTTAATATACTTTTAATATCATTAATGTTTTAAATAAACTCTTTTTTTTATTTTCCTCTTGATTGTCAGTGCTGCAGCCACACAGTTTGATGTGCTCAGGAAGAACCATCCCAACACTCTGCAGCTGCCACTTGCAGGCCTGAGGATCATGCAGCAGTGTGGGTAAATCTGTCCTGCTGCACTGAAAGAAGTGATGGAAATCAGAGGACCTGTCACTGAGGTCAAAGCTCTGGTACATAAATTCAGGATTAGGGAAGCCAACCAGAGCAGTACAGTAATCTAAAGGTGATTTCATCAATATTTGGGCAATTTCAGATTTTTAGAAAAGCTTCCAACTACTTTGCAGACATTAACAGAGAACTTTGCACATGTTGTATTATTGTGTCCCTAACACTAGAATGAATCTGGGAGTGATACTGTGCCTTCTGACAGTGGTGAAACTTGAAACCTGAAAACAAGAGAAACACTTTTTTTAGTGTTTTAAGAACACCCTATTTTCTACACCGCCTGTTGAAGAAAGGCCAGACTTGGGGCCAAGCCTTCTGAGCAGGGCACATCAATAAAACACAGATGTACAGGGACAATCCCACTCAGATCAGTCTCAGAATGTTCTCGTGGGAAACAACTGGTTGAATGTGAACCCATCAAAGACACCCCTGGCAAGACCAAATTTCACAGCTGCAGGGTACCTCGGGGCTGTTAACCCCCAGTTCTGAAGGGAAACTCTGTCATGAGAACCATTCCATTTTTCTACACTGTCAAGAAGACACAGACTACACACACAAGGTTTAAAATACTGACAGTTTTATAAAGGTTTCCAGTGTTCAAAAAAAAAAATTTCCTGAGTACAGGCTAGGATGGTTACTTGACATCAAACCAAAATGATCTCTGATTTATTTCCAAAGTTGCACTGGACATCAGAAAAATCAACAACAACCTCAAAAATTCAGTATTGTGCACCTAACATTCTGACCAAAACACAGCAACTTCAGCCACTACATGAGATATTGTTGAAAGAAGTTAAAAAAAGCATGTCAAAAACAATTGATGGATGGCTTTGTGAACTTCCATGATACTTAAACAAGGATAGATCTTGCTGGAATTCTTCTCTAAAGTGAGGGTTGCTTTGTACAAGGGAATGGACTGATCACTGACCATAACAGAGGAGAATCCTTTATTTCTTTCTTTTTATTTTCTTTTCCTGAAAGCTTCCTGTTAAATTCCTTGTCCTGGGTGAAATATTACTGTAGCAAATTGTGAAATTGCAAGAACATGCTGCAGCAATAAAAGCCCAGTTTGCTGCATGAGCCAACAGGGGAAGCAAAGACAAACACAATCGCAAAGGCTGGAGTGATACAGGACACAACCCTCACAGAATTTCTGGTGGAATAACCACCAATTTTCCTACAATGTGAACTAGAAATTTTCTTTAAATAGAATTGATTTAATTTAAGGTCCTTTCCAAACCAAACCATTCCATGATTCCATGGCATTGCAGGGTCACTCTCATACCAGGGTCTGTACATTGGACTTGGCTGTAGATGCAGGTGACCAAAGGAGATTTCCACTCATTAAGATTCTGAATGAAATTAAGACATTTCCCAACAATTTCAAAGGAGGGCAGGAAGGCTGTTGGTTTAACATCAGCATGTTCTGACTGTGAAACAGCTGCCCTTTGCTTAACTTTAAAAATGTGGGAGAAATGGAATGTTAAATTGAGCATTTCATATAACAAATATAATTTTGCTGACCCCAGCTTCCCAAAAAGTTAGGCAGGTGCCTAGATTTATGCCCTGAACAAAACCACTACATTGAGCTTCATTTTGTAAATGTATCAAAATTGGTAAGTTTGATGAAAAAAGACAGAAAAAATGCCAAATGAGGTGAGGATAAGCTAAAAGCTGAAGTTTGGATATAATCACCTGCTGTTTGACTCCACAGGCACCACAAAGCATGGTACAGCAGGAGCTCTGTGACCTTTTCACCCTTTTACCCCCTACACAGTTACTCATGTGTGGTTTGTAAAATATTTCAGCAAGAACTGATTCTTGATACTACGCATATTTCCACTTTCAACTTCCATTCTGTCAATTCAGTTCCTAAAAGAGGAAGAATGGGGGGGAAAAAAAAAAGTAGGCATGGAAATTATTTTTAGTCTGGCCACAGAAAGCAGTAGTGCAGAGAAGATAAGCTCTCCTGGTATGTCATGAAAGAATTTGGTGCAGACAGAAAACATAAAATCCACAGCCTGAAGAAATACCTTTTGTGATAGCTTTGCTGCAGTTACAGCCTGCCCAGAGCCCACAAAAAAGCCCAAGACAGCACAAGTCAGAGCAGCTCAGTGTGCACTAGGAGAAGATGCCTGAATGAGCCTCCCTAAGAAAGAAGAGTTCACTCAAGTGTGAGACTGCTCCTGGTTTTAATTTTGATTTTTTTATAGGTCCCCTTTAGGATCTGTCTCTACAGATCTGTGTCCCATTTATGCACAGGGTAAAAGGAACTACACTGTCAAACAGGAATTTATAAATTAGGGAAATAGTGGGAGATTTCCTAAAGGTTGATTTTCTTGCAAGAAATAAAAAGGCAAAAGCAATTTTTCCAAGGAAATGAGAGAAGGGCTGGTCTTGCAGGATAAGGGGCAGAATGAGGAGCTGGCAGATAAGGGCTCTATTGCTCTGCTCCTGATTTCTTGGAGCAGAATTTGGGATCTTTTTGACACAGTGTCAGAATTTTCCCTTAGAAATATCAGCAGAACCCCAGAAGGACTCAAGGACTCAAGATTTTTAGTTTATCAAGGAGGTTGATGGAGACACTGTGTGACCTAAAGGCCCTCTGATAATGTTGGATTGATAGTGTACAATTATTAAATGAAAACTGCCGCATCATTAAGACCTTTCTCAATATGAAGCATTTTTTAATTAAACACATATGATTTCAATACAGTTTCCATGGTATGGCTTGCACTAATATCTGCCCGGTGTGCTTGACAGCCAGAGTGGGTAAACAACTGAAATCCAGTAAGATAAACCTAAATTGAGTCTATTCCATGGTGGTTTTTATTGAGAAAATGGCTTTATTTCTCTCACTTTCTAAGGCAGAACAGGAACTACGTAAAATTAGAGGGATGTAACTCTAAAAATACCACAAGGGAACTTGGCTCAGTGTGTGTATCCCTTTACACTTTGTTTTTAATGATTGTTTTGTAAAAAATGTTCTCACTGAAAATTACTTTTCTGAATGCAGTTTTACATTTCTTACTTTCCTGTAACCACAAAAGGAACTTCAACAAATACTGGTGCCCACTCACTCAGCCAGAATTAGTGGAAAGTAAAATATAAAGTATATAGGGAGCAGGGGAAAATGCAGCCAATCTCCTCTTCTGAAACAAGGCTCAATGACTCTAAATTGGAATGTATAAGCAAAAGTAGTGGAAAATAAAATTATTAGGAAAATAATCAAAATAAGTTATAACTATAAATGCATCATATTTGTTTTTTTTAAAAAAAGTAATTGGAAATTTTTTTTTAGTTCTATATGAATATAAACATGTAAAATATTTCATTTAAAGACAGCAGTTTTTAAAATATTTATAGCAATTACTGGAGGAAAAAAAAGTCTTCAGAAAAAAAAAAAAAGTCTCCCTGGGATTGAATGCTTGTTAATCAATTTGATTTGTATTTTCAAAAGCCCTTGTGCTAGCCATCATGCTCTGCCAAATTGGAATAAGAAGTTGGTTAAATTCAAATGGATTTTTGCAATTAAGACCAAAGAAAATTAATCAGTCCAATAGATGCAGTCCTCAATATTGTTCCAAAATACTGAGATACAGCTAATAAATTTCCACATTCTTCTCTTCCAAACATTTTTTAGCTCAAGGAACTGCAATTCACAACTGAAAGTGGCCCATAAGGGAAACTGTGTCAATACATGAAAACTAATTTTCCATAATGCCACAGCACCTAACACCAATAACCTGACATTCCTGAACTCAAATCAGATCACTGCTTGTTTTCCACCCTCATCATCACCACTAAGCTCCTGAGCAGGCGAGATGAGATGCACAGGGTATTCTTCAGGCTTCACACCAAGTTAAAATCAACTTGAAAGGTTGCAGTCAAGAAAGCATCCCCTCTTCCTAACACAAACTTCTTTTCAGGCTTCTCTGCATCACAGGAAAACTGAAAGCCAAGTTTGCTGCTAAAGTCTCACTCTGAAAAATCTTAAAATAAAATTTATAATTTGGCACTGGCAATTGCTCTTATGGCAGGATTTTGCTAAGGCTGGTGAGTATAGTTAAAAATCCTACTCGTAAGCTGAAAGGTCTTGGATGTTCCCCTGCCTAGAGTCCAAAGGACTGGGCCAACATTATCAGCTGCTGCAGAATTTTACATTTCTGTTGAAATGTAAACAACTGTTGTGCTCCTCCAGAACAGAAACAACTCCCTTAAAAATCTGCATCATAACTCAAGTTCTCCTGCATCTGCTGCTCGTCCCACTTTGGCTCAAAAGGTGTACTGTGCATTAAACTATATTAAGAAGGTAAAATCCAGGGCTTCCAAGCTTAATTTGGAAGGGATGTTAAAAATCATCTCATTCCAGCTCCCTACCATGGAAGAGACACCTTCGACTGTCCCCATCCAGCCTGGCCTTGGACACTTCCAGGGTGCCACCAAAACAAAATCCAGAAGCAGCTGCTCTGTTGCCCTCAGCTTTCTTAGTTTTCTTTGTCTGGAATCTTGCAAGCAGATTCTCACACAGTCTCAACATAAACCATGTATATTTTTAGATTGTTTTTCATATTTCTCCTCTGAGAGGAGAATTGATTGATGGTGGTGTTCACCATCCGGGTTGGAGAGGTGGTGACCTAAATGACCAGTCTCTTGCCTTTGTACAAACTGTATATAAGATGGAGTCGGATGAGGAAGAATAGAGAATATAGAAGAAGATTGTAGAATAAAGTATCATTAGCTTTCCCTTCACCTGCTGCTGCCTGCCTCGTTCCTTCTGCGGGTCCGATCCTCCTACGTATGGACCCGAGTGTGGCATCCTGCTACACTGCTCCAAGTGTTGCACTGGACAGTGCACGAGGAGAGCTGTGATTGGCTTTGACCAGAGAATATAAATGATTTTTTAAAATTTCTTTCCTTTTTTGTTTTTGCCCCTTTGGAACAGCTTTCAGGTCACAAGCATAACAGCATGTGGGAAACCAAAGCTCATTGAGACATTTCTATCACACCTGATTTTATCAAATTTTTATTAAAATAAAAATATTGAATGAAGCTACTGAATGACCTGACTTAACTTCCAAGATTTTCAGAAACATCCAGAATAGAATTTTGATTTGTGTCAAGTTCATATCTTTCACTCTTAACTTTTTTAATTTAACCTGAAATGAAAGTAGAATTATTTTTAGTTTATTTACCACTTTCTCAGGGATTTTAAACCTGTATAAATCAACCCCTTCTATTCCAATTATTTACCCTCTCCTTAAAATAGAATTAACACATTTGATTTTTTTCTGAGTTACATATGATTTCAGATTTCATAAAAACTGGAAACATTCAACACATTTTTTTTTTCTCTCCAATTGTAACATCCTACATTGTTGTCTGTGCAACTTCCCTATTTTCCTACTCAGTATTTTTTCTCATTAAACCTTATGGAGCTGATTTTTGAGATGAAGCCTTTCCTGAGATGAGCTGGTTTTTCTAAAAGCCTTTGTCACTGAAGAGAACAGCAAAAATTTTCACCTCGGAGTAATTTGGAAAAATGGAATTAAAGGGCTACAAAACAATTTCAAGGAACACAGGTCAGCACAAACACCAGTATTATGAATGGCCAACAAAACAGACTGGGGAGAGGGAGATGAGGAAAGAACAGGCCCTTAATTCTGGATTGCTATGAAACATTAAAATTCTTTCTGTGGTGAAGAGTGATCCCTGCTTGTTCACCAGGGCTGATGACTGCCACCAATTTTGGTGCAGCTTTATTTTGCTAATGTAAAAAAACTTTGCTCTGAGAAAATTTCAATAACAAAAACCAGAGCAATAATGTCATAATGGCTCTTTTCCCCTTCTGGGCTGGAAAATCACAAGAGTTTATAATAAAATTCAGCAAAGAGGGAAGAAGGGTACTTCAGGTGACTTGGGGATGATGATTCAAGAAACAGATTATTGAAAAGCATTGTACTGCCAGCCTTTGCAGTGCATGCATTATTTAGATAAACTCTATTTCCCTCTAAATGTTATGCAATTCCTGTATGCCACACAAGAATTTGCAAGCTAATTTGCTGACTTTAGTTGTCACTGTTTGCACTGAAAGGACCACATCAGTTTGTTGACCCACAGATTCAGAGTTTGGGAAGAAAATGGTTTTAGGAAGAGACAGTAAATTACCCTAATTATTCTATTTTTAAAATACTAAAACAAATCAAGTAGAAATCCCTTCAGCAGCCTGTTGCCAGTTTAGAACTCAAGGTCCACCTTTCTGCCCTTTTCATCATTGCTTTCCCATTTCTCCTTTGTCACACATTTCTGGCATGCTTAAGAATATGGGAATATCACAAATACAAGACAATTCTAATCAAAAATGTGAAGTCCCAACACTGCCCAAGGTCCCAGTAAACAACGAGCTGTTTCTTTACAGTGCTCCTAACTTTCTATTTAGGTTCAAATATTTTTATTAGTTCTCAACAGCCATACAACAGACTTTGACAAAGATGGTGTGTGTGCCTCACAGGATTTATGAATGACTCTTTATGAAATGATTGTAGAATTCAGTGCAAAGCTTAATTAAGCAATACAGAAGTTTTAATCAAACACACTGAATTTTATACATTTGCAAAGCAGTTAGTTAGAGGATATTTTCATCCCTTAAGGATTTGCTTATTGCAGAGTAACCAAAATATTCATGATACCTAATTACTTTCTTAAAACAAAACAAAAAAAAAGACAAAAAAAAAAAGGTCATTCCTTTGATATATTAATTAGTTTCAATATTTCTTATGGGCTTTTTTACCTTTTTCTGATACTCTAGATTGTTCCATTTAGTGAAAAGTCAAAATGCAACAGCAACAAGTAAGTATATATCCTATTTTCCGCTTGGGAAGGAACAGAGGTGGGAGTTGGGTCATGGGAATGAGGGAAACCAGTTGTAGGCTATAACCACCTAAAGCAATATCAGGATATATTCTCAGTATTCCATCTGTATCCTCACATCTACTTTATATTGGGTCATTTACACTTAAATACACATTAATCTATGAATTGAAAGAGTTGCTCCCTCCTCAAACATGACTCAGAATCCTTGGTGTCCACACAAGGTCCTGAGGCTCGAGATGATTCACAAAACCAGCAAGTTAAAACTACAGTGAATGCTCTTTTACTTTCTTTCTTATATTTTCCTTTTTCTTTTTTTCCCTTTTTTTTTTTTTTAATGTATGGCTTTAATATAACCATATTCAAACTTTAATTTGGTATGCCTGGGATGGTAAATAGCAATGCACCAGACTCAACTGTTATTATGAAGAATGAGTTGCCCATAATCTGTGTAATAGAACCACTCTCTTGCTAATCCATCCAGCACTTTGCCAAGGACACTGCAGGGACACTACAAGCACCAGTCCCACTGTCACAGGATTTCTGCACTTGCTGGGGTAAGGGGAGAACAGAAATTGTTGTGACTAACAGATTTCATCTTTTGAAAACAAAAGTCACTCCACAACAAAGCTCGTTCCTGTTGATCAAATTTTTTACCACTGTTCACATAAGAAAGCTGTGAGGTTTGCAGCTACCCAGAGCTGGGCCCCAGCATAAGTTTATCCCTGAACTTCAGTTCATGACAGGCAAATCAAGAATGGATGATTTGACTGGAATGTGACACTGCACACAGGTCTGAGTGGAAGCCAAAGAAGTGCACAGTCCACTGAAACCACACCTTGTCAATCAGCTTCTCAGATTGTTCCGAAAACCTTTGGATTAGCCAGCACCACATTCTTTCAAAAATTCATTGAGAATTCACATTTTTCTTCTTTGAACTCTGCAGGAATTATTTTCAAGCAATAAAATCATATCGCCTGCCAGAAAGACAAAAAACAAAAACAAAACAAAACAAAAAAACCCAACCAAAAAAAAAGAAAAAATCCCAAAAAATACCCCCCAAAACAAAACAATAACCCCCAAAAAACCCCCAGCACTACTCTACTGCTCATAGCACTGCAACATTTATGAACCAGTGAGCTTCAGTGAAAGCTGCAGCATTCAGCTTTTCCATGAAGCATGATGAGCTTTCCATAAATTGCAGCCACGTTTCTCCTAGAGGGATATGAATAAAGTCTATTTATGGAATATTCAGCAAGTGGTTGCAGGGTGAAAATATCACTTGTTCCTTCAAAAAACTAAATTATCAACTTTCTGTATCCTGGATTCCACAATCTTTTCTTCCACTCCAAATCTGAACTTCTTTTGCACAAATACACACTGAACAGGTAAATTAAACTGACCCACATAGAGCCTCAGTGCATTTTTTGTACATGTAAACATTCAATAGGAGCACTATAAATACAAACACATAAAACTGTGTCTAGAAATAGAAACAGCAGCAAAGATGATTTATGGGAAAATGTGAAAGCAGAGACAAAAAATATGGACATCCTTGAATGAATACCAGGATGATCAGGGTAAAGGCCACTGAATCTTGAAAATTCCCAAGTTACCTTGGCCAATTTGATTTAGGTGGCAGTAATATGTGCCACAGTGAGACAACCACAGGTAGTAATTGTTCACCCAGAATTCATTATGTAGTAAGCTCCTGTTTCCAAGGAAATCAAATATCCATTAGTCTCATGTTTTGCTTTAACTTGATATATACAAAAGTTGTATGTTCTTGGACAAGGAGTGCATAATTCCAAATTTATTTTTTTTTTCACAAAATATACAAAAGAATGTTCATAATTAGGAGCCAAAAGCCCTTTCCTCTAACATCAGGCACTTGAGTCAAGCTAAAAGCTAAGAATAATAGCCAGCAGTGCATTTAAGTCAGGAATCCAAATATTGCTAATGCTGAAACAAATAATGATTGTCGCCACCAGACAACCAAAAATTTAGAAATCACCTGTTTTGAAAAGGCCTGAGGCTGTTAAAATTCCATGTGCCTTTTCTCTCTTGGAATGATAAATGCAGCCATCAGCTGATAGGATGCTCTACCATAGGTTCTATTATTAAGCTGTGTGAAGAGGCATTGGCAATTATTACTAATTTTATTTTAGGCATCAGCACAGAAAAGTAGCTGGAGAAGTTCTTCCCAAGCAGTTATCTCAGTCTGTCCAGACAGATAAAATGCAGTCATTTTCCCAAAGAAAATGTGTGGGTTTTCAGTATCTCGAAAGGTCAACCATTCCAAAAAATTAAGTTCTTAGAAGTTCTGGTGTTTCATGGAAGGAAAACCTAAATAATAACAGCATAATGAAGTTAGCTTGGCAACAAGCTTCCAGGAAAGAATCAACTCTCTAAAGAAAATATTCGAGAAAAATTATTAAAACTTCTGAGATGGAGATTTTCATAGGAAGTATTTTCAGGGTGCCCAGGAAAAATAGGAACTAAAATACATAAAAAGCTATTACATGTACTGCATGACTTATTTACATGTATTAATACACTCTGTAGCAGCACACACCCCAAATTTCAGGGACAAAGAAAAATACAAGCATGCAACTGTAAATACCACAAATTTGCCCAAGGGGTTCAAGAAAATCTGTATTTTCAGTATATGTGGTAATCAGTAGGATAAGCACTGAACACAAATACATGTTGGTTTGGATTAAGGCTTATTTTGTGGGTTTCTTTTAAATAAAGATCATGTTGTCACACTTCCAAGATGATGCCATATACTTTAGCAGATGAAATTACACAAGGAGAAAACAGTTATCTACCAACAAGGCTTCCTGTGTTAATCTTGCACCTTTTTAACACCTTAAACTAAGGCAACAGATTCTAAGCTCCCATTCTAGACAAGCTTTTCAACTCTCACAACTTGTTTTTCCTTTCCTCACCGTAACCTTAAGACCTTCCTCTCACCTTAAATTCTAAATATAAATAATGTAACTACCAAAGAAATGCTTCAGTGCATCTAAAAGGCTTCTGCAGAGATCTGTGAGGAAGTTAACTGGGAGAGTTGGGGTGCAAACACAGAATCAAACCTGGCTCTAGGGCACGTGTTGGCATTGGGAAATTACAAAACAAAGCCCAACTTGGCATTTCTTTTTAATAATAGGACTGGCCCTGCTCTGAGTGGGGTGTGGAATGGATGATGGCAGAGCTCCATGGCAGAGCTCTGGGACCCTGCTGCCTTTCAACTCCTTTAAAACTTAAATAGCTCTCTCACAATACCCCTTCAACAAATGTAAACCAAACCAATCTCTCCAAAGAATCACAACAGATTTAAAATAAAGGTGGATATTCTGAGAGTTGAAACTTCAAGATTTGTCAAAAATTTATTTCTTCCTTTTCACTCCATTTCACTCCTTTTTTCTTGAGGGCCTCCAACTTTCATCTAAATGCTATATTCTGAAACTCTGAGTTTATTGTATTTAGGTGTGTTTGCAAAACACTTCAAAAGTGGAATGTAACTACCAGGAGTGATTTTATAATTATAAACTATCAATGTGTTGGGGGTTAGGTTTGTCCTTTTTTTTTTCCCTCTAAAGAATTTTTTCCCCATGAGTTACCAAGGAGACCAAATGTTGGGTACTTAACAGTACTTAACCGAAACGAAGAGGGGGCCAAA
>VXBB01006896.1:36641-49609 GCA_013399915.1 Illadopsis cleaveri
TTCGGGGAGAGAGAATGGCTGGGTTGCTGCTTGCTGCAAGAGAAGTACACTGTGGCCAAAGGGGTCCAGTCCTGGGAAATCTACCATCATCTGCTCGCCCTGGAATTCTGAGCTCCTCTGCCGCCCTGCTGGAGCTGGGCCGGCCCTGCTCCACTGTCAGCTCCTCCGGCACCACTCGTCTTGCTGCAGTGGGACCCTGCACCTCCCCCTGCCCTGCTGGGACATCCTGCCATCACAGCCGCCAGCCCGGGACTTTTCCACTATTTCCAGCTTGGTGCTCTGAGGATCCTGCACGGGCACCGAGACTGAACTGCCCTGGGTTTTTGTAAAGCAAAGCCCTCAAGGCTCTTGGTATTGTCTTGTTATTAATGCTGTAAGGGGTTTTTTTGTTTGGTTGGTTTGTTTTGTTATACATACTAGTAAAGAACTGCTATTTCTATCCACAGAATCTTTGCCTGAAAGCCTCTAACCGTGAATTTATTATTGGAAAAAGGCGGGGGGGTGGGGGATGGTTTACAGTTTACATGCTCCATGCCAAGGGAAGCTCCGGCTTTCCCTGGCAGATACCTGTCTTCCCAAACCAAGACACAATGTAATACATGGCATTTTTAATTTCTCTTTATTCCTATTCCAAAATATGCGGTGACAGTGTTAAATGAAAGATGTTACGGTGCAGTCTTTACACAACATAGAGAAGAAGGTTTAGATTGGATTTTAGGAAGAAATTCTTTACTGTGACGGTGGGGAGGGTCTGCCACAGGCTGCCCAGAGAAGCTGTGGCTGCCCCATCCCTGGAAGTGTTCAAGGCCAAACTGGTCAGGGCTTGGAGCAACCTGGTCCCGTGGAAAAGGTCCCTGCCCATGGCAGGGGAGTGGAATGAGATGAGTTTTGAAGTCCCATCCAACCCAAAACATTCTATAATTCTATGATTCCACAACTCCAGGAAACTAGAAACAGTATAGATACTAAATAAAGTGTTTCCATCTGTTCCAAGCAAACTTCATACACAAATAAAAACTATACGAACCTCCATAACCTCCCACATCATTATGTGGGTATCAAATTTAACTCCAATTCTGTATTTCCAACCCTCTGGGACAAAGCAGAAACATCTGTCTTTATTTCAGCTGCCAGTCTAACAGTATGTTTTAAGATAAATCACCCTCTATGAATAATTAATACTGCTTTCTCAGATTTGTGATTATTAAGTCATTATTTGTTTGTTTTCAGTGATGATTCATCTGTTTTCCCTTCTCGTGCTTAGTCATACTACTCTGGAGGAAAACGAAATCCTCAGAATAACTTGCAAATTCTGGTTAGAACTGAACAGTCAGCTCTTAAGAGCTTTGTATTTCAAAATATCCAGCTGAAAAAGTACACAGACCAAAGGATATTCTGCAGTGGGGTTTCCTGTGCACAGAAAGAACCCTGGGTTATAAATTACTCCTGCACTGGAAGGTGTTGAGGTTGGCACACTGAAGCCCAGGGACACAGGCACCAACCATAAAACACGATTTTAATGAGGATCACATAAAGAAGGGTTGGGATAGGAATGAAGGAAATTCCATGTCCTTAGCAATCTATTTCCTGTCTCTTTTTGGGAGCAGAGGATCTGAGTCTGCAATTCTCAAAGCAATCAAGGCAATCATCCCACCAGTGTCCTGAATCACTAATGCCATAGAAAACTACTGGCATTTCTCACTGGGTTTGTCTTCTGTCGGACTGGTCTGGTAAATCTGTACAGAGAATCTGCCACAAATCAGGTAGTAAAAATACACAAAGTAATTGAGGAAACAATCTGGAGGAAGATTTGGCAATGATAGGTGAAAACTGTTTCCAAAGAGATCGACTCCTTAATTTGACTTACCCGGCAGCAATACAAACACCAGAGCCAAAACCCAGTACACAACTGGGAACTGGGGGATGCACAAAGACTGTAGCAACCCTCATGTTAGTTCAATAAAAAAATCCTCCTCAAACTACACTTGAGGAAGCAGAAGGAAAGCAGCAGGTTGCAGGGTCAGGAAGACACAGGGTATTTGAAATCCTGTCTGAAGTTCCTCTGAACCTTGATAATGGGCTTGGAATAAACTGAGCACAGATTTGTGGATTCTCTATCTGCAATTAAAAATAAAACCTCTTCCGAAAGGTGGCTTCTTGCAATTCCAAGATCAGGAAGGTGTCTGGAAATAAATATTGCTGTGATGCTGAGTGGGATATTTAGAAATCCTCTCAGTCCAGGAGAGAAGCCTAATGCCACCTCATTGCCAAGCCAGTCAGAGACAAATGGAACAACAAAATAAGATCTGCCAAAAAGCCAAACCAGAACTGAAAGGACTGGTCTTATGCACAGAACTATAGATACTGACAGCTAGTCAGTGCAAAAAACATTTGCTTTGCTTATTAATCAGGGACATTGCCAGAAGCAAAACACAGCCACATAGTTTTAGTTTAATCTCAAAATGGGTGTGAAAGTCCTGGGTTATTAAAAACCCTGAACAGGACACTCTGTTCTGACCAATCATTTCCTAAGCTTTATTCACCACCATTCACTCCTAGTTCTTTTTCAGCCAGTATAATGAGTCATTCACTGGTTAAACCAGGAGGCTGCAAGACTGAGCTTCCCACTATATTACTGTCTTATTTCGTAGCCTGAGGCAAAGTAATGATCTTTTCTCAGCCTGTCTATATGTAATATGCACATTATGCTTCTCACAGGGATATGATTCGTTCACTGATGATAAAAAAAAATCTCGGTGCTCTCAGAAAAACAGCATCATAAATCCACAAGAGGTAAGCAACAGGGGGAAAGCAACTGTCTTCCCATACCAGTGCATCTGGACAATTTAAAAGTTGCAACTAACTTTTTACCTATAATTATCCCATCCTCCAATATCAAGTTCTTCAATATTTTTATTTTTAAATTTTATTTTTTTTCAATCTTCCTAAGAGAGTTTCCAGTCTTACAAACATAATGTTGGCCCGAAGAAGGAAGTCAGAAGTTCATCCCGCCCTCAGAGAAAAATACCCATTTGACTGTTCCAGGACTTCTAATCTGGAGCCAGAAGGGATGAGATCCTCCACATCATCCCACGAATCCTGAGAGAATGGGAACAGCAAGACTTGAGCTCTGTCAGCTCAGGAGAATCACATAAGCTCAAAAAAATGATGGAGATTCTGTACAGCATCTCCAACAAGCTGAGTTGGAAAGCTGGTGTGGGAGAAGGGCTTCAGGAAAGCAACCAGATAAAATGGAGAAGATAGAATTTGCTTCTGCAGTTAAACAGACTTGCTCATTTACTTTATCAAAATTCCACTGGAGTCTTGGTCAGCAATGCAGTTGCAGAGACTGATAATGACAGATAGGCATGGTATGAAAGAGGAGTTCCAGCAGTTTCACAGGAGAATTTTACAACTTTTTTGGGGGGGACCTAGTTAGACACTTGACCTATCAAAAATGTTATTTGTTCAGAGTCATGTTTCATGTTCCTAGCTCATATTTCACTTCGTTCTTAGAAGCAAAACATGACATCCAAATTAGACAACAACATAGGCTTTGCTCTCCCACACCATACCAACATTCTCCATGTTTTTAAAAACCTGTTATTGGGTGAAAAGGCAAAATTATCCTTTAATCTTCAACTTTTACTACCGAGGAGCAGGTTGATTCTGTTAGAAGTTACAGATATTCCCTTCAAAAGAATCGAGGAATGTTTCGGAAGGAATTTTTTTGGCCTACTGAAATACAGCTTGGCAGAAACATAGTTTTCCCTAATGAAGTCCTGGCTTATTTATCTTTATTTGTTTTGAACACAACACAGAGGAACTCTGTGAATTAACAAAACCAGTACATGTTTCATTGTAGCTACTCAGGCCTCTGTATGGAACAAGCCTGTAGGTGTATTTATGCAGCAAACAAATTACATATGTGGGCAGGCAATAGTAACAGTACCTTTTATCACATCTCATCTGCACTTCCAGCATGTCAGCAGCACACAGGCAAGAATCTTGAACAGAGGAAGATTTTACACTGAGACATCCTCATTTAATTGACAACAGGAACAACAAAGTTCATTTCCAGAATGTTTTATCCTTTAAGAATCCCAATTTAGATTTTGTCAACGTGAATTGCATTGGATCCCAAATGCTGAACTGCCACATTGTGAGACATGCAGTCAGACAAGGCAACCTTACAGCTCTTAATTCCTGACAAATCTTGAATGGCACCCAACCACAAGCAGGAAACCAGAGTAAAAATGCATCTTAAGACTCTTCCAGAGATTCATGAGAGCTTTAAACAGACAATAAAACACATCAGCACTAACACTCACCATCCACCAGCAGCAAGTCATTAGCTGCAAATGAAATACATTCACTTAACAAATAGGACTGGAATCACAAGTCATTCTGGCTTTGCATGAGGGAGACAGCATTAGGATTGACAAGACTCGCCAAATGAGCAAATTTAAAGGACAGGACAATTAAAATGTTAACCACTGCCTGCAGCCTTATTTGCAAAAGTGTTCCCAACATTGCCACCATTAAACAACCGCTGCTTCAGACGGGAGTGAAGTGCCAAGACCTTGCACTTTAATTGGAACTGGATCTACAGCATAGGTTGGGTATATACAATAAACTGAAGTCACAGATTAACTCAAGTAGATAAACTGAATTCTCCAGACACTGCTCTGTAACAGCCAAAAAGGTGCAGCTGAAAAGATGATGCCCTTGGATGTACATACACAGCTTTGCCCTGCTCTCCCCACACCTCCTGAAACAACTCAATCTGTCTCTAATAACAATCCCTGATATTTCAGATGTTGCAATGAGATTTAAACTAAGATGCCTAAATTGGAACTTCAGCTGTGTCAAGAATCATTAATCCTTTTACAGAGTAAGCAGGAGCCAAATCCATTTTGTGATGACAGACTGCAAATAAAGGGACTTGCAGGGCCATCAAACATGCCATGAGCATCGCTGCAAGATGCAACGTAGGTATATGAGGTCAGAACTAGGTCAGAACTACATCATTTCCATATTTCATAAGGTTTGCCAAGTTCCAAATTAGAGGCAATCACATAAATCTCAAAATGTGACAGCAGGAAGATAAAAATTCCCCTTGGTTAACAAACAAATGAAGACAAGAGTATACAAGTCTCAGATAAAGCAGAAAGGAGAGCAGATAAAACCTCCCTCAGAAAAGGAAAATCATTCAGAGAACAGTAATTATAGGCAAGTATTCTTGTCTTCACTACAGACACAGCTTTAACATTTCCACTCTCTCACCAAAACTATGTATTTAAAGTGTGAAACCAGTAAAATACAACTGTCAACTGCTGCATGTCCGTTGACTCTACATCAATACAGGCTGGATTGTCTTTACTTTGCGATTATTTCAACCTATCTCTGAAGAAGGAAGCAATTCAGGGGAGAATTTAATGACTACAAAGTGTTTTAGCAACTGATTTGCATTGAATTTTACAAATTTACAGCAAATTTGAATTGTCTATAGATGTCAAATTTACCAGTCTTCAGCTTCAGGCCAAGGCACAACCAAGCAGGAGTATCCGCCCACTGGACTCCAGAAGACTCTTCCTTGTTTTCACTAGCCAAAACCACCAATGGTAAAAAAAAAAAACCCAAAACAATTTTAAAAATCCCTTTGTCTCAGAAATGTTTGTCTAATAAAGCAAATTGGGTGGTGAACAGATGTGAACAGACAACTGTGAAAACAGCATCTACAGAGGAAAAAGAAAAGGACGTCACAGTGATTGTAAAATTTCAACAAAGACACAACCACTAAAGTAATTATAGTCACTCTAAGCCTTAACAGGAGTGAAATAGTCTTAAGAAAGCAAGAGAGAATGCAAACATGGGATTGCTCAGGACTAATGAGTATGAAAAGCATCTAGATTAGAGCAGCAAAATCATATGCATTTTCACAGAAAATAAACACTATTTTATTTTATTCTAGGTCATTTGTCTGTGACCTAGAACTAACTTTCTTTCCCCACAAACACCTAGGCTGTGAAAGCTGCAAACATATGAAGCTGTAATAGATATGAAAGCCATAAACAAATAATTTATTATTCTGCAGTTAAGATCATGGATTATGAGTTTCTGTCATTTTTTATCATGCTCTCTGCTGATTGCTTTGTAGGCCAAATGAGCCTCTCTCCATCTATTGTCTCTGTTCCTCTGGCTCCTGTTTCACATGATGATGAAGCAGAATTAAGAGTTGCCCCCTGCCCTCCTCTGTGCCCACCCTGGGGAGTGTAGGACACACAGACTCAACCTCCCAGTCTGATCCCACCCAAAACCAGAAAATACTAATTTTTTTCTGGTTTGGTTTTGGTTTGTTTTCTCCTGCTGTTTTAGTGAGTTGAATTGAGTCACTGTGCCATGAAGTGACACAGCCAGAAACACCTGAGTTCCTTCCACATAAGAGTGAGAGATGGAGATAACGTGACTAAGCAACATCTGGCAGTTTTGATAGGAACAACCCATTACTGCCTTGTCTTTTCACAAAGCCATACCCTCCTTCCTCTGTCTTTCCTTTCAGCCAGTGCCCATGTACCTAAATCTCATTCAATTATGAAAGAAAATAATTGTAGAATTGAGATCCCTTCAGTTTCCCCAATTCTTTTTTGACAATCTTTCAATTTTTTGGTTTACTTGTGCACTGAGCACAGAGCTGCCTGTTAATGTGTGCTCACTCTGTGCTGCTGCCTGGCAGAAGGAACAATTTATCAGTTATAACCACATGGATTTAGCCAAATACTGCATATACAGAAGGCTTGGGAAAGATGGTGTTAAAAATTGGTTTGGGTATGCAGGAAGAGCAGAATTAAAATAATTTCCTGATATGAAAGAAACTGTTTTAAAAGGTATGGGATAATGGACTCCACGTGTCAGAAGACAGGAACCTTCAGCAGCAAGATCTTGAATAAATTCTCGGAGAAGGACAATTAATTTCATTATACCCCGAGAAGAAAGTGTACCTATCAGTATATTATTCTACTCATGCTTTTCCTATGCTGCATGTTTGGTGAATAAAAAGGGTTACTAGCAGCTTATTATTATTAAAATATGATGACAGTGCCTGTGTCTCCCCAAGCAGCACAAAACTCCAAACTCATATCCTCAGAAAAATCTTTTCATTTTTATAAGTCATCTGTCAACAGGCCATTTCTTCTCTGCCTTCCCTTTGATCACACAATCCTAATTTTCTCAATGTGGCAATTAATCTCTTTTCCCCGATTTTTATATAAAGATATTAGAAAACCCTCTGAAGCCTCCACGCTGTAGACTCAGCTAAAATATGCAGACTTGTATTCCTATAATTACCCTCTTTTTTCCCCCCTCTCCTTTCTCCCTTCGCCCTTTCACATATCATCTATCATATCTTGTTTCAATAGGACCACATGATCTTTTTGTGCTCACTGAGTACCTACCCAGTGTGCTACAAGCTGTCCTGTGCCAGATATAATCACCCACCACCCATAATTCTGCTCCTCATATTACCAGTGTCCAGGCTCTTTTTCCTTTGGCAAACTCCACGTTGATTTTATGTCTCCCGTTCATGCACTGCACTGCTAAGAAAATGAATGGTGTGGATGTCAGGCAGAAAAGTGTGTGCCTGAAATCCTCCACTATTTCAGCAGATTGTCTTTTGTTCACATTAGGTCTTATCTGCTTTAATAATAATTTAAAAAAATAATTTAAAAACCCCCAACTTTCCTAGAATGAATCTTTTGAAGAATGGGTATTGAGACAGTCTTTGGGAAAATAAAATCATTCTCCTGAGAAGCAGAACATTTAATGTGATTGGATACATCACTCCCTGAGCATTTATTTCATGCACAAAATCCTTTTGATGCTTTATACCTTCAGTGTCACAATAAAAATATCTTCTTATTACTGAGGCACGATAAGAGAGTAAACAGCAGCTGTGTGATAGAACTGATGTAGCAGAACATATCCCCCCGAGGATTCTTGACCTTTCAGCCTTGGTTTTCAACGCTGCACCTAAAAATAGCTTTTCTCCACTGACAAACATTACAGCTCCATGCTGTAGAATAGCAATGAGGAGCTTTATGCTCTAATGGCTTTACTATAAATAGAATCTCTTCACTGCTAAAAGCTCTTCATTAAAAGGATTAGTGACTACAACACACAACAGGAACAGCCGATACCAAACCTCAGGCTTTGTAGCACAAGCTGATTTTAAATTTACTTGATTTTAAGGTTTATGAAGTAAGTACATAATTCAGTGAGTAAAACAGAATGAAAAAGAACCCCCTCCCCCCTTCCACACAACGTTTGGGAGGGTTATTTTAGATATAAAATTAATAGTTTGAGGAATCAGCTTCCTACTATTCTCATTTTCTCCAGTTCGATGCCAAATTGACTGTATAATGCAATGTCAAAATGGAGCACAAAGCCACAACAAAACTGATGTCAGCGCTTGAGCATAACAAATGATCAGTTCTCTGCTAGAGCAGAAAAATTCCCATGCCTGCCTGGCTTCAGACAGGGACATGAATCCTCCCAGGGCTGGGCTGTGGCTCGTCTGTGCTGCAGCAGGAGTCACATTTGGGAACTGAAGTAGGAGACAAAGCCAGGGACAACAAGGTGAGCAGCAGAATGAGAATCCCACTTCCCATGTCAGGGTAAATACTTAATTAAGCCAGCATTAAGGGCTGGGGGCATTAGGGGGGTTACTTTGAGTTACACTGGCAAATACACCATTAGTGATGTCTCATGAATACCCAGCCATGGGAAGAAGACCAGAGACAAAATGTAATTAAAACAGAAATAAGGCACATTTTTTAAGTGACGAGTTATCCCAACTGACCAGGAAGTCTAAAACTTTGAGGAAAAAGATAAACATTACTTGCCAAATGTGATATAAATTGACCATCTACAAATATTAGAAGAAGACAAGCTTGTCAAATACTCTGTCAACAAAAACATGTCTGAAGCATTCAGAGATTTTTAAACTTCACTTGTACAAATGGTGGTGAATGTGCAGTCAGTCAAGGAAATTCAACCCCTCTGAGACTGATTGTATGTGAAGATACGCAGTAACTTTGCATATTCACTGGGAAAAGGAAACTATTCCATTCCCAGGCGCAGTTTCCTTGCTCCCATCTTAGCCTGGCTTACAGAGCCACCTCTCCATGAGCCACAGCAGCCAACAGCCAGCAGTGCTGAAATGAACCTCACAAATGGGCTACTGCAGGCTCTAAGCACAGCTCAGTCCCGAGCCCATACAAACAAGACTTCAGTCTCAAATAAAAGGCTATTTCTTGGAGCACCTCCATACATAAGTGAACATCTTACTCCAAAACATCCAACAGATAGAAGGTGATTGGAAGATATATACTGAGTATCAACCCTTCTGAGGTTCTTAAGGAGAGGAACATCTGTCTGTGGAGACATTCTATATTTTTAATTGACAAACCAGTGCACCATCTGATTGCCCATCAGTGAATTTCACTCATGGGTTTTCGATTTTTTTTTTTTCCCCCCTGAGGTTCTGCAAATCTGGTCTGGCTTCAGTACTTTTAATTTGTTCAAATTAAAGCAGATGTGGTAATGTTATTCAAATTATTTCTTTTTTAATAAAAGCCACAGATCTGAGTAGTTGAAAGCAATGGCACATATAACTATATTCTGGGTTTTCCTCTTTTATATTTGTTTACTGTTAGAGAACAGAAATTTTATCAAACATAAACCAAATTTAGATTACCAAAATAACTAAGGATGCCTTTTCCCCTTCTGACATTTAGACAAATGGTAAATTTTGATTGCCTGCAAAAATTGCTAATATGCAGAACTGCATACTTTTTTTTTAATTTTAAATTAGAGGATTTGCTACTAACATGCCATATGCTGTGTGATATGTTTAACAGAATGTTACACTTCTAATTGCATACCAATCAAGGCCTCATATTTTTCAACAATTAGCAGAGTAAAGTATAAATTTCCTCGTGTCGTTGGTGCTTTCAGGCATCCAACAGCGCCTACAATATTTCAATCCACAATTCTTCCAAATCACAAACATGATTTTTCTTCAGTTAGAGACCTCCAGATACAGGAGACTGAAAAGGAGAGGATGGAGGCAGAAGAGAAAGAACAATGCATTTCTACTGACAGCACCATCCTTCTGACTCCCCAGGATTTCCCACAAAAGTCTAAAATATTCAACCCCAAAAATGGGGAAGAGGATCTCAGCTGGAGTTTTATGTGAATCTGTTTATAATGTCTTGACTGGATGATGTTTAAATNAGTTGATAGAAAGAACCCTGCAGCTATTTCTGACATCTTAAGGATCTTACAGAATGAATTTATCTGTACATTCAAAAATCACCCATTTTCAGGGGTGAAGAAAATAGATGTTCTCTAGTCTTGGCAATCACATATAGTTTGAATAAAATATGGGAATGGAAAAATCAGGAAACAGCTCTCCAGGTAGATTTTGCTAACTTTCATTTTTAGGATAAAAAACCTTTATCAGAAGATACACAATCCTGATTTTCAACATAAAGTTTTCAAAAGTTTTTTAAAATTTTATGCTGATTATACCTCATTTTTTATTTGTATCTATTAACTTACTTGCTGATATTCAAATTTCACTAACAATGATGAATCTTCCCATCATATCATTTATTATTTGTAATAGAGCACAAGTGAGCTACCTAATGAATAGCAAGATGACTTGGATGCATTTTAACTCCTGTTTCAAAACAGGAAGAATGACTTTTCTCCTAGACATTACCACATACAAGTGAAATTTTACAGAGTAAAACATTTACTTGTGTTTATTCCAGTGTTTGCAAACTTTAATAAATTCAGTTTGCCATCAGAATATGAAATAATGAAATTAAAGATTGGATAATCACTGCTTATAAAGGTAGTTGTAATGTGCTATTAATTGCCACATACCATGTAGTAAAAATTTATTTTTTAGTGAAATGCTCAGGGCCAGTGGAAACTTTAGCACTGGAAAGATTTGAAGCTGCACATGTACCTGTTTCATCAGTGTTATCTCAGAAAACCCCTTCCCACAGCCTCTCTAGATTTTTCCATGTCTGGAAAGGCACAGGAGTCATCACTATATTATTTCTGTTTAAAGCTTTTTCTCAAAGGTGGTTCAAAAACTTAATTACTGGAAGTTTATGTATAAATAGTACTATCCAACAGTATTACCTAGTGGTATACTGGGAGTAAATATGAATGCTCTCAGCATGAACTTCTGGGAATAAAGACAGTAACTGCACAGGCAAGGGTCACATTTGGGATCTGTGCCACTGAGAAACGTCCACAATCCATACAGAATACAGTGAGGTTCTAATTAGAGGAGTAAACTATAATGTGAGATAACTGATGACACAGCCAACCTGCTTCAAAAGTCCAAATGAACAATGTTTTAGAATCTGCAGGCCACTAAATCTGAACAAAATGTAGTTCCTGGGCTAAATGACATCTTATCTTTGGTTCTCAGCAATTCTTTGGTCCCTTCACCTTTAAATTTAGACATGTAACAATTTTCTGCTGGGTTCATACCATCAAAATATCCAACTTAACTCAAGGTTTGCTGCTTATTATGGCATTTTGGCAAACAGCTCCACAGCCTGAATCTCCAGTTGAATGACAGAGGTAAATGCCATCTGTGGTATTTTACATAAATTAGGTAAAATGACTGGATTATTACCAAATTGCCAGCACCAGAGGAATACAAAAGACATTTTAAAGGAGAAAAATAAGGATTAAGAATTATGCCATACCGAATGTCAGAGTTGTTGGTAATTTCACTCAATACATAAGCCTAAGAAATGATTTATTACACTAACAGAAGGGTTTGTGAAGATTTAGTCTACATGATGAACAAGTAGCTGGATTTTTTTTTTTTACTCTCTCAAAATAACAGAAGGGTTTCATTGTCTGCCACCATGCCTTTTGAAGAACAGCTTCCAGATTATCATCACCAACCTCTATTACGAGCTGCCTCCCCTGTCAGATGTTTATCACTTCATGTCACAGTCCTGCTCTCTTCTGCCCATTTTTACTTGTCTGATTCAAGCACAGGATCCTCAGAGGTACAAAACCACACACTGTGACACAAAGCCAAAACAATTCCTCACAAGCAAACAGTCCTGTATTGCCTTTTTCTCATCCCTTGTCTTGTGCCATTCCAGAATGTTTTTTAGCTTTGTGGAGCATCTATTTGTTCTGCAGGCATTTGTGAGTATTACTGACTCCAAACAACTGCACTACAACCTTCCCAAAAATGCAGTTTTTGTGTAATGAAAACTAACATAAACTTGAAATTCACTCGCATTTCTGGGGTTGCTAACAACTGTTAAATATTCAGCCTGTAAGGCTGATACTGCTTTATTACACTATTGGTCATGGTGCTGAGTACCTGAAACTTGAAATTTAATTAAAATTCACTTCTAATGATTTTGGTGTTTTAATTATTCTGTATTTAATCAAAGTGACTACATTATTATCCATCTTAGACATTCAAGATCCCACTAGAGATACACTAGACAGACACAGCAGCAACTTGTCAAACATTGTGTTGTAGCCAGGCATCAACAACTCTCACATTGGTCTTAATTCATAAACTTTGCAATGAGCCAGAAGGTTTAACAAGCTGGATTTACTCCATCATTGCCTGTTTCCATCTCCTGCTTGTGAGACAGGCAATGCTGGTTTCAACAGCTTACATCATTTTCTGTGAAATACTAAATATTCACTATAACTTGGTGATTAATGAAGGATAACAGAGAGCCTTGGAAATGATAGCACAGATTCACTTTAAGGTGGATCATTAAGGATCCATGTCACGAATGATGCTACTGAAGATCTAAGCTTGTCAAGCAGATCTAAGAAAACAAAAAAACACACTTTACACCAGACACAGACAAAGGCTACTGAGATAATTGTGGAGTGAGAAA
>VXBB01006896.1:49689-90593 GCA_013399915.1 Illadopsis cleaveri
AAAGAAAAAAACCCCAACCAAACAAACCAAAACCTCCCTGCTATCAAAGAGACTGGGAGAGTTGGTCCCAACTGCTGTCTCAACATGCACAAAAGAAAGAGCAAGAGTGATAAAAGGCAAACATCAGAGACTGAGAAAAGCTATTTAAACTACAGAACAATATTGACATGAGAACAAAAGAGCTGGAAGTGAGTCACAAATAAATTTAATCTTGAAATTCCTATTTGCAGCAAGGATCTCAGACAGAGCTCAATAAGTTTACAAAAGGCTCTCCAAACAAAATTATATTGAGACACCTTCTGCAGTCTACTGAATTAAATAACATGAAGATGTATATTTCATGTTATGAGATTAATTTAAAGCAATATGCAGACAAAGCACAATCTACTAAGTACCCATGAGCAGAAATCATCTCTTTCAAACACAGCTGAAATGTTTAACAAAAACAGTTCATAATTAGCGAATGGTGAGCGCATTACTGATTAATACCTTCATTAGGAACAGATGTTCAGAAACTCACTCGTTGATCCAGCAATAATACATACAAAATTATAGTTGCTAGGAAAACAGAAGAGGTCATTTTGCTTCTAACAGACAAAAGTTTAGGTTGTTCACTGCAACTGACAGCTGCTCACTGACCTTATTTCCATCCCAGTCTCAGACCTGAGATTGAATTTCCCACTAATTTTTATTTTCTGTGCTTCACAACTGCTTTTTGGCTATTTGTTAGTGAGATAAACCTGGATGTTTTCTTCCTGGAAGTGAAGCATGTATGGAAAAAGAGAGGTGATGCAGCTGGTGGGAGCTGAGCACCATGAAGGAGCTCAGTGGGCAGGAGCGTGGACACCCATCCCTGTGGGGTCAGCTCCTGTTTGGGGGGATTTGTGCCTGGGCCTCAATTACTGGGCACAATGAAGGAGCTACAAATATGTCTCATTTCACAGAAAGGTTCCAAGTGGCCCAGTGAAGAGGTGCAAAGTTGTGTTTTACTCAGCCTGAGCTCTGAGGAAGGCCAAGCCCCAGCCAAGAAGCCTTGCCAGGTCTGGGCTGCTGATTTCACCCCAGCAGGTCTCCAGCTGAAGCCTACAGCTTGTGAGCAGCCTCGAAGCTGCTCTGAGGCTTCATGTCCTGCTAAAACAAATTTACTAAATGCTCCCACAGCTGGGAGTATTGATGGAAGGCTTCTCACCAGAGCTATCCGAGACTGGCGGCAACTGCTTCTTCTCTGAAGTTTCTGATTTATGAACTCCAGCACTTTTAATACCTGGGTCTTTCCTTTGACTTGAACAACTCAACCCCATCTTTCACTCAGAACACTGACAGTTGACTCTTTATCAAAGCACAGAAATGTAATTATCCTTTGACACTTCTTTTAATTACTGAGGATTGCTCCTGCTGCCTTTTTTTTTTTTTCCTGAAGTTTTCACATGAGGCAACCAATTACTTCTCTGCGTAATTCCAAATACTGCCGAGACATTTTCCCCCTTCCATATCCTACTAACATTTTTAATTGACTCTTTCTTATTTCATCTCATGTGTCTGGCCTTGATATAGAAATTCTGTAACAGCTCTGTACGTGTCTAGTATTATTGAGCCACAACTTCATATGATACTATGCAAAATGCAATGAGTAATAAAAAACAACTTGAGTGTCATTTGACAAAAGCCCTTTAGTACAAAGCCATCCTACAGAATGCATTTGTTCAGCTTCTCTTTTATATTCTGAGATGAAAAAAATGTCTCTTCTCCTTCTACAACTTTTTCTAATGTATCCACAGGTAATGAGAACTCTTACTAAAGTGACCCTGAATTTCTGCTTAGTAAGGAAACAGACATTAAGTAAAAGCTCCAAGTTAGGTATTGAGTATACATTATGAATAAATACACAGAATTACAGCTCAGAAAAGATTTTCTGTTTCCCTGGCTTCTTTTGTAAGATCAAATCAATTAATGATTTGAATCAACCAAATGAAATTAAGTTTTATTATTTAATTAAACTTAATAAGAGTCTTAATCCAAAGGTCCAATGTTCAATCCATGTCTGGGTTGAGCACATAACCCATAGAAAACAAAAACCAAAAGTAATATCTAGTTCTGATATTGTTTTACTGAAGGGACAACGGGGAGATGCAATAAGTTAAGAAAATTCACCAAACAGAGGGAAAAAAATCTAATTTGCTAAAAAATAGCTAGATGTCCAATTTGAGAGAGACTGAAAAGCAGAAAATGAGAGGACATGAAAGAGAGCACTTCAGTCAAAGCATATGTTTCTTCATACAAATCTGTCTGCTCTGGTCTCTGTACTGCTGAGGTTTTGACAGTTGGAAGCCATTAATTTCAGAATTACAAGGCTTATTGAGCTGGATTTATGGTCTTTGCAGTTGTTAATTCACTTCTGCTTCCTTGATGAAGTAAAGGACTACTTCAGAATGAACAATGAAAATGAAGCCGACTTCCCTCAAAACATTTGGAGAACTGTTGATAGAAGGTCACTCTGGCCTTAACCAATGAGTCAAAATACACGAGGTGGGGGAAGAACTCATGGAAATACTTGGAAAAATTTGCTTTTAGTATAACAAAATAAAAGGAGAATGTTCAATTTATCTTGATTAGGTACAAACTTCAAACTACAGCAGAGTACAGGAGCACTTCTACCAAGAAGACATCATGGTCCCGTCAAATGACAAATTTTCTTGGTGAAATAGGGCCTGATCCCAAGCACAGCATGGCCAGTGAGGCAACTGCTTCCATTTACAGCATTCCTGGCTTTCAGTTCCAAGCACATACATTGCTCTTTTTAAGTGAAATAAAACAAAAGCTGGGAAGTGTCAGCAGCCAGAGAAGGAAAGCTCAGTGTCAGCCTCTGGATGAGGCCTCCCCTCCTGTTTATTGCCCCAAATCAATCTCACATAAAACCTGTCCTACACAGGCAGGACAGGCTCTACTGTCCTACCTGTCCTACTATTCAGAGTAGCCCTCCTCTACAATTAGCATATTTTCTATTTCTCATTCTCTACACACTTAACTGTACAATTCATTTAATTGCTGGGCAGTTAAAATCTTGCCTGATCAAAGCATTTTTCTTGCTTCTTTTGTTAATACACACATCTTCTGATCTAATTTCCTTTTTTTTTTTTAAAGTTGTCCACATATTTTTTTTCTAAATTTTTATTCAAATGGTATTTTCTGTATTCATCAAAGTAATAGAAATATATTTCCCTGCAGATTCACTGATAGTTTTTCATCAACTACCTTACAAGATAGCTTTTTAGTCTTTTCAATCTTCTTCCCTACAATTATCTTCACACAGTTCTTTTTGAACATGTAACCCATTGTCATAATTATTACAGTAGCTTTTCATTTTTTTTAAATTTGGATGTTCATTTAATCTATTATTCAATTTACTTCTAACAATACCTAGAAAATTAAGTACCTTGCATAACTGCATGACAATTTATCATCATTATGGTGTTTCTCAATCACTTGTTATGGCTTAACTGAAATGTCGTAAGGAATACTCCTATAAAGAAGTAAATAAGGCATGGCTGCTCTCTTTTCGCTTTTTCCTTTATAATATAATGGTTTTGTAAATTAAATATTGAACATAGCCACTTACTCAACAGAAAAAAAGGTATTAGGCACATGTGCCTGAGCAAGCTTGAATGAGTTAATTTTCCTTCTTCCACAATGCCCTGTTTCCTTTTCTCCTTTTTGGATCTGATTAAACGCCATTATTTGGTACTTTCCTCTCCACCAGTATTTCCACTGTAAGGTTATCCCAAAACGCTTAACATTGTGCTGAAAACCATCTATGCTCCCATGCCAAAAGCTGCCCTTCTTCAGCAATTTCTCTGCTCTCCTGGTCCTCTGATGGATTCCTGGAGAACAGTCTATTTTTGATTTTGCTAATTAAAAAAAAAATGCATCTCAGAGATACTGCAACCCAAAGCAAGCAGACTGTAGATGTTCTAAGTAGTGAACACAGCTGCCACTTGCCAGATTTTCTCAGCTTTGGAGAATCGATCAAATTTTATTCAGTAAATCTTTATAGTATAAACCTGCTAATAGTCTTCATTCCTAGATCACCTCCAAAAGTCTGCTTTTTCCTTTTCTGGTTTGATTTGAGCTCTTCTGGTAAGAAGTTTTGTTAAAAGTTTCAACAAATGTCACATAAACCTTTCCTCACAGCTCACAGTTCCTGGTAGCTCAGAGTAACACCTAATTAAATTATTTCTAACTACTTCAGACAGCTGAACTTGTAGCAGATTTCTGTGTTACTTGTCTCAGAACAGATAAACACCTTTTTTGGACTACATTTCATCCATTTCATTCATAGCACTTGGTTTGTGAGATCACTGAAATACTGTAGAAATACAGAGGGAGACTTTTGACCAAGACCTGCAGTGACAGGACGAGGGGAAAGGGTTTTACACTGAAGATGGCAGGTTTAGACTGGACTTAAGGAAACAATTCTTTACAATGAGGGTGGTGAGACAGAGGATCAGGTTGCCCAGAATATCTGTGGATGATCCTGGATCAGTACTTAGACTTCTCCATTAGTATTTATTACTCCATTTTTCCTCCCAGTCTTCTCATTGCTTCGTTAGAAGTGCTGGACCTGAAGCTCCAGCTGCCAGTTTCTTCAGAAATCTGATTTGAAGTAACCACAGGCACTCACACAAGCTCTCTCAGGCTATTCCATAAGAGATTCTGTTGATTTATTTTCACTTCAGGATGCTCTCTTTATTCTTAGCATCTTTCCCCTGAAATCACTCCTGATCTAGTTGTATCTGAAACCCTTTTCTGTACAAGCTTTTCTTTTCAGTTTTGAGTAACCAAGGCTTGGGTAGGATTAGAAACAACAGCTGCTTCAAAACACATCACACAATAGTGTGTTTAGACATGAGAGACCATTATTCCTGTGCCAGATGCCCCAGTTCCATCAAGTTAGTCCATTTTTTCTGAGTACTACCCCAGTCCCTCAACACTTCCCAGGAACTAAAGCATGTTGCTTGCTTGACATTGCCAAAATATCCTCCAAAACAGCCTGCACACAAGCTGCTAAGATATGAAAGTGTTCCCACCTCTCTTGGATCTTAAAAATAAAAATGAAAAACCTGAAGATTTTTCTAAATGGATGAGAAAGGTCGGTTACCTTGCAAAATCCATTTATCACCAGATTGTTTCTCAGTTTTGGTTGTCCTGTGAATCAGACTGTGAATTTCTACCTTACAGACAGCTTACTCTTGAGATTTCCTGGCCAATGCTCTTGGTTTCATCTTTCCTACAATGACAATGGCCAGACTACTGTAATGCTAAAATAGAAATAATTGCAGAATATTTTAGTTTGGTGAATGAACACAGTTACATGCACCATTTTTTCTCAAGGGTGGGCCCTTGTATACCCTGCTGAACTCTTTGCATCTGCAAGCCTGTATCTATATAATATAAATAATCCTGTCTAGGGCTTAGGAGGGGTTTGTTTACTAAAAGAGAAAGTAAGACTATTTCCTTACAGTTCCCCATTAAGTTCAGTCTTTCAAAACACATCCAAGACAGCCTTGTAATTTCAAATATGGGGGAGCAGCAACATCGTAGGACTGCCCTGGCTAAAACCAAACTCTGAATAATAGTCATGTGTGCAGAGATCTGTCTCATTTTAATTAAGCCCATGGGGACAAGATTGTCCAGGGGACAGCTTAGAGGTGCATTATTTACTCACTGGTAGACATTACAAAATATTTTCCTGTGTATTCAGGATGCAGTGATCTCACACGGCTGAAATCCCTTAGAGTAATCACATGAATTATGGAAAGAAAGATTTAATTATTGTCTAAGGTCAGGCTGGAAACTACAAAATAAAATCGGTGTGTAGCTTCAGTAATTAATGTTAATGTGCACAAAACATAAAACTGTAAAAACTGATTATGATTTGGTGCTCTCTAAAACATACAGTTAATTAATAAGATAATTTATTTTTAAAGTAATGCTTCCATAAGATGCTTTGTGAAACTTATCCAGATTGAACTTCCAAACAAGCTGTCATGAACCATATGTTCATAAAACACTTCAAAAGACTTTAAAATCAACATCTATTGATTCCAACTACCTCTGAGGGACAATTTAACACCACCTTCACTTCTGAGTTTTTAAACTTTCTCTAAGTACAATATTCCTACATGCTGCAGGTAGACACAGAATTTATTGTGTGCCTACCTGCAGCATGTACAAATTTACTCTGGGCCCACAACAAGGGGTGTAGCATTTTCTACCAATAAGTAAATGATCAAGACTGTCTACTGCCCATCCCTTTTCTTATTTATGACCTGAGCAGTATCCAGCAGCAGTGATTTCAGTTCTTCTGTAATCACATAGGAGGAAATAAAAGGCACTGCATTGTGAAAAGGCATCCAAGTACACTCAAACATTAAAACTGTACTGAAATTCACTTTTTTTAATGAAGAAGGGAAGAATTAATGAAATGAATGAATGAAATAAAAGAGTGAATGAAAGCAAGAAGCTATTTCTGGAGTTTTTCCATGGTGAAGCTTGACAAATGCATGTTTCTTGGAACACTACTGTTAGTAATATTAGAATTCATGTATAATCATTGATTTTCAGTTATTCAGTTAGTTGCTATGGAGAAAGAAAAGCATTTGCTTGATATATTAAAACCTCTAGCACTTTCCAGTGTCTACAGTTCTAAATTCCTAAACCAATTTTCTCCAATAAATCTTCCCTCTTATACACATGAGCGTCATCAGGAAAAGATTTCTATACCTGGTGCTCGCAGGCAGTGAAGGAAGTTATGTTTATTTTGCTTTATGAAGGAGAATTCAAAATAAGTTTCTGTTGTGAAAATTGTTTACAGCATCCAAAGTGTCAGGAGCCTCTTGTTTCAGGAGAATTTCTCACTGAATGCAGGAATATCCCAAGCCCAGCTTGTTTCAGGGTCAATCAGAAGCCTGTTTCAAACTCAGTCTACTTCAAGCTCAGCAAAATCTTGTGCACACATTTGTACCTAAGATAATTTTGCTATGGAAAGCAGAAGAGCACCATCAAAACTGGTAAGTGTTCGGTCCTAGGATTTTGCTTGCTTGCAAAGTCAGTGACATAAATCAAATAAAGACTGAAAAAATCCTGCTCAGGCAGCAGCTACAGATGACTCCATCAGATCATTTCCAACCCCAGCCACGGAGCTTACATGGCACACGCCTTTGAGGCGGTTTGGTTCTCCTCATTAAACTTTGCAGGCTCTGTTTCCTTGATTTGATGATATTAATGTATTCACCTTAAAACCACATCTACATTTGGTTTGTTGCCCAGCCATAAAAAGAAAATATGTCATAAATTTTAGAGAAGATTGAACCTGGTGGTGCTGAGCAAGATGATGCTTTTCAATTATGTGTGATTTACTCACCTGCCTAACAGACAACTTCATTTTACAGAGATGTCCTAAATCTTAAAATCAATTTTAGCAATGCATTAAGAACTCTCATTCCAGCCTTTGAAGTATTTTCTTTTTTACGATTTCTCATGTCTAAAAGATTTTTCCCTTCCCCAGTCATTTAATTATATGAAATAAAAACAAACTATTCACTACAGATCACTTTTTTCCCCCTCTCTATGACAAATTTCAAAGGTAAGTTCTTACCCTCAACCCAAAATTTCAATGTCACCAACTTTTGATTCTACTCTTTGCCTTGTACTTAATGAAAAAAGGACAGGATTGTCAAATTTACATGAAAAATTATTTCAATATGCTTTCATAATTCTAGAGATGTAATATTAACTCTTATATGAATTAAATATGCCAATTCTAAAAGGAATGTTGGAGAACAGCTTCTACAAATTTGAATAAGAGCCAGTCATTTTTTTAATCAAAACCATGTTAAATATTCATTCATGTTTCACTGTGAGCACTTATAATAAAGTAAACCCTTCAATGTGACCATCAATATAGCAAAATCCGTGCATAATCACAGAATCAATTTTATTGCATAAAACTAAGCCAAATTTTTAGCCAGTTTATGCAAAGGCTACGTCACAATGATGCCAGTAGTAAAGAGTTCATATTAAAACACAAGTTATTGTTAACAGACAGAAAAACAAAACTCAAAGCAAAGCCAGGTTGTAAATACAAACAGTGTAATGATTAATAGAAAAAAAAAATCCAGCTGATACTACAATATTACAGTATTTTAAACTCTTAACATGTTTCCATGCCTGTAAGAATTGAATAGGAAACCTATTCTGACACCGAAAGAGAATTTAAATCCAAAAGACAGTGTATCACACTGTCTAAGTGCATGTACAAGGCACACACATCCCCTGGCTGTCCAAACATTTCAACAGCTCCTTATAACTCCCACCTACCAAACAGTAATAACAATCTTTTAATTCCTCCTCCTACACATTATTAAAGAAAAAATCTTGTACTGCCACGGTACAGAGTCTGGAGGGACTGCAGGAGCTGCAGGTAGGGTTACCTGGCTACAACACTACTAAAGATTTAACTGCTGAATATTCAAAAGTACAGTTAACTAAAAGAAGCTAAAATGTCTCCTTTGTCTTCAATTTTCAATTTTTACTTCTGTATTCAAGTAAAATCAGGCATTTAACCAAAATGTCCTTTTCAATATCTCTGCAGTAAGCTACAGATTCCACATGTACATACTTAGTGTGTTATACAAAATAGATAATATTCATTAGCAATTCAGGACTGAGAAAAATTAAAGAAAAAAAAATTAAGTAAACTTCTGCAAAACTGAACTTTCCACTAGGAAATATCATATATAAGTGGTGGGAAACCAAGCGTTCAAAATCCCATAGGATCTTCCTTTCCCTGCTTTGTTCAGTATAGAAAATTAAAATGTCTGTTAGTCAACAGACTGTGCTTCAAAAGATTTTGCAGCCATGAAGCAGAGAATATCACAGAGTTTTGGCTGAAAACTCAAGTAACTGGGACTCTTTAACTGAATTAATCAGCAGCCTGAGAAACAACAAACTCCACAGGAGATTTTATTGTAAATCAGTGCTATGGTTCATGTTTTTCAACCAGTGAATCAAAGATCACGATTCAGGCAGGAACACCAGGCACAATTCTGTGATTCAAAAAGCCTCTTTTACTAATAAAACAGTTGAATTTGGCATAAAGAGAATTGAAAAAGGCAAACCAAGGGTACAGGGAAAGAAGAAAATCACATTTTTGATCCTTAAGGTGATGTCCTATGCAGAAGTGCCAAAGGAAGATTTTCCACCACAGAGTCCAGGTTACAAACCTGCTGATGGTCAAAGCCTCTCTGCAGAGCTAAGAAGTGACCAGCCTGAGCTCACAACACACACCTGACACAAACCTCTCATTTTACTGGTGAGGCCCAGAGCAATCATGGCCAAATCCCATCAATCATACAAAAAAAAAAAAAGGTGCCAAATCTTTGAATCCCCTGAAGAACTGAGGCCAGGAAAGCTTGATTTCAGAGGTAGCTGATTATGGCTAAATTTGGACATACTTACAACAAACTACTTTAAACCATTTTTAATCTTCTCATCTAGAAATAAAGTGCTCCTAGGTTTTAACATTTGAGTTGAGGGTGGTCAACAGGCTTGGAAAAAACCAAACACTTAAAAAAAGTACACAAATAATGGAGTTTGGAGTAATTTCAGTTTTAATAATTAACACAGGCAATAGTGATGGATCATTGTTTATTAAAGTTGCTCCTCATTAGGTCATCAAAGTATTAAAATATGCAGCACAGAGTTAAATTTGCTTTAAAAGCAAAAGCTTTGGTAACAATTTGCTGATGACCTGGGGACTTTATCTGAAACTTGTAAGTCACATAGAAGTGTTGAGGATAAAACATCCCATGGTCCAAAGCCTCTGAACAAGCCTTGTTGAGAACCTCAGACAGAAGTCGCATTATTACAACACTTCAAAATTAAATTAATTCAATTTTTCATTGTGGGAACATCATTCTAAATGGAAAATTAAGACAAGTAATTCTTCCCTGCTACCCAGAGTAAAAACACTTTCTGCACCTCCAAAGTTAGTAACGCAATTGTCTGGACCATAATAAGAAATATATCACAAGGACATTACCATTCATATGAAAAAAATTAGAGAAATTACTTTAAAAACACACACTATAAGAAAAGGGGGAAATTTAAGTAGGAGCCAACTCTCATACAAGACAACTAGGACTGAAAATTACAGGAAAAATTGCACAGTCAGGTTTCACATTTACTATCACCAAACAGTGGTACTTAAAATAAAACAGATATCAATTCCACATTTATCTTCAGCTAAGTAAAACAGCTAAAGGAAAATAAAATTCCTATCAATTCTCCGCCACCACAGATTGTCAGTAAATGAAAACATTATCATTCTCATGCTGCTGAAAATCATGAGCCAGGAGATTCTCTAAAAAAGATCATCAATCGATTTTGACACCACTCACCCCACTGGAGAGGAGCCAACTGTAGATGCTCCAGGACCAGCTGATTAAGAACCCCTTCCACACTTGCTTCCCCTTCACGCTTCAAGGAAGGGTAAATTGGAATTAAGGAAAATTTTGTTTCAGAGAGGAAAAGGGCATGTGATATGCACAACTTTTATTATTGCAAATCAAAACTGCAATCTACAGATTCATTAAAGGTTCATGCTACATATGGTTTATTAACCCATAAATTGACCAACAGTAAAAGTACAGCAGTTGATATCTTCTGAAAATAAAAACTTAATTCCACTGAGGAGCACTAAAGCAAAGGTAAAATATACTTGAACCAGAATAAAACAGGAGGGTAAAAAAGTCTGGGAGCTGCAAAAATGCAAAACCTTTAAGTATGTGGTGCAGGATGAGAATTCAGAATGATGAATTAGGAACAATCTGAAAACAAAGAGGTAAAAAATTGTTAGGGCAATAGAAAACAGAACAAAATTTAACAGGGCAACAGAAAACAGAACAAATGTCTGCTGGGTTAGCCCTGACTGCTGACTTGGTGCCACTTCCATGGGGTACAGGGATGTTGGACAGTGACAGCGTCATTACCAAGGGCAAACATCAGACCAGAACCACAGGCACAGAAACTGCAAGCTTCTCTTTCTAACCTGCATGAGCTCAGAAACAGGCCCAGGTTGAAAAAAGAAAAAAATTAGGAAATTGTTTTTACTCTAAGGACAGCAAAGCACTGAAATAAACTGTTGTGGACAGAAGAATTTCTTTTAAAAAAGCTTCAAAATAGGTTACAAAAGTGCTAAAATAACAGCCTAGGTAATATCCAATGTCATGTAAAGACAGTATTATCTATTTAAACAAATTAATAATAATTTCGTGTGAAGAGTCAATCAAGATGACATTTATTTGTAACAGGAAGAGCACAGGGTTTCTTTTTTGTAATTCCCTGACAGCAGAAAGGCACTGAATTCACAGGGCTTGGAAGCACATGCAGATGTCACCACCATCTTATATCCAGGCATGTGTCCCACCACAATTAAGGAATAAGATCCGAGTGAAATCTTCATCATGATTTCATACAACTACTCCAAAAGTACTGGAATCCTGGCCCTCATAAATGTATCAAAAAATAAAAGAATACCTGAGCTTTTATCAACAGCTTCTAAATGTAATCAGTCCCTTTTCTGTAAACTCAGGAAAGGGACACACATCATCTGACTGCTGAAGTATATATTCACCTGTGTCAGTTAAAAGAAAATTAACAAGCACTGCAGATCACTAATTTCTACCACAAAACATAATCTTGCAGGGTCTCCAGGAAATTTAAAGAAAAGTCTTGAAAGCTCAGAACAAAAGCAAATCTAAGAGTGATTGAGACTCCAGAGCGCAGAGATGATTGAAGAGGAAAATCAATACTGAGTACAGGATTCTTGTCATTATTTTTTAAAATATTCTCATTATGCCCTGAAAAATGTCATAAATAGCACTTTTTTTTTTTTTTTCTCCTAAAGAGACCACAAATAAAGAATTCACAAACCACACAGAGTCTGAAAGCTGGAAACATCATTAAAGAAAAGCATCTATTTGGAAAACTGAAGGCAGCAGAATATCACCTCAGAAGAGTGTTGCTGCTGAAAAAATAAGACTCAGAACACAAGCACAACTCAATAATTTCCATAAAACATACTAGAGGGTAGAGAATAATTTGAATTTACTTCACAGAAACAGCAGATAAATAATTCTGTTATCACATCTTTAATCTAAGGACTATAAGTGAGAGAAAACACTAATAAAAAGGCAGTATTTAAAAGATGCCTTAAAACAGAGTGGCTGGCATTAACTGTAACATTAAACTAACTTTACTGTAATTTACTTACAACAGACTCACAGTGGTGCCTGGAATATTACAAATGTTCACTGTTTAGAGCTTCATGGAAAACTTAATGTCTCAAATAACACCATAAAATTAGTATAAAACAGGTGATTCTTCGTTCTTTATCGTCAGTAAATGCTACCGAAGCAGATCCATGTATTTAGATGCAGAATATTCCCCCTGGAACACAAAACCACGGGAGGCAGTGAGGCAAATCTGGGGTGCTGTGTCCATTCAGGGCTCCTCAGGACAGGAGAGACCTGGAGCTCCTGGAGCAGGGCCAGTGAAAGGCAAAATATATGATGAAAGGACTGGAGCATGTCTCTGATAAGGAAAGGCTGGGGGAGCTGGGGCTGTACAGCCTTAAAAACAGAGTGAGAGGGAACCTGATCCCTGTCAGTGTCTGCAGGGAGGGCTCAGAGCAGGGACCAGGCTCTGCTTGGTGTGCCCAGCAATGGGACAGGAAGAACGGGCAGGAACTGATGCCCAGGAAGTTCTACCTGGACATGAGGAATAATTTTGGTCCTGTGCAGGGACCAGATTGTCCAGAGAGGGTGTGGGGTCTCCCTCAGTGGATATTCCAGAACTGTCTGGACACAATCCTGTGCCTGTGCTCTGGGATGGCCCTGCTGGAGCAGGGAGGTGGCATCAGGTGACCCCACTGTGGTGCCTTCCAGCCTGAACCATTCTGTGATACTATTGGTGGTTTTTTGGTCACATATTTCAGAAAAAAAAAAAGTTAGAAATCAAACTGAATAGCTCTTTGCAAAAGCTAAAAAATGTTTTAAAAAACCAAAAACAAAAAACAAAACCACAAAAAAACTACCACCACAACAAAAACAAAAACCCAAAACAAACCAACCAACCAACCAAACAAACAAAAAAACAGGGGGCAACAAAACCAAACCAACCAAACAGGAAAGCAACCAACACATAAAGAAAAAGAAATCCATCAGAAAAGAAAAAAAACCTGATTAACAGAGAAAATTTTGTAATATCCCAAAAGCAGTTTAAGCTTTTACAGCCCAAATTTTCAGAAAAATAAATTTCCTTATTCCATCAAGCACCAAAAGCTCATTTTTAGCACACTGCTTATTGTCATCTTGTGGCAAAATAAATTCTATAGACAAGAAACTGCTCAGTGAGTGTTCTTGTATATTAATCTGGAGGTTAAGGGTCTCACTTGTTTATTTGCCAAACAAATTGATGGTATTAGTTTCTTGTAGATCCATGGCCATGAATTGTAGAACTGATGAGAAATTTCAATTTTCACAATTCTACGTGAAAGAAAAATGTAGCATTTAAATGGTTAGGCCATGCACAGATTATTTGACTCTTATTCAGGAAATAAATTTCATTTGTCTAATGAGATCACTGAATGAAGCAGCAGAAGGGAGTCTGATGGCAAAGGAGGGAAAGGCAAGGCTGAGATGCAACCAAAGAAGTGGACTTGTTAAAACATAAAGGAATTATGTGTTCACATGGACCTACAGAGGAATCAGGACCATAGAATTCCATAACACTGATCTTTCTCTCCTTCCTATATTATCAGACAATTACATAAAATTGTTCATTATAGGACAAATATGAAACTGAACATTGCAACAGACTCATTACCTTGGAGATGAAAACAACCAAAATATGGAATAAGAAATATAAAAAGAACAAGAGAGAAAAGCTTAACTCCAGAGTTTGCCTAAGACAAAGCCTTTAGAAGTCAGTGAAAGCAAAGGAGTTGAACAGGGATTGCCAAGATACCCTTTTATTCTTAGCTCAAAGTCAAAGCTGATAAAAGACACAAGTGTAAGATCCAGGATTTAAAATTCATTGAAAAAGACTGCCCAGATAAACAGGAGTACAGACTGCCAAGGTTATGTTTGACCTTGCAGAATCTGTCTTCTTAACCAAATCTCCACACATTTTGCTGAGGTCTCACTGCCATCACAAACCTGCTCTTCTGTAGGAGGCACATTGCTGACCCAGGCCTCATTTCTAAAGCTAAATCTTTGTTATTAACAACACAGGCATCAGCCAGGATTCAAACAGTTGACTTACAGCTTCCAGCACTACAGTTCATATTCAACAGTTCAAGATATTTTCATCTGCACAATCAAATCAGCCCCAGTGGGGGCCTCAGAGCTAACAAACACACAATCACCAGATGCTGGTTAAAAAAACCAAAAAAACCTCAAAACCTAAAAACCTAATTTTTCACAGTTGACACCCTCATTTCACATTTCTGTAGCAACAGATTGAATATGATATAAACTGTTTCATACCAAAAACCTAAATGAGAGTCAAATGAACCAGTTATTTCCCCAGGGAAAACTTTGGTCTTTTACACTCTCTGGATTGTCTCATGTGTAGCTGGGTACTTAAAATTAGAACACAGTCTGTTACCTAAAACCAACTGCTTAAAAAGACAATGGGTTTTAAAAAATGGCTTCTATCTGGAATTTACTTATGTTTTTTCTCCCTTCAGCATTCCACATCTTGTATCCTAAAAGAAATTATTTTCAATGTCCTTTGCAAATAGATGCAGGTGGGAGAATGCAAATAATCATAAAAAATAGCAAATGTTCATAAATAAAAATCATACTAATTAAAAATAAATATGCATGAATTGCACATTTTACTTACAGCAGTTGCCTTATTAATATTTAAAGCTTTATGCTTGATCATTATTGTGGTATTTTAATATTAAAACTAATTATAAGCAGTTTTTAGGGCCTTAAATAATAGTTATTTTTGCAAACAATAAGCAGCAGCATAGAAATTTAAAGAAACCTTTACTGATGTACCAAAGTTTCACAAGATGCAATATTGTCATAACTGATGATTCATATTTATGATCAAGATAAAGTCATCAAAAGTGGAATAGACACAGAAAAGTGAATTTCAATAAGAGTTATCAGTGATTTGCTGTCAAACAAATGAGATGACTCAAGGTTCTGTCTGATAGATAATAATTTCAAAACCCTGATTGGCTGCTTCTATGATGAAATACAAAAACATTTGTAATTTTAATGCATTTGGAAAAGATGTCAGTGTTCACAAAACCTAACAAATGAGTGAACTTATGAAAATCACTGGGATGAAAATCACTGGGAATAAGTGATGGAAAATTCCAAGTACCACCGTAGAAGAAATCAACAAATCTATAAATGAAAGTTTGGAATAATAATTCAGTCAGTTATGTTGGAACACATGCAAAAAAAAAAAATCAATCAGACAATAGAATTAAAGAATAGTTCTCAGAGAAAACATCATCTCTGAAACCTGGAAGGTACAATTTTATTCTGTGAGAAATCTCACCTGCAGTATTGCCTCCAGCTTTGGATCCCGCATATTGAGAAAAATAGAGCTGTAGTGCAGAACAAAATCAGCAATATGACTGAAAGAAAATGTGCTTTGAAAGAAATTCTGGCAATTAGGTTTAAATATGAGAAACAAGAAACTTAGGCAAGGCCACAAAATACAATTCAAAAAAATGTAAGGAAACATTGCAAATAGGACAGACTTCCTATACATCACAGATATTAAGGCTGAAGTAAGAAAAAAAAAGTCTAATTATTAGGAAAGTAAAAAATGGAACATGATATTTAAGGTGGCACTGGAAGTCTGCCTCACTTTTTTAAGGCTGTTAGGGCCAGCTTTAGAATATTTTCAAGAAAATGACCCCAAAATGTTATAGTCTCATTTCACTGAAATCGCAATTTCTTCACAGTACATTAGAAAATTTCTCTGGCTGCAATCAAGCCTGGGGATAGCAGAAGATGGAAGAAGGAAAGAGTTTAGTTTTCAGAAGTCATTCTCTAACCCAGCCCTCTGCCCAGCTGCACAAATCATGGAATAATTTATATTGAAAGGCAATTCCAGAGTCACTGTCCAGCCCTGTGCTCAAAGCATGGAAAATACTGAAATTGCACCAGGTTTTTCAAGACATTGTCCGGAATTTTTTAACATCTTCAAAGACAGCAATTTTTCAGCACTTTTGGACAATCTGTTCCAGTATCTGAGCACCCTCATTGTGAAAAGGAATTTTCCTAGTACCTAACTGGAATTTAGAAGTCTCCTCATGACACATTTTGCTTAAAGGATCAGATGAATTTTGTTGACTGCTGTAACTCTCAGACTTTGAGGAGGCTGCTCCTGGAGGCCCAGCAACTCCACTAGGACCAGGGCCAGCATCCTTTCCAATCCTGCCTTCTCCAAAGTCTCTCTCAAGTCCAGAGCCATTATCTTTCACGTGCCCTCCTCACTTGCCTCAGGGTATTGAGCTCCATCATCTCAGGGCAACTGCAGCCAAGGCTGACACCAAACTTCAAACCCCCCAGCTGGATCATTTATTCAGGGAGCAGATCCCACACAGCACATACCAAGTCAAACCATCCAACACCTGTACACAAAAATTGTCCTTAAAGTATTTCCGAAATAACTGGACTAGGCTCCTTTCAGTCCTTAAGGAGAAGTTCAACCAGCTTTGCTTCTTGTTTGGGTGATCTGTAACAAACACACAGCACCTCACTCAGCTGGACGACTCTGTCCTTGGTCAAGAAGCTTTCAATTGTCTCATCCCTCCTTTCTTCATAATTCCCTGTGCACTCTCTAATTTCTCCTCCACATGCTTTTGCAAGTCCTGGTGTAAGCATCTGACATGGGCCTTGGATGACACCTCAGGGCAGATTCTGTGACATTAACTCACCTCAGCCCATCACTTTCCCATGTCATGCCCACAGTCAGCACAGAACAGTTATCTGGGAAGTTCTAAGTAGTTCAGAGATGATGGATAACAAAGGCATCACTTGGCATTACCACTCAAGAGACTTGCAAAAATGCCTCCTCTATAGAAGGAAACACCATTAATTTTACCCCTTTGTAATTTTGCAAATACTTTTCCTCTCTTGGCTGCAGTGGGGCTGACTCCTGAAAGAAAACAAGGCTAATGCAGCTGAACTATCCATCCATTTCTCTGCCTGTCTGTCCATCAGTATAAACTCTTCTGACCTGTGTCCAACTACTCTGATGGGAGAAAAACATCTCAGAAATCAAGTTTCTTAAACTTAGCAGAATGGAGAGAAGAATTTATTTTTTTTTTTAATTGACAGGTTCACATCTAAATATTGCTGCAAGAAATGAAAGGATGAAGCCAGAGAGGTTCAGGTTGGACATCAGGAAGAATTTCTTTATGGAAAGAGTTTTCAAGCATTAGAATGGACTGCCCAAGGAGGTGGTGGAGTCACCATCCTGGAGGTGCTCAAGAAAGGACTCAGTGTGGCACTCAGTGCTGTGGTTTTCTTGGTGGTATTTGGTCAAAGTTTGGACTTGATAATTTTGGAGGTATTTTGAGGTCTTTTCCAACATTAATGATTCTACAACGCTATGAGAAAGACCAGCTCTAGTTGGGACATGACACCTGGAAAAGAACGTACACATTTCTTCAAGGATTTTTAAGCACATGTGAAACTTGTTGCCTTTCATTAATTAGATGAGTTTTAGTTCCTGGAACAGAGAACAATCATGAAAAGTATTGAAAACACCATTAGAAACTAATGGTTGCACTGAATTTAACACACAGAACCCACACACTGTTCTACTGGTTTCTAAGGTACTGACTTTCATGTCAGCCACAATGGCTCTGGGATCAAAACTGGGGTTACATCCAGAACACAGAATGGACGTAAACAGTGTTGCCCAGCAACTGGAATGAGTGAGGATGAATTTTTACACCTTGACAAAATAACTGTAACTATGCACTCAATTCCAGTGTAGGAATTCATCTGTGCTATCACAGAATACTTATATCTTTCCATAACACAGACAATTTCTAAGTGAGTTCTGGTTAAATATTGACATTTTTTGCATAAAAGGAGCAGGCATTAGGAATCTCATTTATGTCTCAAGCCTTGCTTTGACAAATCCTGATCTGATTTAATCATCACAGGATGGTTAAGGTTGGAAGGGACCACTGGAGGTCATCTTGTCCACCCCGTGATCAAGCAGGGTCCCCAGAGCACAGAATTGTGTCCAGAACAACTCTTAAATATCTCCAGGGAAGGAGACTCCACAGCCTCTCTGGGCAACCTGTGCCAGTGCTCAGCCACCCTCACAGTAAAAAAGTTCTTCCTCACAATAATTAATAATGAAACATTGTTTCAGATCACTGGATAAAAGTACAGTTAAAAGTACAAACAGATAAAGCATTATTTGATTGCCATTCTTCTCTCATCTTCTGTCACCCCCTATCATGTGAATTCGAGGATGATCTGAGTGAAAAATATAAATCTCCTGGGAAGTGCTGAGTACCATCACATGGCTTGGGGGACTGTTTGCTGTACAGAATGTTTCCTGAAGAAAATCATGAGAAAGAGTATTTTTGACAAGCAAAGCACAAGACTTTTTTATAGAAATCATGAAATTTATAGCAACACCATTGGTTTATTTTAACTCTAAACTGAATGCAATTTCTTATTAATAATCATAAGGCAATATTTTACTGCATTTAGAATTATTGTGGGGATTTTATGTTTAGAATGACTAAGTCATCACACAAGTCCTGTCTAAGCCTTAAAAAGCTACCTAAGATTAGATACATTACTAAATCTATAAAGAGGACTTGGAAATAAATTATTCTAATATGTTCTGATTTACCCAAATTTAATTAAATATATGCAAACTCTCTAAATCCAGCTTCATTAATTTCTTCATGATTCAGTAACTTGGTGTGGGGGAGAAGAGAAAAATTTGACCCCACAAATCTACTACCCATCAATCCTAACTACGCTTCCTCAGTTCCCTAAAAGCTGGGAAAAAACACACAGGATTTATGACATGCCCAGTGACTCAGAAAAAGCCATTACAGGATGACCCAAGCATCGCCTAAATAATATACAGCACAATTAACCTTAAACAGTCTATAATTATGATAAGCTTCATAGTTCTAATTACTTCTCTTTTCAGTAACACTGCCGTGAAGTGAGTTGAATTACAAAATAAAATGTATCAGAGGGCATCTATTTATATACTTTTAAAGCAAGTATTTATGAAAGGATATAATTTTCCAGCAAATATCCAACTTGCTGTTAATCTCTAGACCTCTTGCTTGTTGCCTTTCTTCTTCCAGCTGCTTTGCATTCGCCAACTGTGCCCCATCAGTTGGGGATTCTGGGAAGCTCTCAAAATTGAACTTGTCCACTTGGATAGCCATGCTGTAGCAAAGGAAAAGAAAGAAAAGTAAGCCAACAACATCATTCCTGCTGATATTATTTCTGCAGAAACTGCAGACCACTCTGAACACAGGCACTACAATATCAATATATTGGGTTCAGTGGCACCCAGTCTGTAATAAATGATATATAAACCATATGGTTTATGCTACTGAAAACAGAAGTTTAAGCCTGTTGATGGTAAAAATGTTCTACAAATCATCAATCAACATCTTAATGACTTTGTGAGTGGTGCACAAGACATTTACTTTGCAGTTGCATTGCAAGCAGATGACCTCACTGTGGTTCTGTAGTGGTTCACCTGCCTCCACTCTTGGTAGGCGGAAGCTCCTGGTGTGCTCAAGACTTGCTGAAAAAAGCAACAAGACTGGGCCAAAAGCTGAGGGATATACTATTTAAAGTTGTTTATTAATACCAGCCCATAATAAAGGGAAGCAGAATATTATATATGAAAGTGTCTCCTGAAGTGAACTGTAGCACACTTGGAGAGTCCACTGGTTTCACAAGGCAACTTCCTCACTTTTCCTTGCAAAACTGAGGAAGGAAAAACAAAATAACCACAGAAGTAGGGCCTTAATGTGGCCCTTTAATTTTTTTTAAGAAGACACTTCTCTCCTGCTTTGTCCATCTTCATGAATTACAGACCATATTAATTTCAATATCACAGTAAAATTCACTGGTAGCAAATGGTTAAATAATTGCTTTATTAAATGTACGGTAAAGCATAAAAGGTAATCAAATTAAATACAGTACACTATAATGCATACTAAATACTGATATGTTAAATTAGAATCACTAATCTAATATAAAAGAGAATTTAAACCAGCTCACATCACATGAAATGTGGTTATGGAAGATCTAATATACTATGCTGCCAAAACAGCTTTAATTTCCTGAATTGTCTGAAATAGAAAAATAATTAGGGAAGAATTAAAATATATTGCTCTTGAGATGACTTTGCACTTAAGGAGACCAACAACAGCTTTGAAAACCATTCAAGATGAAATGCAACTACAAACTGAGAAGCAGTCTGGGAATGACATTTCACAAAAACACAGGATTACTATTATCCTTTTATCTATTTCTCCATATAAAGAGGGAAACATATTCTATGAATGTTGCCAAAAGGAAAACACCAGTAACAAACGTCAACAAGAAAGAGCTTTGAAATCCCTCCAGACCAGTAAATATTTTCTGTAATTCGAAATGATTCAAAAGAATCTTAACCCCAAAAGAAATTGGGTGAAAATAGATGGCAATTACAAGGAATAATCCAGAGCTTGTGAAGTTTGCAGTGGGAAGATGAATTCAAATAGGCCTTATCAACATTGAGCAAAACCTGACATCTGAGGAAAAGCTTCTGAAGTTCCCCCTTCACCATTCTACTGGAAGGTATCCATGCCCATGGCAGGGAGGTGGAACTAAATGGCCTTTAAGGTCCCTTTCCAACCCAAAGCATTCTATGATTTTTTGACAAAAAAGTTCAAATACAGTACTCAGACAAAGGTTTCTATAAGCTCCCACTCCTGCAGCCTGCATCTTTGCTGATCCTCACATCCCAAAGGTGGAGGAATTAATCTGTTCCTCTCTAAGGGTGGGGGGGGGGGGGGGGGGGTTGTTTGGGCTATTTTTAATGCAGCAAGAGATCATTAGAAGTTCTCCATTTGCATGCAGAGTCCATCAAGTGCTGGGCATATTCAAAAGCTAAACATGAGTTATAAAAGTGGATCACAGTAACTGCCAGAATCAAGCCAGAAATAAAGACCATAATGAGAAACACCCAGATACAATCTGAAGAGTGGATTCTGAAGAAAAATTACCAGGCCTGAAACTATGACTAACAACATCAATTCTTACTGGCATTGAAGTATGATTTGATTCTGCAAAGGCAGGATGGGTTTCCTGGATTTTGCACAGGCAATGCACATGGAAGACACAACTGGAATATTTTGAATTTCATAGTCTTTGTTTCTGGGATCACTCCACCCCATTGTAGTACATGAGCAGGTGCAAACCCAGTACTTCATTTCTATGATATACACAGTAATGCTTATATTCTCACAGAAATATAGTTAGTTTCCTATAGCCACATTTTAACAAATTATCTTTGCTTCTGGACAGTCAGAAGTATTTAGAATCCATCTCCAAAGGGACCAGGAAAACAGCTCCCATCTAATTAATGTTGCACTTTTCTAAGTGATTGATATTTGAGAAAAATATTCCTGCCTAACAATATTTAATATGAAACTGCAGCTTTCAGACTGCATTCCTCTGTTGAAGGATCGTTGCTGGCAATATGGTAATTTTTGTCTGGAAATTAAATATGCATGTAAGCACGTTGTACCCCAACAGCCTCCAATAAATCCACATCAGCTTTAGGAAATACAGCCTAGATTGCTCTTAACTGTTCATTGTGCATCTCTCCTTGAAGTAACTTTTACTAAGCTCTAAGTTGTGGAAAACTTTAGTAAAAAGGGCTCTCAGTACTCAGACACTCTATTGAGTTTTCACATCTTCTAACCATGTTTTTATTTATAACGTTTATACTGTATTTAGCACAGTGGCACCTCATGTCACATGAGAAGCTACAAAAACACCCCCAACAACACACTTGCCAGCTATAAAGTGAAGAATCTGAGTAAAAGAGGACTACAGAGAGAAAAATATCCCACAAAATAGTACTATGCACACAGCTCTAGGTAGGATCTATAAAAACCAATAAACAGAGATAAAATAAAATGTTTCAAGACTATAGTTCCTCTCAAAGTAAAGCAAAACAGAATTAAATCCTTGCTCTTTTTCTTAATTGTGTCTGCCTTTTATCATCCGTATTCTGCTTCCTCTTGTGCTAAAAATATTCATTTCGAGTTTTGTCTCTGCATTTTTTATCTGTAACGTTGCTACGGTATTTTTTCCTCAGCCTATGGAACATGTAGTACATGGAAAGGCTTTGCACAAGAATCAAAACAAAAAATAAATACCATAACCTAAATCAGTCATTCATCTAGAAAAATGTACCCCTACCCAAACCCAGCCTCTTCACTTTCTTTTTAAATATGAAGATTTCTCCCATCTCAAGAGATGCATTTCACCAGAGAGGTGTTAATGAGTGGACAATTCCCAGAGCCAGCTGATGGAAGGAAAAAATGGATAAGCTGGACAATGAATTACAATCACCAGCTGAAAAAAGGATCTTTTTCAACTTTTAAGTGGTCTCTAGAGATCACATGAACATCACCCTGAAGAAGGAGAGGGCAGTGAAAGGCAACCTTTTGAACATCAGCAACATTGTCACTGGGCTGAGCATCAGAATAATGAGACTGAAATGTATTTTAGCCATAAAAGTCATTCTCTGCTGTCTTCTGCAGTTACTTTGAGACTTGTTTCCCGTCAAGAGCTCTCTGCACTTCTCCCCAAATTTGTCCTTGCTTGTTGTGATATACAAGAATCTATGGAATCTATATGGAAAAAGGTAAAAATAGACAATTCAGTCTGAAACCGGCATTCAATTTATTGCAAACAGCCAGGATAATGACGGCTCACATTGTGCAAGGGCACCTGTTCCTTGCCCCTCACAGTAATTATGTATCAGGGAAAACAGAGAAGATCTTAAAACTCAAAAGTTTAGAAATAAACTCATTCCAGGAAAAGAGACTAGAATTCCATTTTAAGTTCTTTGCCTCATGGGGAGCTATCCAAATTTCCTACTAGATGGGTTTTCAATAAATAATGAGATATTTGTACAAAAACACACCACTATGAAAAAAAAAAAAAACTTAAAAAATTAAATATCCAATCCTGCAAATGCAAAACAGGTTTTGTTTCTCTCTGGCCAAACTTGTCTGAGCAGGAGGAGGAATAAAGCAACAACAGTTTTCATGAATAATGAAACGATTGTGTTTTGAAACTGCTGGGTTTTGTCACGAAACCAGCCCAAGCCGTTGTGACAGCTCCTCAGACAACTGAGCATCGTTACAGGGATGCAAATTATTCAAATACAAATGAAATGGATGAAGAGGAGAAGGTCAACTCATTGGCAATTCTGATGATGTGTCTGCACAGTATCATCTCACGTCATCTGTCAGGATGGCTTACAGGGAAAGAAGTGACAAACCTTCTGATGGCACAGCCAACATCCCAGTGACAGTCACCTAAACTCCTATTACAGTGACAGTGCAGAGCTACTAAAGGCACTGGACAGCTCGTTTCACCTCTTCTCATAAAAAGAGTTGCAACCTTACTGGAAATCCTCCCCTCCCCTGACAATGAAATTCTCAGCAGAAAGGATTTGCAGGGAAGAAAAGAACTTCCTGCAAATGACATCATGACTGCTCCCCAGCCAGTGCCTTCCAATTCCCCCTTTCCCAAAGCAGTGCCACTTAAAATCCAGCAGCACTGACAGCTTCACAGAAATGGCAACTGGCAGAGAAAAATATTAGGTCAAAAACTGAGTATGGGAGCATTACTGGGGGTGTTGCAAACTCCTGCCTTTGCTCCTGGGAGGACAGTGGGCAGGTCCCAGGCACATCCCATCCACCAGTGACGCACCTCAGATCTTTCCATGTCCCCTTCTAAGAGTATAAATCTATAAAGTGAAATTAATTATGTGATACTCTCCCAATAAAACGAGGTTAAGAGCAGGCATGGTATTAAAAGAAAAGCAGCAATCTGGTCAACATAAGTAGATTTCATCTTTCATTAAGTAAATAAAACACTGCTGCTTAGCTTGGAAGAATAAAATACAGGGATAGTCCTAATTTAATTATCCTTAGGAAGGAACAGTATAACAGGAACCCAAAAACTCTTCCTCATGGCTAACTACCTATTTAAATACTATCATCCACAGATGAGTTTGCAAGCTGCTTCCAAAATGAAGCTGACAGGAGGCAGTAGGAGACTCTATTCAATATTATGCTTCCTGTTCATACTCCTTTCTTATATAAAGTAGACAGTAGGGACACTGTGCCAGACCATGTTACTGCCACTTATGCAGAAAGCTTATGTGCATGAAGAGTCCCTGTACACTCAATGATTTTAAATTTAAGGAAAACTTGAAATGAGGATGGTACTCTTGTTCTCACATTCAAAAGGAAAAAAAATGCATAAGGTAAGTTTCCTTTTAAAACTCTGCCTGATACTTTCATTGTGCAATCTCACTTGTAATATATAACATCATGTTTCAGGTACACATAATTTCACCCTAAATACAAGTCCTGCAGTTAATACCAAACTGGAAGGGATGCCCCAGTGTATAATAATTTACAGACAAAGAGGGACCTCAAGAATCAAGTCTCTTGTGAAGTGAACACATATGTATCATTGGCTGGAAAGAATAATGTAAAGTAATGCAAATTAACATATACCTTGTATTTACTTCTAATTACTTCACAGATTTAAAAGTACAATCTGTATTTCATTCACTACTATAAAATACAACTGTAAAATTCAGTAGCTCAAGTGACCCACAAGTAATGATCTCTCCTCCTGGCCTAAAACTGACTACAGAAAGAAAAATGATGGCTTTAATATCTGAACCGTGCAGAGCAGAAGATAATTTTTTCATTAATCTTGAGAAGGGTAAATTAAATTTAAAAATTTGCATTTAGAACTTAGTTTTTTATTTAAAATAATTGAAGATGAGATAAAAGTCAAACTAAAGTGCTGAAATCCACAATATTCAACAACTTTGACTTATCTGAGCTACAACATTTCAGACAATAAAAAGTTAAACCAGGAAAGAAATGTTCCACTGGATATAATGTAATATCTGAAAATGGAAAAGTGTTAAAAGATAGTTGGCTACATAAATCTTCTGCTTAAATGTGATTATACTGTGCGTGCTGGGCATATAGCTCCTTAATTCCTAATTCCAAATCTGAAAACCATAAACTACAAATGAAGAGGCAGAACAATTAACTTCAGCTTGCCTCTTTTTTCACTTGCCCATTTAAATAATTTGGACTCCCATGGCAATCACCATGCAGCAATGCTGTTAGCTACCTAAAGAAAGAGAAAATTTAAAATAATAATAATTATGGTTATAGCCTACTTTATGAATACACCAATTTCCATAGGGGGCGTGAAAGACCATTAATCAATAGCCTTTCATTAGGAAATTTGGAACAGCCTAAGTAAAGTAATACTTAAAAACTGAGTTAAATATCCTCCCTTTATCACAGCTGAACTACAAAAAACTGAGTTAAATATCCTCCCTTTATCACAGCTGAACTACACAAGGATTTCAAAATTCTCTTTATCCAAAATAATGCCATACTGTACCTCCTACCTCTCTCTCAGTGGAATACCAATAATCAGAGAAATAATTGTCAAAATATATATGTTCATATTCAGCTGCTCATTTGTGTAATTCATTATTGCCTTCATATGGCAGGAAGATCAGAAGAAAACATATGCAAATTAAAAACATGGAATTTAGCGCCAGATATAACAAACAAGGCCAAAAAAATCCCTCAATTCTACAGTCATGCCTAGTTATCGCTCCAGCTGAATCTCCTCAGGAAAAGATTGAGAAGATTGCCCACTCCAAAATATAAACAGTAAAAGTAAGAGTGGAATGAGGTCAGCACTTCTGTTCGAAGCATCTTTTCCAGGGAGCCTCGAGAGAAGGAACCAGGTGCTCACCTGTGCAAACCTGATTTTCATTCTGAATCTGCTCACAATGAGCACTGAGGGACAAAACCACCAAATGTCTCTGCTCCTGGAATGTCCCAATGAAACCAGAAATGCTGGTCAGGAATCACCCTTGGATCATTGCCCAGCCTGGGCTCTGTCCTGACCCAGCACTGATGGTTTTTGCAGGCCCCAGAGCCCTACAGGATGATCTAAAGGACTGGAGTTGGGTGTGTGTAGCACCCCAAAACACTCAGAGGGGTCTCACAGCCTTCTGCACATGATAAATCCAGAGCATCAATTCATTTTCACCTTTGAGAAAAAAGAAAAATTCCCAGATTCCCAGCGCTCCTCTTTTAAAGGGATATGCCTGTGACATGTGGCACACAACTGGAAGATTACTTCAGAGAAAATGCTGAGATCCTACTCAAAAACCAAACTAGGGGGCAAAAACACCCAGGACAGCCTGTAACTATGGGAAATTATTCACATGACATGAGTCCATCTCAGTGACTACTCAAGGGAAAATGCAGAGATACAGAACTTTACACACAACATAAGGAAAAATGTAAGTCTTTCACAAAGGAAGTAGTTCAAACATTTTTTGGGTAGACTCATTGGATGCATGAATGCTCAGTGTGCAAGAATACACATTTCACCATGGACTGTCACTTCAAGATACAATTAGACTTTACATTCATAATGAATTATTAATTTACCATCTACTTGCTTGTCTTCTCTTTTTATATACAAAGGTAATATTTTCCCTTTTCCCAGAGCACTGCAGCAAAAGTTCACCTCAAGATGATTTAGTTTAATAAACAAATTCTTTTCCAAGTCACTCTTTTCCCAGTAAAAACTGCATCATTTTATCAGACCTGCAACCTTCACATTTTCTGTTCAGAACACTCACTCTTCCAGGTAAGTCCCTGGAAGAGTCTTTTATGTCAAGCTAACCTAGTCCATTGACTCTTAAACTGTTTATTTTGCCACAGACATTGATTCCTTTCACCTCTAGAGTTGCACGGATTTTATTACGAATTCTCAAGTCCCAGAAGTAAGTTTTGTAAGTGATGCCATCCTTAAAAAAGGAAATCTAGAATCTCTGCCGAAGAGCAAAGCTGGGGGAACAGTCAGGACATCCTCAGTTTAAAAAACCAAATGGCAGTGAACATCTCCCAACAAAGCAATGTGGTCCATGAGGTTGAACCTACACAACTTATCCTTTAACTACTAACAGGAATAGTGTTCACAGACATGAGAGGGACTATGAAAGCTTTAATCATGCTCCAGAAATCTTAGCTCACCAGTGTCACAGGTTCCATAGCAGTCAACTGCTCAGCACTAGCAACAGAAATGATATACATCTCACTCACCCACACACAATTTCACCTAAACATTCTTTTTTTCCCCCCAAATCACTGTACATATTAGAAGTTTATTTAATGCTTTCAGCAATGACACCTGTATGTGTGGTTAGAAGCATGCTCAGAAACAAGCTATTTTCAGAAAGCAAACCAGCAGGGATTGTTCACCCTGGAGAGGGAAATGCACTCAAAAGACCTCACAGCAACCTTTCAGTACTTAAAAGAGGGTTTTAAGAAAGACGGGGACAGATTTTTCCTCAGGACTTGTAGCAACAGAACAAGGGACAATGGTTTTAAACTGAAGACAATAATGGGTAATAAACCAAGGCGCTGCTTCTACGGCTTCTGTTGCTCCTTATTCTCAGCCTTTGGCAGCCCTGGGTCCAGCTTCAACCAAATGCAGAGCTGGGATTGCCTTCACCTTCATCTCATCACGTTGATATTGATTTACCTTCGCACAATTTGCCCCACATATTGCTGAGCTGCGTTAGTTGTCTGATGTGCTTTACCAGTTTATCAGAAAATGAGCACAGTTCAGAAATACCTTGTTATTTTAGCCAAAACTCCCCATGTGGAAATCCCCATTCCAAATAACTGTCCTGCCAGGTGCCCTCCTATTCAGTGAGCCTTGATCTAGAGCTCCCCTGGAAAAGGTCTGAGAAGCCAAATGTCCACCAGACTCAGATCTGAACACTGCAGCTAGAAATTCAGTGTTTATATAATTATTGTGATGGAATGATACTCATTTAGGAGCAGTTTCCTGCCACATTAACCTTCCTTGGTCAATTAGAGTGGTATAGACCACATATTTTATATGGACAATGGATCCTGCTCACGCATGGCCTGATGTCGAGGCAGTGACCAACCCATCTTCAAAGAACTAAACCAAATTAAACAAACCCACTGAAGTCAAATGAGATCAAGGGATTTTTACTCCTGCTTCCTGTAGTTCAGAAATAGTTTGAACACAGTAGTCTAAATTTTAGACAGGGAATTTTCATCTGTCAGCAAAGTCGTGCTTGGGAAGCTTTCACAGAATATGCAGCTGTGTAAAGGATCTCTGAGGTAAACCCAGGATTTTTTGGTGCCACTTATACAGCAACTTTTCTTATCAACTTCATATACAAAAATCTCTTATACAAGAATGGATTTCTTCACTACATTTGGAGGAAGTGAGGGAAAAGGAACTATAAATACTACAAGTTATGAGCAGTCAGCTAATGGTGCCTGACTCAGACACCTTGGTTTTAAAAATCAACTTGTCCAAGAACCCTTTCTTATCATGGCAAGCACAAAGCCTCCAGCTGTGGAACAATTTAAAACAAAGCCCCTCAAATATGACCTTTCCATTACAAATTCACAGTGAAGGTATCATTTAAGTCTGCTACTAAACTTCTTCAGAATTTTCATGGTTTTTAAGAGAAAGTATTCTTCATAAAATGAGGAATACCATAACATGATTAAGGAGTGATTTCAACTTTTCACTTAAGTATTTCATTCCTATCTACTTGAAATAATGCTTTGGAAATGTCTAGCTTTAAAAATATGGAGATTTTAGACTAACTTTTATAATGCTTCATAAACTGAGAAGGGATCATTTCAAGTAAAACATTAACGTGGTATTGTTTAGAAGCTTTGTCAATGTTTTAAAATATTTAAATATTGAGGGCGAGTTTTTTCAGCATTTATGTTTAGCATAGAAATTTAAAAAGTCTTCTCATTCAGCTAAATCTAAATTTTATGAACTAAGAACCAATTTTAATCAATATTCTGTTATTCTCTGTTTGTTAGTAATATTCCTTTACATATCATGAAAGTCAGAAGATGATGATATCTAAACATCTGCCAGACAAATTTCCTTTAGAAAAAAAAGGGAAACTGAGAGGTAAAATTCAAAGATATTGAAATAGAAAACAGTGCTTTGCTATCTCTTTCGTGAAAATTACATCTACTTTTCACTCATTGACTAGATTTTTCTGACTATAAAAAACACAGGCTTATCTAGATTTAGGCATCTATTTTAAACTGAATTCCTGTTTAGGAATCAGATTTTTTCCCTACCTTTAAAGAATGGCAAAATTATCATAGTTTCACTTCCAGCTTATGAAACAGTTGAAATCCATTTTTATCTAGATCACCAACATGATTTTTCTTAAAACCAAGCTGTGCTATCAGGCTCCCAGTTCCTGCAAAGAAGATAGAACCTCCCAAAAAACACACAGGGCACAGACATTAACATGCACAGAGCTTTGGGCCGATCTGACAGTTCAAAGAAAAAAAACAAAACTTTTTTTTTCCATCTACAAAGAACAATTTAACATAGAAACTACAGACCAAGATTACCCAAAAAGGACAGACTGCTACTACCAGAAAAAAACTGTACCCCAAAATTGTGCAGCAGTTTTATAAACCTCCCCATCCACAGCTGAGAAGTCACCATGGTTCTGACACTCTAATTTGCCCTGAGTTACTCAATTAAACAGTTATAAATGGATTAGAGGGTAAATACTAAAACTGAAAGTACATTATTATTAAAATTGTGTGTATATATCCTATGCTAAGCAAATAATGCTGTAAATACACAAAGCAAAGATTACACAATCTGCTTTGTTCTCAATATAAGCCCTTCATACAAAAGATTTCCTTTCATTACTTACTATTCTCCATTTCTCTTCCTCCATACAACTACAAAAGAGATGCCATCAAGCAAGTAAATCGAGGAATAAAGCTGCAGAGATTTTTTTTACTCCCATTTATTCCCATTGAGCCTCCCTCAGGGATACACAAATTGGAAATTGCTAAATTGTCATCTAATAGGCAGAAACAACGTAGGCGAGACCAATTAAGTAAAAGGCAGAAAGTTGTATTACACATGTAATTAAATTAAATTCTTTGACTAGACTACATTAGAATCATTCCCAAAAAGGACAAAGCTCGACTTTAATCAGCACATGACACATTGTAGGACACATCACTAAAACAGTACATTAGGAGTTTGGATATTACTAAAAAGAGCACTTTTCTTAATTGTAAATCAAGTTACTTCCAGGTGGTAGGAAATTGGATATACAGCAGCATTCCCTCCTAAATATACAAGAGTTTAATGATGCATAATTGAGTACAAACTCATAAAAAGTAGTTTTCTTCTCTTTTTTTTAGCTGTAATATCTTTCAGCTGGGTTCCTACACACATTTTTTCAGTGAGACTGTTCTCATATAGAGATCCCTAGAACCCAGGAAACTACCAGATCAAATCACCACCTTGGCTGCCAAATGTGAGTGACAATAACTGGGGATAATTTGCCTTGCAATCACAAACATCATCAAACGGAGCAGTGCAGTAGGGAAGAAAAGAAGTGCAGTGCAAACAATTCTGTCTTACAAGATTTGGGTTCCTCATCTCTTGCCCTTCTCAGCACTGAGGCCAAAACCTGCTCATTGCAGGCACCAGCTCAGCCTTCCCCACTGCACAGCCCCTGGAGCTCAAGCCCAGGCTGGGATGGAAATACATTCCAAAATGCAGATACAAGAGACTGTCCTGGACTACAGGAGGCAGAGGAGGAGGAGAAGCCTCTGCCCATGGTGCTTTTCCACACTTTTTCCTTTCTGGAAATTGGCTAAAGCAGGCAAAAAATCATCAGCACCCCATTTTGAGAACAGCACTGTTTGGTTAAACCATTAATTGCTCATCTAGATGATAATCAGAATATCAGAAATGGATTGACAGCTGTAAGCATAAACTGCCTTTTGGAATTAAATCAATTCTGCGATTGTCCAGCAACCAAGGGGGGTAAACACTTTCACAACCTCTGTACCCTAAGCCAGACTGGTATTTTCCTCCCAGTAATTCCCAAAAACTCACTTTTTATCTACCTCTTTTTTGCTATGTTTCTTAGATAATACCATTTCAATGGCAAATCTGTGACTTTCTGTCTAAAGAAAGCTCCTATCCTATAGGAACATGTCTGCCAGGCAGGCTGAGAAACCCTGGCTGAAGCACTATCATTACTTCAATATTGGAAAAATCAGCTTATTGTTTATGTCATACATATACACAAATTAAAATGGAGACTTGGAAAGAAAACAAAGTGATTTGTTTTCTTGATTGAATAGCATGGAAATGCAGAAAATGAAAAAACCACATGGCTTAAATTACCTTAGGAAAAAATTAACCCATTTATATGAAAAGAACAAACAGCTTTTAAAAATTATAGATATTTTTAAATGCTAATTATTTGTATAAACCAGTTCCTGTGCACAAGGGATCAAATATAAGTGAGTTAGTGTAGCTGACAGCAGCAGTGAGAAAAGCAAGAGGCCATGAGCAAGACAAAAACCAGGGCTTGTTTTGGTGAGCCTGTTCTAAGGACAAGTAGTACAGACATAACCCACTGTCTAATGTCACCATGTGCTTGCAAATATCACTGTACAGGAGCCCAGCCTGCACAGCCTCTCAGATAATGCCAGATAAATGGCAAGAAGCTCTCCTTCAAATTACAGATGGATGGTTCTTCTCAGAAAGGGAGACATAACGTCAAAATACAGGAGAGAACACAACAAAGAAGCTGCTCTGAACCCACATGGAATGGCCCCAGAAACAACGAGCACTGACATAAAAATATTCCTCATATAAATTCAAATTCCATCATTAGAGCCTGCACACAAGTATTTATTGCTTGCTGTCACCATGTAATCAGCAGTCACTAATCACCCCACAGCTTACTCTCATAGAATTCTCTATTTCATATTGGAGATCATGACTGAATATTCTGAAGTCCCATCCTATTTAAGTCTTGTGATTCAGAAAGAAAATAAGTGATAGCTTGAAATAAGCTGCTAGTGATGCCCATCTTAAGAGATGCTTTCTATCAATATATGCAGAGGACAAATGGAAATATTGGTGAAGTGTGATGTAGATTCCTTGTGCCTGACATTGTTGGGCTTGGCAAAGTTGCTGTAGGAAGAGATGGGGCAAAGGCTGCTTATGAGTAACACAAACCACAACAATAATAAACAGGTTAGAGCATTATTTAAAGAACACAGAACAGCTCAGTATTTATTATTATTATTATTTATTACTCATATTTTAAAAAATACCTCAGTGACTTACCACAAATTTCCCTTTCCAAGTTTACTACTTAATGAGTCTAGACTCAAATGAAAAACAGGACTTCACTCACAACTTCCATCATGATGCCTATGCTCTTCTACTTTAAAATTAATGGGTTTGAATTTCTTAATGTTCACCTTTCATTTCATTTTACATACATGCTGTGCTTTTCCCTCCAGTGGATAATAAATAATACACAATATAGAGTGTAATGCCTGGGAATAAATCTAAACTGAATTCAGAGGGGAAAATGAAGCAGAGTTGTTACATTCATGTCAGGATCCAAAACAATAAGGTCTGATCAACCAGCTAAAAAGACAATGCTTGTAACAATAATGGGTATCAAATATGTAAGAAGTGAAAAAAAAAACAAAAACCACCAAACCCTAAAGATTTCAAAGTGCATGGACTTAAAAATAGTGAAATATTTACTCAGTCTACCAGTGTCACTGCATTCTTTAACTCACATTTCTTCCAAAGTTCAGTAGACTTCATAATGCAGTTTCTTCTCTAAGGGTGAATACTTTGATTATTTCATGATTTTTGTTTTCATAAACCTTTCTACAACAATAAATTACCCTTTCTTGGGACAGCTTTAGGAGAGATGTAGGTTTCATGATGGGAAGGTACAAAAACATTTTGTGTTTTGATGGACCCTTTTTATTACAGTGGAGAAATCATCTATTCTCAATCTCAGTTCCGTTAATAATTAAAAAGGGGTTTTTGCAGCACAAAAGCTTTATTGAAATATTGACAAATCTTAAGACAACACCTTTTCCCTGCCCCTAAATGCTCATTGCTTAAACTGAGTTTACTTGAGGCATAATAACACTTATAACACTTAATATGCACTTATATTCTAAAAAACTATCCTATAGTTTATTAGTTATTACTAACTCCAAATTTCTTTTGTTCATCATTTAATTCCTTCCTTCCAGTCTTCTAATCCCCACACTCAGATTATTAATGTTTGTTTTCTATTCATCACTATCAATAAACTTTTCCAAAGTCACTGTTATTCCCAGAAGAAGAGGAAATGCAAAAAAAGGAAAAAATTTAGCCAAGGAACTAGAATTCAGTTAAAAGTTCTGTAGATAATACATGGGCCAGCCTATAATGACTCTCCATATCACACTCCTACACCCCAGTAGGTAATCAGTTTTTATTATTTATAAGTATGGAAATTTATTTACCAAAAATTGGAAGTTCTTCTAAGATGCCCGTGTCCACTTCAGTGTTTATATTCTTACATTCACCTCTGATTTGAGTCACCTTTTTAGCCTCAGCCCTATAACCTCACTCAACATCTCACTCAAGCTCTGACCCATCCACATGCTTCTAGAAAACAATCCAAAAAAGTACACTGTAATTCCCTGGCCCCCTCCAGCTTCTCTCAGTGTTCAAACTGAATTCAATATAAAAACAATGAGACAGATAAAGGGGAAAAAATCAGCTGAGTATTGCAGGTCTTACAAAGTTTGTCATCAACTCCATCAAGCTGGGTGTTAAATCATTCTCTGGCCTCTCCACTACCATTAAGAGAGGAGTGGCCTCTTTTCCTGCTGTCAGTGCCTGTCTGGCTGATTTGGGGTAAATTCACCACTCGGTTAAGTGCAGAGAGGTTCCCAGACCATGCCCTTCCATCCTGAACTTCAGGGCATTTTCATAAAACAAAAGATCAAGCAGCTGCTGGAAACTCGCTTATGATAATATGAATATAATTACAGTAGCTTCAATGAGTTCTTCCTAAGGTATTTTCAATAGGAGCTGGAACTGAGGTAAAGCATCCATCATTAATCACAACCAGTGAATAAGACACAGTTGGGCTGGGCCAGTAAAGTATCCACAGCAGAATCCAAGCTTTGGTTGGCATCCCCCACATGTGGGAGTCCAGGGCATTCCTCTGGTTGCCCTGGAAGGTCACAGACCTCGGTAAAGGGGCCTGGGACCCGAGAAAAAGGGTCTGGGGTCTGNAAACAACGCGAGAAACCAAGAAAACAAGACCCTGCAGATTCTGTTTCATTCTCACACCAGACTCAAACCTTCAGAAGGCTGAGGGCAAAAAAGCACCACTCGAACCAGCCCACCTTGAACCACCACCTGAATCTCGGGTGAGGAGAGGAGAAACCCCTAAAACCCGACACCCACACATGAAATTCCAGGTGTATTCAGTGCTGAAAATTAAGTAAAGGCCATTATTTTTGATGTTACCTCTTTTTTTTGGAATCCAGAAATGGCTCATGCACATCAAGATGCTTTGGGCTTCCCTTTACACTGAGCACCCACCAGGATCTGGAACACACGACGGAGCCCAGAGCTCCAAAGCACTTTCATGGAACACAGATCCTGTCTCCTAACCAGAGGAAAAACCTTAACAGCGAAAGGGCTGAAGATGAAAGGCTCCTTTTTGCAGATGCTGGCCATGACTCATCATCAAACAAAAAGTATGGCTCAAATTACCTCCAGTAAGTGAAACAGCCGCACAATCATCTCTAGAAATCTTTGTACCTGTTTGAAGTAATGACAAAAAACCCCTTCACTTAACCTGAAGTGCCCATATCCACTGGTGCAGAGACCTCCATATGCAGCCTTAGAGTTACAGAGAATCCAGCTGCAGATCCTGGTAGAGATAGGGCTCTCACCTATGAAAAACTGGTTCTATTTACACAAAAACACACAAAATACGAAAAGCACACCAGCTCTCCAACAGAAAATGGATAGATACAAATCAGTTTCCCCCATGAAGGGATATTATTTTATTTCAATCTCAATCCCAATACTTAATTAGAACCACAATTTTATGGAATTCAGAATAATGTCATAAAAATACTTAATTTTTATGAATAAAAATTAATAATTTTCTCCTTGTTGCCACGAAACAGCTGCTGTAAAACTCTGTTCTTCTCAAGAGGAAACCCTGTGAGGAAGACACTGAGTAGTGTCTCCAAGCAGCTTTCATAAGCCTTTTCTTGAGAAGGATGGAAAGCAGGCAAAGCAGTTGTTCTCACCAGCAAAGTCCACCAGTGTTGTCTTCACTGGTGTTGAAATGCCCATCAACCTGAGGGAAGGTGACAAAGGCAATGGTTCCTGGAAAATCTAGGATGCCATTATTCCTGTTGTGTTTGAACAACTGCCCCCAAGGCAGATAAGGCATAAAGACAATCTCTCTGTGAAGCTGAAGATCCTTGCAGGAGCTCCATCACAGGGTCAGAGAACTGATGGCTGCTTTTGCAAAGCCAGCTCAAGCCTAGAGGCCCTCATTAGGCACAAGGAACTGCATATTCCTGTTCTCCAGCACCTCACACAATGGGATTTCTTATTGGCAGAGTGCTTTGTTGTTTTCTCACTGCTGAGAAAATAAGATTTAAGCTGCAGGATGTGTGTACTGCACCACCTGTGACACAGCAGTGACACAGATCTGCTGATTGAGCACATCAGCTTTAACAGCCATGTTGGGAATAATACTGTGCATGGGAAGAATTCCAGGTATCTCAAGGATGCAGAGAGAAGATCCACCCCTATCAATGTAATTGTGTTACCAAGAAAAGGCTTACAAGGTGTTCTTGGGAAGTTTCTGTGGAAGCTTCATGGAAAGACTGAGACTGAGATTTCCCTGGAATTGCTGAAGAGCAGTACAGGGTGCAGCAGAGCATTGATGGCAGAAATGCTCACAGGCACAGCCAAAGCTGAGGAGAACAATTTTCCTCCCTGCCTGGGGCTCCTAAATGCAGCTTGACTGAGGTCTGCTCCACCTCTCTCTGTGAACATTGAGATCTTCCTCAAGACTGGCTGTTCTGAGACTTTTGTTGTTTTCATTTGAATAGAGGAAACCAAGGAAAGATCAAACATCAAAAATGAAGTGAGACCATCAAAGCCCAACAGCTTCAAAGTCGACACCCACAAATTCAAACCCCCATACATATTTTTGTCAAAGCTCCCAGAACACAAGCAAAGCAATATTCTAGAAGAGACAGCAAGGAAAATAAATGCAGCTGCATCGTCATGCTAAGAATGACATAGATAGATTAATCTCCAGCAGATACCCACATATTTTAAGGGCATTAATTAATTTATAAGGAGAATTTGAAGTTCTGTTTGGTAACAAGCAGAAGGAAAAACATCCCTGTTAGAAAGCATACATGGGGTAATCACTGAAAGAGGGGAAAAAAGCCCATCTATATTTATTTTAACAACACAAAAATGCGTCAAAAGCCAACTACACAAAGAGAACTGACGTAGTTGCTGCAAAGCATTGTTTCCACAGCCAGTTTTCATTAACAGAAAAATGCTGCAGATCCTAGACTTTGATCAAATAACAGGTGCAGAAGAAGCAAGGTGTTCTGTGAGATTCTAAGACAAGCTTCTCAAGCCCATCAGGGAAAAAAAAGCCAGAAAGACAAAATGCAAGTCATTGCTGGTGAAACTGCCCCTCTATCAGTACCTTACACATCAGTCTTTCTCTGGGCAGGTTCAATTGTGAATGTATTGAAAATTTAATGATTAATGTGCAGGTAGTTAGGGTATCTATTTTTTTCTTCTGGTTTAAATTGCTGATTCAAAGCTTAGGCTATTTTAGGTAATGCTGGGGCTTGGGTTTTATTCTGAAAATGCACTGGTTTTCAAAAATGTCTACAAATATAGCATAAAGATTATACACAGTACAAACTATACCTGTTTGGGGTTTTTTTAAGGCAGAAAATCACACAACCAGACCAAAGCAGCCAGAAGCTGCTTTCCAGCAAACATACAGTTGCATTGAACCATTAAGGCAACATAAGGCTTAAAAGAATAAATCCCAGCTTTTAAGTGCAAAATAGAATTGAATTTTAACCACTGAGCCATGACCACTGCCTCTTTAACAATGCTGTAAAAAGCTTCTTGGCTTTTCAAATTTAAAAAAGTCAGTGTCACATAAATACGCTCACAAAAGATCTAAAAATAACTTTAAGCTGCCCACCCTTCAAGGTCAGAAGGAGCAGATGCAAAGAAATAAAGGTGTACAAAGAGCTTCCAATAGGAAAATACTACTGACAAAAGTGAAGGTGGTGCCACTGGTCCACAGCTATTTCTTTACAGTCCTGTGTCAACTTCTCCTGAGTCCTGCCCATGCAGTTCTAATCAGTGAACCACTTTGCTGTTGAGAGAACACTTATTCAAACTTACTAAGTGTAAACAAACTTTGGCGTATGTCCTTTCCAGTCTTTACAAATGATGTACTGAAGGAGAACAAAGATGGATATATTTGAGGTGCATTAAGGCAGAAACCAGTAATTTTCAGCATTTCAGTGTGGTACAGAATGGCTCATTACCATGAATGCAGAGGTCACAAACAATGCTGATCCTGCACATCAGGAAACTTCTCCATGTTTCCTAATGGATTCCTCTCCAGCTCCTGATGGAAACCAGATCAGTCTCATCACAGCCCAGCCATTCCTTTAACACACTTCACACTTCTCAAAGTAGAAAAATAGAGTGGAAATAGTGGCAGTGATGATGGCTCAGACTGCCTTGAGAATTTCCTTTTTTTGGCTGTAGCAGGTCCACACTTGGCAGAATATTCTGTCATAAGGGAGAGAGCTGCTCTTTGTGGACCTTGAAACACAACCTAACAAGACCATCAATAAGTGTGCTCTGAACACCAGTAAAGTGATTCCCTGATACAACAGTTTAGGGATTTCAATGAATCTGCATTGAGCTCAGTTTATGGATTGGCAAAAGATGAAGGACTGAGCCCACTCTCCTGTGATTTGTAAGTCTGATTTAAGCAATCTAAATATTTCAAATCTGATGTTTCAAGCATGGTCACATCCCCTGCAGCTACATTTTTTGTTGTTTTAATTATTACTATTATTCTTTTTTAATGCTTTAATGTTTTCCTTAAGAATGGGCACAAAAAGTATTCAATTACTGAAGTAAGAAGTCATGGGCTGAAACAAAGCTGTAAGAAATACTGCAGCCTGTCAAAGGTGATAAGTGCCTCTGATTATCCTTGACTGCATTCCCTGGGCTCAGCATTTCATTAAATAGCAGTGCTCTTTTAAAAATAGATCTACCACCATATCCTGAGGGTCTCTTCTATTTTTAGCTAAAGCTATGCACAAAAATACCACTTTCCTCACTAATTGTATTTGATTTTCAGTTTCAGTGTTATTGGTAAGATTTGTTAAGTTTGTGTAATGCAACCTGAAACAAGTCATGAACATTAAAACAGTTTTTTAAACTCATTTTCACGAACCTCCCTTCAACTGGATGAATTAATAACTTGGAGAAACTACAAAATGCTTTAAAAATTAGTTATTGAATTAAATGAGGTGTATTTGGCTGTTACATCCTTGATGAAGAGCAATTCAGTCAACTATGGATCTATGCCAAAATAAATTATTTGAAAGGTGAAGAAACAAAGTAGAAAGAGTGGTCAGGCAATGGAACAGGCATGGCCAGGGAAGTGGTGGAATCACCATTCCTGAAGTGTTTGAAAGACAGGCAAATGTGGTGCTTAAGGACAAGGTTCAGGGGTGGATCTGGCAGTGCTGGATTTGGACTCACTGATCTTAGAGGTTTTTTCCAACCTTAATAATTCCGTAATTCTATGAATGAATGAAGTTTCTTCACTGTGTGTTAACAAAATTCCTCTAGCACATACCAGGAGAGAAAATGCTTGCAGCACCTGTTTAATAATGACTGATGAAAAGCTGTGTTTTGCTGTTGTTGGTGGTAGGGTTTGGGTTTTTCTGTTTTGTTTTGGTTTTTTTACTGATAAGATATTAAGTAAAATAGCTGCCTATGTAGTAAAAATAGGATATGTTTATGTAGGTGGAAATCTTAACAAAACATTGAAAAGAGCAAGTTTATTTTCAAATAAAAGTTTTTCTTGATGCACTGAGCATAAACAGTTCTGCTCCACAGAATAGTTATCTAACTGGGGACAAAAACAGGAAAGCTGAATTGATTTAACTGTTAACTGAAACTCAGGAAACAACATTTTCTACAAGACGCCAAATATCCACTTCCATTCTTCATTGGAAGAAAATTCATCAAACATCAGTCAGAACAGAAAAAAAAAATTGAAACAAATACTGTATCTGAGGAGAAAAGTTGTGAAATTCCACAGATAAGCTTAAAAGCATGATACAACTACAGAATAATTACTTCTAGGAAAAATACAGAATTATCACATGCTTCCACAAGTCAAGATGTTCTTCTAAATGAAAAACCTAACTCAAATATTGGTAAATTTTTAATAGTTTTGAAATGGTTTTAAGATGAAAGAGGAGAGATTTAGATTAGATTTTAGGAAGAAATTCTTAATTGGGTGTTTGGGCCCTAGCACAGGTTGCCCAGAGAAGCTGTGGCTGCCCCATCCCTGGAAGGGTTCAAGGCCAGGTTGGACGGGGCTTGGAGCACCCTGGGATGGTGGGAGGTGTCCTTGCCCATGGCAGGGGGCAGAACTGGATGATTTTTAAGGTCCCTTCCAACCCAAACCATTCCAGGATTCTGTGATTCTTTGAAGACTAAGCACAATCAATGAAAAAGATGAAGATGTGAAAAGAAAGGAATGGGGTTTCATCTGGTGTCCCAAATCAACAAGTCACTGAAAATAAAACTAAGGCCATAAGTGAAAGGAAACTACGTGGCAAAAACATTCAGTGTTTATTTTAATTTCCTCTTTAAAGTAAATACAGCAGTGTTTTGAAATCAAGACAAGTCCAGCCCAGGGGCATGAAGAAGATTAATGTATANAGTCCAGCCCAGGGTCATGAAGATGATTAATGAATACAAATATTGGTCATACAAGAAGAAGCTGAGAGAGCTGGGAGAGAGCCCAGAGAAAAGAAGGCTCAGAAGGATCTTATCCATAAATTCTTGATGGGACAAGGGGTGAAGAAGCCAGATCCAGGCTCTTCTCAGTGGTGCCCAGTGCCAGAACAAGAGGCAACAGACACAAATCAAAATATGGGAACTTTCATCTGGACACAGTATAAACCTTTACAACTGTGAGGGTAGTCTGACACTGGAACAGGCTGCAATCCACAACTGTGAGTGTGATTCCATGACCTTGTTCATAAAATGATCAATTCTGTCTTCAAACTAGTTAGGGAGACTGGAAGGGAAAAAACCAGTCAGAAGGTTATTCTAGAATGTCCATCCTCTAATATATCTCAAGTCCAGATATTGCTTACTAAATGTGGGAAAATCTTCAACAGAAAATAAAAAAAAAAAATTCCAAATTATTAAACAGGCTGA
>VXBB01006898.1:0-21397 GCA_013399915.1 Illadopsis cleaveri
TTCCTTTCCCCCTGGGTCTGTAGCTGTGAGCATTCACTCACTAATTCCTGTTGTGGGGTTCAGTCCCATGGACATTCCCTCTCTCCCCTCCCATCAGGGACAGGCTTGTTGTGATCCTGCAGCCCTGCATCCGAGCACCACAGAATTCCAAAGCAGGGCTGAGAGCTGGGAATGTGGCTGAACAAACCCACCCCCACCTCCTGTGGGGAGCCTGGTGCCAGAAGGGCTGAGAGATCTTGGGGGGATTTTATGGATTCTGTCGTGTTTGCACATGGGACTGAAAATCTGGATTTTTTTCCCCTCCTTTTTGTGCAGCTCTGTGGGCAGAGTGTGGAGTTCCAGGCCAGGAACAACCTGGGATACTTGGAGGTGTCCCTGCCCATGGCAGGGGGGGGACTGGCTGATGAAGGGCCCTTCCCAACCAAACCATTCCATGATTGTCTGAATTAAGAGGCTTTTGCCCAGCATTTCTAGTTTTGTGAGCCCCCAGAGTGGTTTGATGTGATGTGGTGCTCTGACAGAAGCAAACGTGATTCTCTCAGTGATCTCTCCAGGTTTTATTCAGCAGAGTATGTTTTGCTTAAAGGCAAAGCGCTGTATGAATCAGTCCTGTTTAAATTGCTTTTAAAAGAGAAAAAAAAAAGTAGGACATCAGAGAAATAAGTTGGACATCAGGTGCAACAAGAGCTAAATACACAATAACCTGAGGCAGAATGTCGTGGCAAACCATGCTCCAGAGTGCAGAGATACAGAACACTGAAACAAAGCAGAGACTTTTCACAACAGGCAGGCACAGTCTTTGCACACCACCAAAGTTCTGTGGTTCTGATTTCCTCTCCCTGTGCCACATCAGCTGCTGCCAGGTGTGACAGGCTGGGCTGACAGAGCACAGCTGAGCTGGGGGTTGTGACACACTGGTGAAGCTGAGAGCATTTGGCTTTGCCAGTCGGTGGGATTGTCTTTGGTCTCTTCTTGAAACAGGGAGAATTTTCATTTGTGCCTCTTCTGCTCCACAGTGACCTGGGCTTTGCTCTTTCTTTAACTTTAACCTTTCTAAAATGAAGGGTTATAGCTGAGTGTTGGGACAGAGGGAGTGTTGGAAAGGAGGAAGTCTGGAGGGTGTGATTATGGGAGGAAGTGAGAACTCAGGGAATTTTGGGTGTGATCAGAGGGCAGGAGAAATAGGGAACGTGAGGTTGGTTTGTGGTGGGGCAGAGTGTGGCTGGAGCACGGGGAGAGGTGGTTCTTGGCCCCAGGAAAATGATACAGCCCATAGGATTAGGAAATGGGGCTGTTCCCTGTGGGATGGGGAGGATCAAACACAGGCCAGGATGTGCAGAGTGTGAAATGTGACTCCCCACAGGCAGCAGGGCTGGCTCTGGAGCCACGGCCACTGAAACACCAGCACCAGGACTGGGGACACAGCAGCTGGGGAAGCTCTGGGTGCATGAGCAGTGTCTCACCTGGCAGAGGGGAGTCCCAGAAAAAAACCCAATAATAATATCAACCCAGCAACTCCACCCAAAGTAAGAAGGTGGGTGGGAATAAAACAGAGAGCTTTAAGTCAAATGAGATCTTTGAGATGTTTGAAAGCATCAGACAACTCTGAGGGTTTGGGGATTCTGAAAGCAAAGTACCAGAAAGGTGCTAAAGAGCCTTTGGGATGGCTCAGGGTTCTCAGCTTGGCACTGGGGAGCCTTTGGATGGCTCAGTGATCTCAGCCTGGCACTTGTGGAGCCTTTGGGATGGCTCAGGGTGTTCTCAGCCTGGTACTGGTGGAGCCTTTGGATGGCTCAGGGTTTCTCAGTGGCACTGGGGGTGCCACTGCCTGTGCCTGTGTCCTGCACACACTGCAGCAGCCCTTGCTCAGTGCCAATGTGCTGTTTGACCCCTGCAGGGTTTGTTCCTGCACTGCTGCAGCTGCAGGTGCTTGTTTTGCACACCCCTGACACAAATGGGGTTGGGAAAGGGTGACACAGCCATGGTGCTCTCCTGCTCCCAGGGCAGGGCAAGGCTGAAGTAAGAAGAGACTGCCCAGGACGTTTATTTCTCGATGGATAAAGACCTCTCTGATTTCTTCCAGCTGCTGAACTCACAGGTGGATATTTCTGAGCACTCCCTGCAGCTTTTACACAAAGCTGCATCCAAAGTATTTTGCATTTTAGCTCTTTCTGATGTTCAGATCCACGGATCTCGTTAGTGAGGATTTATCAAAAGGAGACTTCTATGAGTTTTAACAAATATAGCAATTACTACATTGATCAGGGCATTCCAGCTTTAAAAAAATAATTAAAAATTCAAGGATATAATACTCTTATATCACAATAAATAATGTAAAGGCCATCACATGAGTCAATCCTCTCAGGCAGCTGGTGAAGCCACGCTGTCACTGATACTGTAGTGAAAACTGATTTCAGTGCAAGAGAAACGTGTGCTTTCACCCTTTGAAAATTGTACTCAGGCTGCTTTATGGCAAGCAGCAGAAATGTCAATCTATTCTTTCATTAAAAGGTGGAGGCATGGGTGCAGAACAATGCTGTTACCTGTTGGTGTTTGGAAAAACAGCTTTCCACAGAGGTTGCTAATGAAACCTTTCAGAAAACACCGACTTGTTGGCAGTGGCACAGAGATAAAGCAACAGGCACAAACGAAGGCTAGAGGGAATATTATCTCAGTCTCTAGGAGGTGTCATTCCCTTTCAGGATTCATTTTTTCCAGTAAGTTTCTGAAGCTGTTTTGTAAGCCACTCTGGGTTTCCTTCCATTATAACTACTTAAAAAAAAAAATGCAGATAATTCAGTCGAAACTGGTTTTCACTCTAAAAAGTAGGAAACAAGGCATCACACAGGAGGCTTTTGTCTTTCCTGCACCCTTCCTTCAGGCACTGCGTTTAAAGTGAGCTGCTCTGCATCTCAACACATACATAAATAAAATTTCTATTTATACCCCTACGGCGTGGTTGCTTTTTCCACCCAAAGCCGGGTGTTTTACAGCATGCACTGTCCCACACTCATGTCATAGCAGCAACACACGATCTCTTTGAAAGTCTTCCTCATCTCCAGGCTCCTGAAGGCGTAAATGAGCGGGTCGATGACCGAGTTGCACATGATCAGCACCAGGTAGGTGTTGAAGTGGGCGGTGTAGCAGATGCAGTAGGGGTTCGTGGGGCAGGCGATGATGAGGATGAGGTGGAGGAAGAAAGGCGCCCAGCAGACGATGAAGACCCCCAGGAGGATGGTGATGGTGACGGCCCCCTTCATGCAGGTGCGCTGGGGGGGCACGCCCTCCACGGGCAGCGCCGCGATGCGCTTGACGTGCAGGCGGGCGAACAGGAACATGTGCACGTACAGCGAGGCCATGAGCAGCAGCATGGTGAAGAACATGGTGATGAGGCACACGATGACGGTTTTGCTCTCCGAGTAGGCAATGAAAATGATGCCGCAGATGATGCAACACACCCAGATGAGCACTATGAGGGTCAGGGCTTTCTTCACCGTCATGATGCTGTGGTAACGGAGGGCATAGAAAATAGTGATGTACCTGTCGATGGCTATGACCAGGAGGTTGCAGATGGAGGCTACCAGGGAAATGCAAATCATGGAGTCAAAAACATTGTCCATGTGCTGGATGAAGTGGTCGTCGATGATCAGGTAGCCGCTGCTGAGGATGGCGATCATGACGGTCTCCAGGGCGTTCGACATGCTCACCAACATATCTGCCACGGCCAGGCTGCACAGGAAGAAGTACATGGGAGAGTGCAGGTTCCCGTTCTTCAGCACTGCCAGGATGACCAGGATGTTCTCCAGCAGGCTGATGATCCCCAGGGTCAGGAAGACCTCGGCTTTGATGAAGACCTGCTCGCAGAATCCGTCGCTGCTCCTGTTGTTGTTGGGGACGGAGTCGTTGAAGTCCTCGGTGGCGTTGAGCAGCACGGGCTGGAAGGAGAATGCAAAGTGTGTGGTGTTCATTGTCAGCAAGGGAGCTGAGCTCACCGGTGATTGTGGACTGAGAGAGCACAGGCTAATAGAGAAAAAAAAAAAAAAAAAAAAGAAAAAAGAAAACAAGTCCTTCCAAGCTGCTGCTGTGCATACGGGGTGGAACCAAGCAGGACTTGAGTCAATTTTACAAGTGCAAACATCGAACAATCTGCATTTACAGTGAATTAATTTTAAGCCAGACTGCTCTTTCCTTTAGAAGAAAGTGATTTCCAAAGCCTGTAGGCAGCAAACAGTTTCCTCTGCAGGGAAGGATCGGCAGCAGGACATTGCAGGGCTCAGCTCTCCTGGCGATGAAAAGCAGGGAGTTTTCCCGGCTGCCAGCACGCCGCAGCTCAGCCAAGCATCTGTTGCTATTTCAGCGGGAAGAAAGGAGACGGGAACGAAGGGGATTTATGCATGCGAGAAAGAAAAAAACAACTCCTACTTCATCCCGCGAGCAGAGCATNCTCCAAAGCCTGTAGGCAAACAGTTTCCTCTGCAGGGAAGGATCGGCAGCAGGACATTGCAGGGCTCAGCTCTCCTGGCGATGAAAAGCAGGGAGTTTTCCCGGCTGCCAGCACGCCGCAGCTCAGGCAAGCATCTGTTGCTATTTCAGCGGGAAGAAAGGAGACGAGAAGGAAGGGGATTTATGCATGCGAGAAAGAAAAAAACCAACTCCTACTTCATCCCGCGAGCAGAGCATTGGCCATTGGAGAGCGAGCACCTGCGTGAGTGACAGCCAGAGCACCTGGAGCGGTGTCCCGGCACATCCCAAACTGTCTGGCGCCCTCTGCAGAGACCGAGCGGGATGGATTTGCCGGGAAATTCCTCTGGAAAAATGGGATTTTCGTCCGGTAAAACTTTCTGCCCGCTCCGGGCATGCCGGGTCCTGCCCGTGGGAGGGTTTGGGGCAGGCAGGGTGCTCAGCCAGCGTGGTCGAGTAGGTCCTGAAAAAGCAAAAAGGTTTTAATAAAAGAAGAAAACAATGGGAAAACAAAAGAACAAAGACCAGCACAGTGTAGGGACAGGTCCCACACACCTGCTACAGCACCCCGAAAATGCACTGAGGAGCCTCGTGCTTTCCTTTAAGTATTGAAGGATTTAAGTGGGTTTTTTGACAAACAGCCCGATAGAGAATAGCTGCTTATCTGAGGAACAGGTAAAGAGGCCTGTCAGTGTTTTTGTCTTGACACTGAGGCAATTACTGCCAGGAGAGCAAAGAAACTTGCACTGTTCTTCCCTTAAAAGCTTTTGGGGTGAGTCTTAAACCTTTCCCTGTATGGAGACACCTGCTCAGGTGTGGGGTGCGTTTCTACATCCCCCTCTTTGGGGGGCATTTCTACATCCCCCTCTTTGCCTAAGGCTGGAGGGAAGGAGCTGCAGCCTGGGGTGTACTGGGGGCTGGTGGAGATCCAATGGATCCAATGGATGTTTTCTGATGGAAAACACAGCTGGAGTGGCCCTGAGGTCTCTGGGCTTTGCTGGGTCAGGGTGAGCCAGGAAGCTCGTGGTACATCTGAGTGTTTCCTTGCAGCTCTGGTAATGTCCAGAAAGTGCCATCATCTGCTCAAATCAGTGACTGAAACGCCCTCCTCACCTCCTGTCTCGCCCTGCAGTCCCTGACTGATGCTCCCATTCCCAGCCTGCTCTCCAGGCACTGTGAGAGCACATTTGTTTGACACCCAGGGAGCAGAGTCCTCCTTCAGCCCTGCTCTTGTTTATTCCCTGGACTCAAACCCCAAACCTGTTGTTTTTCCATCCCCTGATGTGTGAACAAGAGGAGTCCTTGGTTGCTGTCCCTGTAGTTGCTAGGCAGCTGTCACCTCCTGCCTGTGTTCTCATGCCATGTTTGACTCCTACAGCACTGGGGCCAAAAGTCAGGGGAGAGTGACTTCTTGGGAGGAAAAACATCTCTTCCACCATTGTTTGTTCATTCCCTCCCTCTTTCCCCCATGAAGAATATTTTCTCTCCTTCCCATGTTTTATTCTTTTGGCCTCCGGAATCCCTGACCTGTTTTGCTCCCTGCAGGTGGAGAGGAACTGTGTGTTTCAAAAAGCTGCCATGACTCAGGCTCTGGTAGCTGTGGTGATCAAACTGGTGACAAAGAAATCTCCGTGGGTTTGGCCACCAGAGTCACCCTCTGCTGAGTATTTTTCTTAGGAGATGTTTTCACACCCCCAGAAGTTTATAGAGACAAGGGGTGATTTTTGTGCTTGTTGTACTTGACCCTCTAGACTGACTCTGAGTGCAGAGGAGCTTTTCAGCCTCCAGAGTGATTTACTGGAGCTGGGTTCTGGAGATGGGCTTCAGGGTCTCACATAGATGAGAAACAGAAAACCTTTGGGATGCATCTGGAGTTCCAAACTTGTGCTGGTTCTGTGTACAAACTCCAGCCCTTGGACGGGCTGCTGCAGCTAAAACCTGTTCTCTGATGGGACAGCTTCTACTGAGGAAAACACCCCCCTCTGCTTCTACAATGATTGTTTAAAACCCCATAAAAATGATGTTAAAACAGGGCCTGGTTTGGCAATATTTATCAGCAGCCTCATCCTTTTAGAGCGTGTTCAGAGGAAAATGCCTCTGGGCTGTTCTGTATTTGGGCTCCTGATCAGTGCCCTTAAAAGGGATGTGCAAGACCCGATTCCCATTCCTTTCCTGGCCAGAAAAGGTGAGAGAAAAGGTGAGGAAAGATGAGAGATCCCGAGTGCAAAGCTGGATTTGTCAGGGTTTTGCTCTGCCAGACTTTTCCTTCAGCTGCAGCCTCTGATCCAGCCCTGCCATCATCTCTGCTCATCTGCTCTTCACTGTCTGAGCCTCCCAAAATTGGAATTATTATCTAGCCCAAGAATCTCTAATGAAAGTTTTGTCTGCTTCAATCACAGCAGATGGGTCCTTTAAAGAATCATGAGCAGCCCTTAAAAAAAAAAAAATGTCAGGACAACCCGCCCCGAGCCCACAAAGATGCAATGGGTTAAATGTGGAAATTAGATTTATTCTGATGTCTCTTACATTACTTTCATTCGTGTTCTTTCCTAAAATAACTCCTTTTCTGAGAAAAATAAGCTGTAAATAGGAGGATGTCAGCACAGCTAATGAAATATTGGCTGTGATGAGGGCAAAGCCAACGTTTGGCTGCTTCAGCTACCAGCAAAAATGAACAATTTTCCCAGGTAAAAAGCCCTCTGCCATATTTTACAAAGCAGTTAAAAGCAAGGCTGATTTTATTTTATTATTTTTTTTAATGTTGTTATTGCTCAGTTGTTTCTTCACTAGTGAAACTATTTAATCTTCAGGGAAAGGTAAAGAGAAAACAACATTTACTGCTAAATGTGGATCATGGAGTTTTCTAAGAGAATTCCCCTGTGGTATTGTGTGAAAAATCTTGTTTAATGCTCGACATGAGATTAGGCTGATAATGGCTGATAAATGCCTATCACTTTCCTTTATTTTCACTCTTTTTCAACAGTAGTTTCTGCCAGACAAAAGTGGAAATTTTAAAGGAAATTAGAAGATAATAAGCAGTTGATTTCTCCCACGCAGCAGGGAATTATTGTTGTCCTGAAGTTTCAAGTGGCCAAACCAGCGAGTGAAAAAACCTCTTGAAGACCTTTCCTCTGCGTTATTCTTCACAGAAAAGGAGTTAAAAGGTGCAATATTTTCTCTTAGCAAAGGAAGCTCTGCTGGTTTTGAGTCCTGTGCAGATTTCTGGAGTGTGCAGTCAGGTTTGGTTGGGAATATCTGCAAACACGGGCTGGAATTCATCACCTGGGCACTTCACAGGGGCTTCTCAGAGCTCTGCTGACCTGCAGAGCTGTTCAATGCTCAGGAGCTGCCACAGTGGATTTAAGTTTTTGATAATGGAATACTTGACAAAATACTCTGTGCCCCATTAGAGGGTGCTGCTGTTTTCTCCCAGCTTTCAGAAGATGATCCAGCTTCCCTCAGGATTGCTTTTGCTCTCTCTTTGATTCCACAGCCAGTTCTTGGCAGTTTCAGACCTTTCAGGACCTGCTGTTTGTCCCTGCTGTGCCCCTGCTGTGCCCAGCCGTTCCCAGGAGCCGTTCCCTGGGCACAGCCACTGCAGAGTCTCTGGTTTTCTGACTCCTCTCATTTAACGCCGCAAACTCTGCAAAGTTTTTGCTTCGTGGCTCACTTTTTACAGGCTGAAATTGCGGCAGTTTCTGGTGCCACCTTGTGTCACAGAGGAGCAGATCTGTGGGGCTGTCACTGCCTCTGGGCGCCGGAGCAATGCAGGTTTAACTTCTCGGGTTTGGGGTACAGCACCAGAATTAACAAGGTGAGATCACCAGGGAGATTCAGAGGGCGAGATTTCTGCATGAAATGAGTTTTAAATTAATTAAATTATGAATTGGTGCTTTGGCTTTTCCTGGAATTGTTCAAGGCCAGGTTGGACAGGGCTTGGAGCAACCTGAGATAGTGGGAGGTGTCCCATGGCAGGGGATGGAATGAGATGAGCTTTAAATTTCTTTTTCTACTCCGTGGATTCTGTGATTCCATGATTTCCTTTATTGCTGTTTGTTGCACACAGTGAGGAGCTCAAAGGGAATCGCTCAGGTGGATGAAGAATTGTTATTTTTGGAAATGTGTGGGCTGTCCCTTTCCTTGATGCTGCCCATGACCCACTGTCAAAGAAAGCTGCTGGAAACATTTTTTGTTGTTCAAAATTCAGCAGCTGAGTCATTCGTGCATTATCAGTCAAGGGAATTACTAATAGCTCCATTGCTAATTACTTGATTTGCTTTATTTATGGATCAGGCTGCCACTGTGCTTTGCAGATCTATTGTACAAAAAATGAAGGATAAGAAAAGAAGCCAAAAAAATGGCACTTCCATCAATCAGACCTTGTTAACCAACTTCCTCATTGTAATGAGCATTGTAATTTCTCCACCTCCAGGTTCCTACCTTTATTTCTTTTCCTTTTATGGATTCTCCCATTATGCATGCAAAATACTGAATTAATTAAAAAATTACCTCATATTACCCGAAAAAAAATTTAAACTCACATTTTATGGGAAAATATTTCTTTTATGGCATATCTGGTGAAACATGGTAAAAGTTTAAATTTTCTTCCTGAGTGAGGGTGCTGCAAAAACGGGCAGAATTTGTGCTGAGCATCACTAGATGTCACCCTCGACCTGAATTCAGTTTCACAGGAGTTTTAATTTTAAATTACTCATTTTCTGTTCTTATACTTCCCCCCATCTTTCCCCCCCCCAACTTGCACTAAAGGCATCTTCGAGTTCAGGGTAACACAAACTGTTGTGCATCAATTTTCCTTGCTTAAAACCAGAATCAAAATTAGACCAAATGGAAATTTCCATCAATTTCTGTGCTAGGCCAGCACTGAGGGAACAGAAAAATCAAAATCCTCCAGGAATTCTTTCTAACGTGTCTGCTTGGATTTTGTTCAGATCTTGTTGGAGTCTCCATCATGTGAAATGAAGAGGAATGCTGAGGTCAAACCCCCATGAAGTCACGAGGAGCTCAGAGAGAACTTCCTCCCTGTTTCAGCAACATTTCCACAGAAAAAAGAAAAAAAAAAAAAAAGAAAAAGAAAAAAGAAAGAGCCCTTTCATAAAACAGGTTTTGGCAGCAATTTTCAGGTGAAGCAAGTTTTCAGGGGAAGGCTTTGTTTTTCAACTCTGAAATACTTTGTGAGAGCATTCCGGCCCTGCTGGAACAATTCATGCTTGAATGAGAGGCAAAAATGTGTCTATGAAGTTCATGCTGTATTTATTCACTTATTTATTTAAAGAATAAATTCATTCAGCTCTTGTTTTTAAAACTGAAATAACTTATTTCATGATGTTCTTTTCTTAGGTATGAAAAGGTTCAGGAAAATTCTTTAATGAAATGAAAAAGTGACTTCTGCCCATTAAACACTTATTTAGGTTGACTGAAACCACACTGACCATAGGTTTAGGGTTGGTTTTTTCTCTTTAACTTCCACAAAAAACACAAAATGATGAGTCCACACGTGGTTATCCACCTGGTGATATTGGAAAACCCTTTGGGGTTTAGAATTTCAGAGAGCAGGTGGGGAATTTGGTTTCTGGCCTGTGAAGTCACTCCAGGGCTGTGAGATAACAGAAATGAGGAGGTTGGAAAGGATGCTCACACCTTGTGGCTGGAAGGGAAAAGGTGTTCAGAATCTCTGTGAGCAAATCTGAGAGGATTCAGCCTTTTTAGCCTAAAAAANAGGTGTAATTAATGGCTTCGGATTAATTGAAAATGTTTGCTCCAAGAGAAGCAATTGAGCTCTGTTGTGATGAACTGCTCTCTCCCAGACTTGCAGGATGTGCAGCAGAGGGGAAAGGACCCTCTCACATCTCTGCAGAACCTGAAGAAACCTGTCATTTCCCATTCCGAAATGCTCTGGGCTGCTACAATCACCTCATAAAGAGAAGTTCCTTGGGATGCTTTAGTTTTAAAAGAAAATCGTCGTTCCTCAAGGGCTGAGGGTTCTAAGGGGGAATAGGCCAGTACTAGAAATGGGATTCTGAGTGAATTAGTTGCTGTTTTATTTTAACCAAATGGCTGCAGATAGCTGTCAAAGAAACATATTTCCCACAAATCCTTTTTCTAGCTTAGTGAAACATTTCCATCTGTCATGCTGGACATACAGCAGTCAGAATTGAGGGCATTGAAAGACAATCTTTTATTAAATATTTCTTTAGAAGACCTGGATTTAGCCAGGCTCTGTTCCATTATTGGCTGTGTTTAGCTAACACTCCTTCAAAGACTTACATTTAATCAGTTCAAACAATTAAACCCTGTTTATATCAGCATGTATCAAACTTCCATTTAATTTCCAGTGCCTTGAATGATCTGGGAGAGTTCATTCCTAATCCTTTCTCTCCCAGTTCTTGTCCCAGAGCTCTGGCACTGATGGATGGGATTTGTGCCTGTGGGGGCTGAGGCAGGGCCCACCATGGGCTCAGAGGTGTAGCCCTGGTTCCGTACCTGAGGTGTTTTGGTTTTCTGAAACTCTTTTCCCACGGAATTTTCTGTAAACAGGAGAAATGTTTTTGTAACTGTACCTTTGTTATTCATTCCTTTCCCTAGGAGGGACTTCTTCTTGCTGTCCCTCTGCTCTGAGCAATGTGAGTGAAGAGGTTTGTCTTTGTGTCACCAATCAGATTGGTCTGTGTGAAATAGTATAAAAGGGAGACACATCCCAAAAATAAAGGAGTCATTTTCAGCCTTCTGAGGTCAAAGTCTGTGTTGTGGTGTGAAACAGCATCACAGAAGGATCCAGGGGCACCTGCTCTGCCCCCATCTCTCCAGCTTCCTGCCTTGTTTCTATTAAAAATCTGCTTTTAGAGCAGCAGAGGAAGGAGACCCGTCATCAACCCCAAACGTTTTCAATTCCTGTTGCTTCTTAAAAACTCTGCTTTGCATTGACGTCTCAGAGCCTTTGATTTTCTCCTCTGCCTCTGCTTGGAGGAGCAGAAATTTCAAAACGTGAAGGGTTCACCTTTCCAGCTGTGTCTCCTCAGAACTTTCAGTCCCCAGGTTGATTTTGGCACGGATTTGTGACATTGCAGGAGTCACCATTTACAGGTGGGGAGGCCAAGAGGAGTTTTCCTGGCAGCTGCTGAACAATTTTTGTCAGGGCTGTTGGATTTCAGGAATTTTGCTTTGCTGGTCATTCCCTCTCCTAATCACAATTCTCTCCTCCAGTGCAGACAACAAAGAAAAAAAAAATTTAAAATCTTGTTTATCTTTTGCATTAAGCTGCAGGTGCCTCCCATCCAGAGTGCAGATATTCATGCTGGAGTTTGGAGAGGTGTTAAAATTGCTGCTGTGCATAAAAACACTGCTGGGAACACTGAGCACTGTGTTTGTAGCTCCTCAGGCAAACTTCCTGACATTTAGCATGGAATTTATTTGGGAACTAACATATATTGGGTGTTCAGAGAGATGCAATGTGATGAATCATAATAAATAGTCATAAATACTAATAAATAGTAATAAATCCTAATAAATCCTAATGAATCATAATTTCAGTATTCAGGGCTCGGTGATTTCAGGAACATAAATACCATTTCAGGAAAAGCAAACAACTTCTACATTTTTTTTTTATTTTGGTTTTTCCACAGAGCTGCCATAAGGAAGCAAAGCACCATTGTTTCTTTCAGCTCTCAGCATAAAAGGAAGTAACACTTAATAAAAGCCACTGGCTGCAAGATTTCATACCAGAGAGAGGCAGAGAGAGAGAGAAGGAGCAGCATGCTGTGGAGGAGCAGGTGTGATCTGTGAATGAGCTGCTCTTTGCCATCCTGCAGGACACTGATGAGACAAACAGAATTTCCCCAGACATGGATAATACAAGAACAGCAGACACTTCCTCACAGGTAAAGATGGGCTGGTGTGGAAGTGCTGCTTGTGGAGATGCTTCAGCAGAAGCTGGGAATGACTTTGTGCTTTATTGGCCAGGAATTTGCAGCAGGGTTTGATGTAATGGACTATTATGGGATATGAGCTCAGCCTGCTCTAATACATCACAGAGTGTTTGCAGAAGGTGTGCAGGAGACAATATTTCTCTGTGCTTTATTCTTGAGAAAGCTGAAACCTGCGAAGTTTTCCTGATACAAGGAGAGAAAAAATCTGTCTTTCTCTTGCCATGCTAGAGAGGATTTATTATCACTTTGTATTATCTGTGCTAAAAATTTCCATAAGGTAATTGGAGGGGAGAAAAAGTGCTCTGTGTTATGGGCAAAAGCAGCCTTTTGATAATCCTGCTGGAATCTGAGGTGATGGATGTGCCAGGATTGAATGTACATCAGCTTGTGGCTTTGTCTGAGTGCCTGCCACACACACACTTGGAGCATTCATGTTTCAATATTTGTATTTTTGGGAGTTTGGTAGCTGGAGAATGGAGAGTGGGGAGCTCCTCTCCGACTGGGACAGCTGATGGGAGTGGCAGAGGGAAAAGGGCAATTAGGGAAAAGAGCAGTTAGGGAAAAGGATTGTGTTGAGTTCAGGGTTTGAGTTCTCCTGGCTGGCAAAGGGTGAGGTGAGGAGGATCCAGCCCTGCTTGCTCAGTTCCTCTCATTCCTCAAGTGTGAGAGATTTGCCAGGCCAGGCTTTGGAAAACCCCAGAGCAATCACCACAACCGAGGAGGAAAAACCAATTTCTGTCTCTTTGGTTTGTCCCAGGGGCAGAAGGGCAGGGGCTGCCTGTGGTTACCTGCACCCCCTTGGCCTGAGGAGGGTTTGGAGCAGGGCGGTGACCCAAAAACTGAACTCTTGAGCTTGGCAGACCTCAATTCCTCCTCCTGAAGTGTAATAAAGTGCAGCTCCCCTCTGGCAGGGCTGTAAGGAGATGCTGAGGTGCTGAAATCTCTTTGGAGCAGCTGTTGATGCTGGAAGAGTTGGAGAAGCACAACCCCATCCCTGGAAGTGTTTTCCCTTTCCCTGCTGCCCGTGCTCGGGGGGTTCTGGCTTAGCACAGGCACAACAGGCTCAATTTCAAATATTCTGGCCATAATTCCTCAATTCAGTTCTCGATTTAAAATATTCTGTGCTGATGCTGAGGCTGGGTCTGATAAAGCAGCACACGGTGCCTGCAGGAGATTTCCAGGAAATCTCTCTGCCTTGGAAATAAAACCTCGTAGGCTGGGTGGAGTTTTCCAAAGTTTTTAAATCTCATCTCCCCTTTTGCACTGCTGGGGAGGTCGGGGGCAGCACAGATGTGCAAACAACCAGATGTTTACTACCAGAGAGGGCTTTACACGGGTGAGAGAAGCAGCAAACAGGAAACCACGGCCAGATGGTGCCACCTTTCGCTGATTTTCACCCCCGCAGGGCTGCAGTGAAGCACATGCACAGAGCTCAGCTCGTACCAGCACCAAAATACCCACAAAGTGAAACCGTGCCTGAGAAAAAATCGAGCTTTAGACTTCTTGTGACCTCCCTTGAAAAGCTGACTTTATGTCTTCCTGAGGCTTTGCATCTGAGCGCTGATAAGATCGTGGTGCGAGGTCAGACCTTTCGCTTTTCCACCCTGCTTTGCTTTAATCAACTGCTTTAAAGTCCTTTATCCCCGTGGATCTCCCCTACAATTTTCATTGGACTTCTTCTTAAAGGCCACCTTTCTTAGGTGATTGATTTTTCCCCTATTTTATTTTTTTTTTAGATTTCCCTGGTCTTTCCTAAGGTAGCTTAAAGTGGATTTTCACTGTATACTTACCAAGGTATTGATTCTATTTAAATGAGGCCAAACGATTCCATATTTTCTGATCTGTGTGTTCATGAATGTGCACCCAGCCTTGGAATGGTTTGGAATGGTACTGGAATGGTTTGCCCAGGGAGGTCGTGGAGTCACCATCCCTGGATGTGTTTACAAAAAGACTGGATGTGGCACTTGGTGCCGTAATCTAGTTGAGGTGTTGGAGCTGGGTTGGACTCGATGATCTTGAAGGTCTCTTCCAACCTAGAAATTCTGTGATTTTTTTTTTTTTTCTTTTTTTCTTGGCAGCAGCTCTGGTGGCCTGAGGGACAGGAGTGCAGCACATCCTGAGGTGTGTCCTGCTCATCACCCAGACAAAGCTGAATTGACTTAAATCCAGTTAAATTTCCTGCTCCTGAGCCATTTGGAGCTCCACTTGTCCTGTTTCATTCCCAATATTGTCCAGATGCCTGAAACTGGGAGCACAATGAATATTCCCAAGCCTTTTTTTTTTTTGGAACAGAAATTCTTTTCTGACTTTAAGACTCAGCTTAAATAGAAGTCCAGGTAGCTGCTCCTGAGGAATCTGCCTGTTTGGAAAACGTGGTGTATTTTTCTAGGCAAATATTCAGAACAGAACAAAACCATTTATACAGACAAGGATCACATCCTGCTGAATCCGTTGGAGTTTAGGAGGAGATGGATAAGGAGAAATTTACCTCAATACTTTGCTGGGATGATTTATTAACAACCCAGAATCCTGGGGAAAGGAGAAGTCAGGTCAGAAATGACACATCAGCAGATAGATACTAATTTTTTTTATTTTTTTTTACAAGCTCTTAGCCCATGTTTTGATTAGAACATAATGAAGGGTTTGTTCATTAAATGTTCCAGCTAATTAACGTGAAACTCATGGAGACCCTGGACCCTCAGTTAAAGGTGCTGGCAGTCAGTGCTGCTCTCTCTCTATTGCACTTCAAACCTTCTCCTGAGCAGGTGTCCATATGGTTTCACAAACCTCCAGAAGAATGAAATCTCTTGTTCAACATTTAAGAATTTGAGCTTGGAATGAATCTCTTGCTTGGAATGAATCTCTTGCTTGGAATGAATCTTTTTTTACAAGACACGAGGGCACACAAGATGAGATTGTGATCCTCCTGTGAGCAGGAGGATGCATGTTTTTCTCCAAAATAATTAGATGTCACTGTTAAGTAGCCCAGCAATCTTTGTTTCTTCACCAAATTAATTTGCCTCTCACGTTAATAAGCAGATATGATAATCCTTGATGCTTCTTATCGCTGTGGATTATTTTAATTACCATTGCTAAAGGCACAGAATGTTATTATTAGAGTAGCAAAATGAAATGCTCCTGTATGAGCCACCTTCTTTATCCTGTTTCAGTCCATTTTGCAGCAGAGCATTTGAACTATACCTCAGCACACCAGGAAATTGCTGGGCTGGTTCACACTTAAGTATTGTTTTGGAATCAAGTCTAATTTAAAATATTATGATTTTTTTATATATATTATGATGCTGAGGCTGGTTCTGATAAAGCAGCATATGGTGCCTGGATGAGATTTCCAGGAAATATCTCTGCCTTGGAAATAAAAGCTCCTAGGCTGGTTTTTAAAGTTTTTAAATCCCTGCCTCCCCTTTCCCCTGGAAAAGCAGTGGAACCTTCAGCTCTTTGCAGGCTTGGGCTGAATTAAAGTGCAGAACAAGGTTAGATATGGCCCAAAGCATTGGTTTAATTCTTCTTAAGGATATTTAGTGGTGGGAAACTCCATCATTTTCCCAGGATGTCCCAGTGTTATCCTTATATTTTCCAAACATCTCAGCAGACCCTCTTTGGCTGTAATTTCTCTCATATTTCTCCTCACCCCACCTCACTCCTGCTCCTTCCCTTTTGGCAGCAGCTCTTTGTGAACCTGCAGCCTGTGCCTGCCCCGGGGCTCTGAAATCCCAACCCTTCCCTTGGAAATCCCGTTTTTCCAAAGCTCTGATTGCTCTCATTATCCTGAGCCGGGCTGGAAATCTTCTCCCCCATTCCAGCAGAATCCTCTGTCGGTGCTGAGCGCTCTTATTTCAGTGTTTTGTGCTGTCAGGAACCTCCCCGAGGGAAATTCCCTTTTATTGCAACAGCACCGTGCTGGGAACTGCTGTCACTTTGCAAGCTGCTCAAACTTGTGGGCTTTTTCTCCAAAAAAAGTACATTCTTCAGTCAGTGCTTGTAAGCTGGCAGTTCCTGCTGAACATCCAATTTTTTATTTTTTTTTTTAGTTCCTCTGCTTGCTGAATTACGGATTGTTGCTGCTCTCATTCGTCAATGTTGTNCTGGGCTTTTTCTGCAAAAAAAAAAATAAGTTCTTCAGCCAGTGCTCATGAAGCTGGCAGTTCCTGCTGAACATCCAATTTTTTATTTTTTTTTTTAGTTCCTCTGCTTGCTGAATTACGGATTGTTGCTGCTCTCATTCGTCAATGTTGTTTGGAATTTGGAATTTGAGTTTCCCTCGCGGTTCCCCCCAGCCGCCCGTCACAATCTGCGGATTTAATGAACGTAATCTCCAGTCCTTCAGCAGATCTTTTCACCAGGTCGCTGATGGAACAGTGAACAGCACACAACGGAGTCAGTCTCCTGTGCAAGCAGCACCACTCCATTTATCCTGAATTTTCACAGTGAAATTATTTGCCAAGTGTCATTTCCTGAGGGGTTCTCAGAGCTGATAGAGCAGGAGGGTCCATGCTGGTGACTGAGGGAGAATCTGAGGTGTTTGCCTCATGTGAGACCTATAAAATGCCCTTTTTTTATTATTATTATTTTTTTCAGAGGGAATTATACCAAATGTTAAGGCTTTGAGGTTCCCCAATATGGTGATATTTTCAATATTGAAAATAGTTAAAATCATTGTAATTGTAACTGTGCTATGGACACGTCACTGGGCACCAATTTATATCTTCATGTCTTTGAGAACTGTTCTTGGAGATTTTTATGTTGTTCTAATCAATCACTCCATGCCTTTACACCAGCAAGAAATAAATTACAATAAAACATCTTTGGGTTCCTCCAGCTCCTTCTGGAAGTGACAGAATTCCCAGAGTCTTCAAGGAAATCAAGGTCCTGTTTGATGAATCCCTTCTTCTTTGAATAAATGTTGACAGATACTGTGCAGCCAGATATGGATCTGCACAAATAATGCAAAAACATGATTCCAGGTGGATAATTTATTTGATGAATAGCAGCTCTGTTTGACAAATAATGTTAGCCTGTCTCTGGGCCTGGCTACAAAAGGTGGTATTGCCACATAAAAACACCACATCAGTCACCTGGCTGGAGATTTTATGTAAATTAAAACTGAAGGACTTTCAGATGCCCCAGTGCTGGGAGAAAACTCCCCTGGAAATGTCTGGGAGCATTCAGTGTGTTTTGGGCAGGGTTCAAACCTGGTGAAAGTAGAAAAATTAGGAGGGGGAAGTTTTATCCCTGAGCAGTGCCCGTGTTCTCTGTGCTCCTCTCTGCCCTGCTTCAGGATCACTTGAATGATGTGGCTTTAATCCCTTCTTTGTTCGCTGGGTCTTGGAAGTCCTGGGATTGTTCCAGAAATATTTCTACAGCGTCCAGACTTGATGCAAAGCCTATGGTGGGTGCTTTGAGGGCAATGGGGAGAGGCAGGAAGGCCTGGGAGGGGGCATGTGCAGGGCAGCCTTGGCAGCTGCCCCAGAACAAGGCAGAAATCTCCTCTCTCCCCACTGAACACATTTTATACCAGGCCAAAAAAATCATAAAAACTTCACCTCTCCTTCCAGAGACTGTCTGGAGCCCCACGCTCTTCCTTCAATTGTGAATTCTTTCAAATCACTTGTGTGGCTCCACTGAATTTGGGGAGGGGTGATGAAAATTTAATCTGTTCTAAACAAGCTGGGCAGGTGAGGGCATTATTAACACAATCTCGTGTATTTCCTTAATGGGCCTGCTTTAGAATAGAAGAATTTAATTTTTTTTTTTCCTAAGTTTTGTTTCTCAGTCTTGTATAAAACATTCAGTTTGGGTGCTCCAGTCACATTTTATTAAGCAATATAGCACAGACTGGCTTAGTGGCATTTTGGTGGATCATATGACAAATTTTGTTTCTTTTCAAGAAAAATACAACCAAACCAAACACATTACAAAAATTGTGTCGTGCTGAGAGAAAAGCCCCAGATATAGAAAACAATAAAGGTCAGGGTCTGACACAGAAGTCTTGTTTGCAAGTGAAAATACCATGAAACATGATTGTCAGCAACCTAAGTGAGCCAGACAGACTGCTGACAGATAATTCTGACAGTTCTCATGAGCTGAAAAACGCTTTTTTTGCCTCTCCTGGGTTTGGAAATGTTCCCCTCGTGTTTCCAGATGTGCAGAGAGTTCAGAGAGGTGTAAAACAACAATGTGCTGTTAAAAATACCCTGCCCCGAGCAGTTCCTTTGGTGTGCTCCTCGGGGATGGATTCTCTGTCAGGGCTCTGACTTCCTAACAAACCTGCCTGGATTTAAGTGCACAGAATGATTTGTTCCTCTTTCGTGAACATTTTTTCCCTCATCCATTATTAAGCAAATTAAGACACGTTCCCTGTTTCTTTCACATCTTGGGCAGAAATTCATTTGAGTCTAGAGGAGATTGTGGGGAAGGAAGAGTTGAATATTGAGTTGAATGTCTTCCTTTCTGCAGGGGTTTTTTTTTTTAATATCTTAAAATATTTAATTTGAAGAAAAACTGAATTAAAATTGTCATCGTGCTGCAAAAATTCTTTGAACCTTTCTCCAAAAGGCTTAACAGGCAAAAAAAAAATAGTCTCCAGCTTCGTCTCAGGAGCTGCTATCCTGAATAAATAGCTCTCGCACTTTGGAGCTGGCAGAGCTTTGCCTTAAGGCAACTGTATTTATCAGTTCAAATATATCCATATCCCTGTTTACTCACACAGAGCCTGTTCTGTGGGGAATTGTCTGATCTGATCCTCCTCGGTGTGAGGTGTGAATGTGAGGCCTCTTAAAATTCCAGCAGCGAGTGGGGAGGTCACTGAGGGAACCGTCTGTGAATGAATGATCAGGCAGCTTTCCCTCCTCCTCCCTCACTGCTCCCGTTCCTGTTCTGTAAATAAATATTTTTTTATTAAACAAACCTTTAGAAACAAAATATTTCTCTTGCTCCCGGTTTCGTTTGGAGGCTGTAAAAACGTGCAGGGTGTGTGACCCACCCCCTCCCCAGGGACTGGGTGAGCTGGCAGAAATTTGGTAAAATAATAAATATTTGGTGAAATAATAAATATTTGGTAAATAAAGAGTGTTGGGTGTGTTGTGGCTTGGGGAAAGGGGGAAGCTGGGGGTTTGCTGGACCTCTGTGGTGGGACTGGGGGTTTTGAGGGGGGACATCCTCTGGTGCCTGTGGGGCTTGGGTGGGTGCAGGTGGCCAAGAAAGGGCTGGACATGGTGGAGATCAATCACAGGTTGGACACAACAGTCTGGAAGGTTTTTCCAGCCTCAGTGGTCCTGTGTGGTTCTAAGAGGACCTTGTGCTGCATTGCTGGGCTGCACTGCTGGGCTGCACTGCTGGGCTGCACTGCTGGGCTGTTCAGCAGAGGAGTTGCTCTGTTTGTGGGGAGTGGTGGGGGTAGGAAAAGCAGGGCAGGTCCTCAACTTCTCCAGCTACAAGGGAGGCCCCTTCCCAACCCTCCTGCTCCTTCCCAACCCTCCTGCTCCTTCCCAACCCTCCTGCTCCTTCCCAACCCTCCTGCTCCTTCCCAACCCTCCTGCTCCTTCCCAACCCTCCTGCTCCTTCCCAGCCCTCCTGCTCCTTCCCAATCCCCCATGACCCCTCCCAATCCTCCTGGTCCTTCCCAACCCTCCTGCCTTTCCCAAACCTCCTGGCCCCTTCCCAATCCCTTTGGCCCTTTCTCAGCCCTCCTGGCCCTTCCCAACCCTCCTGGCCTTCCCAACCCTCCTGCTCCTTCCCAACCTTTCTGCTCCTTCCCAACCTTTCTGCTCTTTCCCAACCTTCCTATAGCCCCTTTCCCAATCCTCCTGTCCTTCCCTTGCTCCTGCACATCCTGCCCTGGGCTCTGCACCTGGGTGTCCACCTGGAGAGTTTGAAAAGAACAATTAGGAATCATTGGAATCTCTCCTGGTGGTGGAATCATTCTCAGGGCACGGGAAACATCGGGTCTTGGAGTCTGGATAAAAAAAACCTCCGAGTTCCTGAGCTGTGCTGGTAAAACTCCCAGGCTCTGCTGCTCTGCTGAGGGGTGTCTGTCACACAGGGGGACCCTGGCCTCTGTCTCAAAGGGAGGTTGTTTATTTATTGTTTATCCCTCTACAAAGTCGTCCCTTGCCAGAGTGACAGTGGCAGCTCCGCGTCCCAACTGCCTCCCCTCGCCCCTTTTTCCTTTGCCTGATTCCTGTTTGCCATCACAGCCACACCTGCTGCACTCAGCAGTGACAGAAATTGAGTTTATTGGCACCTCGAGCCCCTCTTTTGGTGACACAAAAAGGGGAAGTGCAATGCTGGCTTTTCATGTGCTTCACCCGAGTCCCCGTGGCAGCTGCACCTCCCCGTACCAACAGCAGTTTGCCCCCTCTCCGCCCCAAAAATTGCAAATGCTGCTGATTTTTCTTTCATGTTGTCCTGTGTGCTGGGCTTTACACTCAGGATGAGACAGGCTCCCATGCAAAATTGATGTTTTCACTTCTTGGCAGGGTTTCTACCTCAAACAAGTTTCCCCCTGACAGTTCTATCTCCAGACATTACCATCACATCTTCCAAAGTTGTAAAAGCCCTTGTATATTTGATATCTTGTGGACTTTCACCGGGTTTCAAAGAGAGATTATATTTGCTGGGCAGGTTGTCAGTAGAACATAAAATATGAGTGAAATCGTATTTTTTATGGCAGCTGCCGTGGCTGTGTCACGAGCACTCTGTATCCTCCACAGCCAGATGAAAAACCAGTCCCTAAAAACATTTGATTGACTTTTTGTTTTGTTGTTTTTTTTTTTCTTCTAGTTAAGCCAGGAAAAAATCCTCAAAATTATGAACATGGTGAAAAACAAAGAAGTGAGCATAGAAGGAGCTCTGCATTTGGCACAGAAGGAGGTGTACACTGAAAAGGTAAGGCTGTTCCTTTGATGTATTTTGTAATATGTCCAGATGTTTTGGAGAGCCCTGCTGAGGTGAGGAGCGTGTCTGGATTGCTTTCA
>VXBB01006898.1:21452-34484 GCA_013399915.1 Illadopsis cleaveri
TTCTTCTTGCTGTCCCTCTGCTCTGAGCAATGTGAGTGAAGAGGTTTGTCTTTGTGTCACCAATCAGATTGGTCTGTGTGAAATAGTATAAAAGGGAGACACATCCCAAAAATAAAGGAGTCATTTTCAGCCTGCTGAATCTCAGAGTCTGTGTCATTGTGGTGCACAACAGCGTCAGAAATGCTGTGCCTACACTGATGGCATCACCTGGATTAAGGAGTTCAAATCCACGTAAGGGTTGTTATTCCAAGGGTAGCAACGAGTGCTGGATGAATAAATGTGGGGCAGAATAATGGAATTGTGGAATCACAGGATGGTTTGGGTTGGAAGGGACCTTAAAGCCCGTTTTGTTCCCCCTCCCACTATCCCAAGAGTGCTCCAAGCCCTGTCCAGCCTGGCCTGGAATATTTCCAGGGATCCAGGGGCAGCCACAGCTTCCCTGGGCCAACCAGTCTTCCCCACAGGGAGGAATTTCTTCCCAATGTCCCATCTAAACCTCCTCAATTTCAGTGTGAAGCCATTCTCCCTTGTCCTGGCACTCCATCCTTTGGAAACTTTCTCCCTCCATCTTTCCTGCAGCTCCTTCAGGCACTGGAAGGTTTCTCCTTTCCAGGGCCTCTCCACCCTCATAGTAAAGAATTTCTTCNTTCAGGCACTGGAAGGTTTCTCTTTTCCAGGGCCTCACCACTCCCATAGTAAAGAATTTCTTCCTTATATTTGATCCAAACCCACTCTCTGTCAGCGTGAAGCCACCCCCCCAATTATTATTGTGAATAACCTCTCTCCCAATCTTCATTAAGGTGATTAACAGAAGCCAGGAGGATTTCCATCTGTGTCCCTGTGGAACTCTCCTGCAGGGCTCCAGTGTTGTTTCTGTTCACAGAGGGGGATTTCACCTGAGAGCAGCTGGATTTGGGTGGCCAAACGTTATCCCAGCCTGGGATGTGCTGCTGATTCCTGTTCTGTTTTCCAGGATCCACAGGATTTGTTAACTGCCTCCCAGTTTAACTTCATTATCTACAAATACAAACACTACCGGTGGCAGAAACGAATTTTGCAGGTAACTTTATAAGTTCTCACTTTTGGTGCAGCACATAAAAATATATTAAAGCAAACTTCTGTCAACAACACCTGATGGTGATTTCCTGCTTTCACGAAATCAGGGACAAAGGTTTCATGGTTTTTTTTCCTGCATTTCACTAAAACTTCTTGTAGTTTGGACAAAAATTGACAATGAAAAGTCCAAATCATGCATGCTACAGGGTGATTCTTATTTACTACGTCTTAACTGCACAAAAATATAATTTTTCCAGCATTATCCACCATTTTTTTGGAAGGAGAAGATTATTTGTTTAGACATAAAGTGGAAAAATGCAGAGACATGTGGTAGATGTGGAAGCTATCAGTCTGGCAATCTGGATTAGTTTAATTTCAGTTCTCTAATTACCAGCAGCCTTCAAAAGTCAGAGATAATCACAAGAAAGGTTCTGCTTTGGAGGTTTCCTGCTATAAACAGGGCAGAGGGAAAGGCCACAGTGTGGGCATTTGGTGGTGTGGTCTGCACGTACAAGATTTTAACTTTTAACCCAGAACTGCTTTTCTAACCAGCTGCATTTCAGAGATTGAAAGAGTGAGGAACTGAAGGAGTGGTTCTGCCTTACTCTGTGCTGAAGGGGAAGTTCCTGCACTGGCTTTTGTGAGACAAGGAGAATTTAAAAAGAAATAACATTTCAGGGCGATAAATTGATACATATTCATCAAAAGAGATGTGTGGAAACACAGCTTAAAGGAATATCTGGGTTTTTTTGTGACTAAAACAAACACTGGGCACTATCTTGATGGTGGAATGTAATTTTTAAATCATATTTATTCTGGCCTTTTATCTAACCACCTTCACATGGTAACAATGGGATGCTGCCTTTACTGATGGCTTCAAGTGATGCAGAATTTCCCGTTGCAGCTCGATTTCAACACCAGGACCATTTTTAACATCGAGAAAGGGATCATTAAGAAGCAGTTCCCTTTCTCCCAAGTCAAGGGCTGCGAGGACACGGAGAGGAGGCGCTTCAGCATCGCGTTCCACGGGAGGCAGGACTACGAGCTGGAGGCCGTGTCCCTGGATGATAAAAGGAAGGTGAGTTTGTAAAACACCCTGCTGTAAACCCCAGCAGGTCCCAGCACTGCTGTGCACGGTGCAGGCACAGGAGGAGGGATGGGTTCATCCTGTGGGTGTTAGGACATGTGTCTTGGTTTGGAAAGACAGGTGTCTGCCAGGGAAAAGCTGGAGCTTCCCTTGGAATGGAGAATGCAAACCCCCTCCCTCTGAATTATTGTAATTTTNTACACCCACCCCCTCTCCTATGGAGTTATAAGATAAAGAAAAAACACCTCCCTAACCTGTTTCAAGAGATGGCAAATAGAATACACAATTTGGTTACACATTGCAACCCAAGACAACACAGAACAAAGGGAATGTGAGCTGAGGATGGAGTTTGGCCTCAGGATTTTGGCACAACTCAGAGGGCTGGGGGCGTGAAGCCAGCTCGAGATGAGATGTGAGAGTTCTGCAGTTCTGCAGCCACAGCACGGGTGGAACTGCTCTGGGAGTGTTTAAACCAGCAAACAAAACTGGTGATGTGCACAGCTGAATCCTAATTGGAACTTTTGAGGCACTTTTTGTTCTCTGTGTAAGATATTTCTTAAAATGCCCAATTTTAAGGATGAATGAGGATTGTCCTCATGCTGAGAAAAGACCCAGTGGTGCATCTTTGAGCATTGTCTGAGATTTTCAATTGAGTTCTGCTTGGGCTTGAACTGAGCTGAACAGAAACTTTGTCCTGGACTGCTTTGTATATGAATTAAAAAGTTTTTTTTTTTTCCCCACTAACCCCTTCAGAGTAAAATTATATTCTCCTTAGGCTGAAAGGTTTAGAACTGTGGACATAAAACCAAATTGCAGTTAAGTAGTTTTGCATCATAGAAAGACCTGGGTTATTTTATGTTGATTTATTTTGTCCTTTTGACTCTGGCTTTGTACTTGTAAAATCCAACTATTGATGTCTCATTCAAGGGAATTAACGTGGAAAATAGTTTTTTCTCTCTGCTGCCACTCATTATCTAGATAATCTACCTGCTGAGCAGAGTTATACAGAGCAATTCTTGCAAGAGAGCAGCGGAGTCCTGCCCTGGGAGAGCTGCAGAATGTGATGTGATCCACGAAGGGCTGCTGGATTTGCAGCAGAACACTTCAACCTCCACTGAATGGGTGAAGTATGAACTCTGGGTTTTGTTAAAATTTCTGCTAGGTGCAGTTAGATTTGAATGTGCTGATAATAACTTAATTATTTAGGGTTTGTTTTGTTTTGTTTTGTTTTGTTTTTTTTAAGTGTAAAGGTAGATGCCCAATCTGCATGAGATGGAAGCATTGCAAGGAGCTGTCAGTGCAGTTAGTGGTACCCAAAAAACCAAAGTTGTGATCTGGAGCCTGCTGGGAGCATTGGCAGCACAATTCTGTAGTGATGATGGTGGTCAGAACGATTTTAATGCTGGGACTTTGTTTCTCCCTTGATTTTTCCCTCCATTCTCTGTAATCCAATGGTTTTCCATGGTTTGCTCTCCATTCTGCAAACAAACTACCCTTCCCTGAGACAGCTCCTGAAACACCTGGAAATTTCTTAAACCATCAAAGGAGTGAAAGAAAGAGAGAGGAAAAAAAAATTCTGTCTAGCTAATGAAAAAAAAAAAAATCACATTGTAATTATCTGCACAGGGCAATTATCTCAAAAGATTTCACAGTTCACAGCAAATGATTTTAATTGTTTTGAAAAGGCAACCACTGTATGTGTTGTAAACTCTCTCCTCGAGTGTGCCCAGGATTTGTTACCTTGCAACACTGAACAGGTTTGTTAACAAACAAAAATTGATTTCTGTTTATCTTGTGAAGCAAAGCCTTTGCTGTTTTCTTCTTGGTATTAATCCTCTCTCTTCTTCCTTTTTGTTAAGTTTTTTTTTTTTTTTTTTGACAAAGTAAGTGATGGTGGAAGCATCTGGAGATCCGATTAATCCATAAGTCCCTGCCTGGAAGAAAGGAGAGATCAATAGCACTGCCAGCTCCATTAAACAATCCTTATCACTTTGACTGTTTGTGTGGGGACAGATGCAATTTATGGTTTATGTTTAATTTGTTCTGGAGTAGCTAAACTTATTTAAATTCTTCATAGAACACCTTCATCAACCAGCCACACCTTGACGAGAGAGTGGAGGGAAAGAGAGTTTTGCCAGAACTGCCAGAGTGATAAAGAAAGGCTGAAACTCTTCAGAAAAATGAGAAGGAAAAAGCTTAAATAAGAATAAAACCCACAGTGAAACCCAACCTCTTGTTGGGGCCTTTGTTATAAAGATCAGGGCAGAATTCCAGAGGAGAGGTTGAAGCAGAGGATTCTGCTGGAATGGAAGCTCTGAATGCTCAGGCAATTCCTTCCAGGATTAATTATCATTTAAAGAGCTTTTCCCCAAATTATGGCACAGTCACTTCTGCTGGAAATCCTCAAGAGCAGAATACTTTAACCCTTTCCTGCCAAGTGACTCCTGGGAATGAGGGGCTCCAGAATTCCCACTGGATTTCCAAGAGAGAGACACATTGGACTAGATGGTTGGGAACTAAACTTGGTGATTTGTTTGTAGCTTGGTGGAGTGCAACCTGGAAGACACAGAAACTCTTGTCACATTTGCACTGCTCAGTCACAGGTGGATTCCTTTAAAAGCTCAGAGTCCCAAAGATCCACCATCCCAAATAAACAAGAGGAGTAAATGGAGGAGGAGGGACAGAGCACGGTCAAAAAATTACCAGGACTTGAGTGATTTTTAATTGATGGTCAGATTTAATTTTACCTCTCACAGGGCATGGCAGGCTGTTCAGATTTTATGTCATGCTTTTACTTAGGTGTCAGACAAAAACCAAGAAACTCTCAAATAAGAACACCTCAAAGGTTCTATGCTCCACTATTGATATTTTTGACTGTTCCATGGGGGCTGCTGTAAAAACGTGTGGAGATTTATTGACATTTAGGAGGTGCCAGGCTGTGTAAATAAGAATTCAGCCAGGAATGAGCTGTGTGTCCATCCCTTTGTCCCTCAGGTGCCTGGCACAGCTGCGGGAAGGAGAACTGGCCCTGTACAGGCTTGAGCTCGGGGACAGGAGCCCTGCAGCCACAGTTCCTCTGGCAGCTGGGAGCCTGGGGGTCAGCAGGGACAGTGCCTGCAGCACCTTCTCCCTTCACACCAGAGATCACCATTATCTGTGAGTACAGCTGGGAATAAATAATTGGGTAAAGTTGCTGCCAACCCCGGTCAGGCAGCAAAGGATCTCGATGGTGAAGTGACAATGGGGAAATGAGGCCACAGAAGGGTAGGAATCACCCCTCCCATTGCTCTGCAGAGATTTGGGGAGGATTTTTGGGAGGAATCCAGAGTGGAGCTGAGCTGATACACTGAAATCCTGCCCACAGCAGCTGGTGGAGCTGTCTGATGTGTTCCTGTGTGGGGCCAGAGTGTTTTTAGCCCCACAAAGGTGTGTCACAGCTGAGGGATGCCCTCAGCCTCTCAGAAATGGCTAATGGAAAATATCCAGATGGCTGATCAGAGGTGTTTAGAAAAGCAAAAACGTTTTAATAAAGATGGAAACAACAAATTATACAAAACAAAGGAGTATAAGTGGTGCAAGGTGCAGGGAGGATCCTTACACCTTCCAAGGCACCCCAAAAATGCCCTGAGAATCTCTGTGCTCCCCCTTAAGTACTCAACAATCTTGAAAGGATTAGCTCGGGGCTAATTGTTGCAAAACACCACCTGGAGAAAGATTGTTTGGAGAAGGGAGAGTTGTTTGCCAAGATTGTTTGGAGAAGAAGCTTTCTTGAGAAATTTTTCCTTGGGAAAAAAGTTAGCAGCTGCTAGCAGGATAAAATCTCTCAGGCCCACAGGCAGGATGTTATTTACACTTCCTGATTTATTTACAGGTTATTTACAACCTATGTTGGGCAGGAATTTTATTATTATTATTATTATTCAGGATTTTATTTCCACTTCCTGGCATTCCATTTTTGCGTTCCAGGTTGCGGATTCCCCTCAGTGCCCGGAGCAGCAGCAGCCCCGAGGTCACTGTCAGGCTGCTCAGGGAGTGGCTGTCCCTGCTGGAGAGGCACTGCCAGCCCGGCACCAGGGAAACCCAGCCGGGAAACCAAGGATGCACCAACCCCGAAGCTGATTATGAGGAATTTATTGTGCCTCTGAACGAGCAGGAAGAGCAGAGTCCCCGTTTTGGTGGGAATTCTGCGAGGAGCCAGCCCGCAGCCCCCCTGGCAGGAGGTGCAGAGGGACAGGCAGCCCCGGCAGCCCCAGCTCTGTCACCTGCCAGGGGCAGGGCTGAGCCTCCCCCAGCCCCACCTGCCCTCCCACAGCCCTGCAGCTTCTCTCCAGCAGCAAAGAGAACCAAAGCCTTTCACTGGGATGTCGTTCCTTGTGACAAGGTGAGGATGAGACTGTTAAAGGAAAAAAAAACAAACCCAACAACCTAAATATTGTAGCCTGTGTGACACGGGCAGTTACAAGGATCCAGCTGCGCCACAAAATGACCTGGATGCCCCTCTCTGTGTTGGTGTGGAACAAAGGGCCTCTGTTCTTCTGGCTTTCTGTTTACCCTGTGTCCCTCCTGTATTTTTAGATTCAAAAATCCGTCTGGGGATCGTGTGACCCGTGCAAGAGGAAGATAGATGTGTGCAGGCTCTGTGAGCAGTTCCAGATCCAGGACACGGCAGTGCTGCTGGGCAGTGAGCCTGCAGTCAATCAGCACATCCTGCTGGACAGAAAAGTTGCACATAACTTCAGTGAGTGGCTGAACAGGGGCTGTGTGCTGCTCTCTGGGAGCCTGTTTGTGCTTTCTGCCCTTCCACAGGCAGTGGTCAAGGTTGTGTGTAAATCATCATTTAATTCAGTGCTTCTCTCTTGGTTAAAAAAAAAAAAAAAGCAAAACAAACCCATGGCTCAGTTGCTCCAAACGTGGCCCTGGATGCTGTAGAGATAAATCCCCCAAAGTGCTTTTATTTTGTACAAAGCTGGCTGTGCCACTGAGCTGTGATGCTGCTGTCCTGGGGCAGTGATGTGTTTATTCATGGGGCCAAAATGTTTTTAGCCCCACGAAGGTGCATCACCTCTGAGGGATGCCAGCAGCCCCTCAGAAATGGCTTATAGAAAATAGCCAGACAGCACGATTGGAGGTGTTTGAAAAAGCAAAAAAGGTTTTAATGAAGATGAAAATAACAAACCATACGAAGCAAAAAAGGTTTTGATAAAGATGAAAATAACAAACCATACGAAGCAAAAAAGGTTTTGATAAAGATGAAAATAACAAACCATACGAAGCAAAAAAGGTTTTGATAAAGATGAAAATAACAAACCATACGAAGCAAAAAAGGTTTTGATAAAGATGAAAATAACAAGCTATTATACAAAGTAAATGAGAATAAGCCATGCACGGTGCAGGGAGGACCTTTACACCTGCTAAGACACCCTGAAAATGCCCCAAAAATCTCTGTGCTCTTCCTTAAGTATTTAATGATCAAGGAGGGGTTTTTGGCACCCTGCCCAACAGAAAATATCTGCAGGTATTGAGGAACAGCTCAAGGATCCAACAGGTGCCCTTGTGCTGTGCCAATTACAGTGAGAGGAGCATGGAAGTTTCTGGTTCTTTGCCTTGTAAGTGAAAAAAGGGTGAACCCCCAAATCCTTTCCTAATATGGCAACTCCTGCTGGCGTGTGGGGCTGCACTGCTACAAGGTAGATGTGTAAAATCATCCACAATGCCTGTGAAATCAATTTCAGCCTCTGGCTTCAGAGGCTTCTCCAATTTTGTGGGGTGCAAAGTCACCGGGAGCAGGCTGGGGGACAGAATTTTGAGTTCTGCAGTGCTGTGGGGTCAAGAATCCCATGCAGGGGGAGCTGGGCTGCTGTGAGGAGCCTTTGGGGCAGCTCCAGGTCAGGAATTTTTGGTTTTTCCCTGGCCCAGGGCTCGGGCTGTGCACAGGATCCCGCCCTTGAACAGAATTTGCTCTCCTGTTCCAGGTGGGATCCTACCAAAAGCCTGACCCAGGACAGCCTTTCAGAGCTAATGGAGCAGCTCAGCACCCACCCCTGGTCTGCCTAATAAAATATTGTAAAGGTGTTTTAATTGCCTCGATGAGGAGTGGTGGGTGTTAAAGGAGCAGCAGCAATTGTTCTTCAGAGAGAACTCTGATTCCTGTGGCAAAGAATTCCTGTGACCTAGAGATGCTTTAAGATGGTTACACGTGTAAAGAATTTGGGGCAGTCAGTTCCGAGGTTTTAATGATTTCATCTTGATGAATATGAATAAGGAAAAAAAAAAAGTATTTTGGAGAGAGCGTAAAGTTTTAATTGGGAAATGTAAATGGGGATAACTCGGGATTATGGCATCCCTTGACTAACAATTTGAAGGGTTAAAAGGAAGAGTGATGGGAAAGTGCTGCTGCAGATAAAAGAATCTTGTAATAGCACTTTTATCTAGTGAATTATTGCCATTTCTTTGAGGAAATGTCTTTCTTTTGCTTTGCAAATAGCACCATTCCTCCTTTTGATCCTGTTCCTCTTACAGTGTTTTCTACATCCCTTCCTTAATCTTATCCTCATCACTGAGAGTTTTGGCATATCCTCATTATAATGGACATTGCTCAGATCAAAAGTTAATTTGATCCTGAGGATTCTGATTAATCTTCCTGCGAGTGCTGCAAACCACAGTCCTTAAATTAATGAATAAAAAGATGAAGATCCAAAATGCCAGGAGGTTAAAAATTCTGGAGATTTTGAGTGGAGCTGTGAACACCAGAGGAAAATGAGAGTTCTGAGAGATGTTCACATTAAATTCAAGGCCAATGCAGAGGAAAATACAAATAAAAGCCAAGTTCTCTAATGGATTCTTGTTGAAAAAAGAGATTTCTGCCACACAGGGATCAGGTATCAGTAAGAAAATCATCCTCAGATTTGTTTTTCCCTGATGACTGCTATGGAAATTTAAAGAAAATATGAAGACTGAGTTTTTGCCTTATGACAGCAGCTGCTAAATATTTTTTATTCTGCTTGTTTGATTTTGGTTTTGTTGGTTTTTGTTTTAGGGTGGGTTTTTTGTTGGTTTTTTTTTTTGTCTTGTTTTTGGTTTTTTTTTGGTTTTTTTGTTTTGTTTTGGTTTGGTTTGGTTTGGTTTGGGTTTTTTCTTTCTTTCTTTTTTAATTCTGCTAAGTACAGATGAGATACTTTGGTGATTTTCCTTCCCAAGTAACCCAAGAATCCTTTTTTTTTTTTTTTATCTCCAGACATTTTTCTTAAAAGTTTCCGTATCAAACCGAGTGAGCTGAAGGACAAACTGTTCATCATCCAGGAGGAGAGCGGCGGGCTCACCGACGAGCAGATCACAGCACTGAGAAGGTAATTTTGGGGGGAATTCTTTGGGTTTTGGGACCTCTTAGAGAAGGCAGAATCTTCTGTGAATGAAGTTTGGAAAGTTGGTGTGGAGAGGAGGAAGCGAGACAAGAGTTGAAGGAGGTTGGTGGGATATTGGGAATGTTTGTGTGTGTGGGTGGCAGAAATTTGGGGGTTTAAAGCAGAGTGGAGATTTCTGCAGCTTTAACAAAACTGGGCAGATTTCAGGTGAAATTAACTGGAACTGGATTTTATCTTTTTTGAGTAGTTTGAGACTAGTAAAAAGAAAGGAAAGAAGTGGGATCCCAGAGTGGGATCTGTCCCACACCCCAGCCCCCATGGGAGACTTTTTAATAAACATTTTTTACATCCAAAAGCTCGATGTGAACCTGATTCTTCCTTCAAAATGAGACAAAAAAAAAGAGTGTTTTGCTTAAAAAAANAATATAGGCTGGATATTAGGAAAAAGTTTTTCACAGAAAGAGTGGTGAAGTACTGGAATGGTTTGCCCAGGGAGGTGGTGGAGTCACCATCCCTGGATGTGTTTAAACAAAGACTGGATGTGGCACTTGGTGCCGTAATCTAGTTGAGGTGTTGGAGCATGGGTTGGACTCGATGATCTTGAAGGTCTCTTCCAACCTAGAAATTCTGTGATTCTGTGATTCTGTGATTCTGTGAAATGTTTTTTGAATCCTGGAAGGTGTTTCCTTGCTGTCCCAGAGCTCTTCCAGTTAAACCCCACTGTGGTGCACAGGAATTAGGATCTGGTGGAAGGTGGATCAGCCCCACTGAGGGGACTGCTGCGGGGTGATGAACGTGAGAACAGAAATATTTTATTGCAGTGCTGGAATAACTGCAGGGATATATAACATAACATAACATAACATAACATAACATAACATAACATAACATAACATAACATAACATACATAATATTCCAGGGCAGGAAATAACTGCAGGGGAATGCCTGGGAAATCAAGGTGCTCTCCAGTGCCACAGGGCTGTTCCTGGAAAGGCAAAGGGAAAGGAGATTTCTGCAGCCCCATTTCCCAGGGCAGCCCCTGCACCCAGCTCAGCTCAGAGGGAAGCCCTGACCCCACTCTGACTTTGTTTTACACCACAAGGACACAGACTCTGAGATTCAGAAGGCTGAAAATGACTCCTTTATTTTTGGGATGTGTTTCTTTTTTTTACTATTTTACACAGACCAATTTTTCATTGGTGACACAAAGGCAAACCTCTTCACTCACACTGGTCAAACCAGAGAGATATCAAGAAGAAGTCCCTCCTAGGAAAAGGAATTAAAACATTAGTACAGTTGCAAAAACATTTCTCCTGTTTACAGAAAATTCCCTGGGAAAGGAATTTCAGAAAACCAAAACCCCTCAGGCACGAACCAGGGCTACACCACTCTGCTGCTCAGGATTCAGTCCTGGCTCTGCAGACTCAGCCCAGGATCTCCAGGCTGCTGAAATTGCTGTGGCATCACTGATTTATGAGCCTCTGGGCTCTTTGTCATCAGACAATAATAATAATAATGATGGCAATGAAGCTTGGAATATCATTTTTTTTTCCCCTTGAAGTCTTTCTTTGCTGGCGGTAATGCTGAGGGAATATTCCCAGCAGTGGGCTGTGTGAGGGGTATTGATTGTTGTGTTGCTGTGTGTTGTATAATTTCAAGGATTCAAAAGATGCTCTCTGGCTCCAAGGATTCTGTCCCTGGGATTATTATTTACTGCCAAAATCGATGAATCCATGTGCAAATCTTGCACTGAAAGGGAGCTGCATTTTTTTTTTTCCCCACCCGAAGAGTTTTGAGTGGAACTGAAACAGCTGAGATCGATCTCAAAATAAAGGCTTGGATTCCCAAGGTGCTGGAAAAGTGAAGGAGCAGACAGGAATTCTCATGGAGCATCACCCCTCCCAAATTTCTCTGGTCCAACGTTCTGTGCTGGGCTTGGCACCACACAGGGAGGGCACTCAGCACTTCTGAAGAGCTTCCCACTCCATGTAGTACTTCAACTCAACATGAACCAATTTTGGCAAAAGAATCTTAAATTGTGTTAACTTAATAAAACCCATACGTAAAAAAACTTTAAATTAATAGGATACAAATCTATTATCGCTTCAACTTTATAAAAATGAAATTTATCAAAACTCAGAAGTAACCTAAACTTAACAGGGCCCAAAATTGAGGTGTCCCCGTGGGAAATCTCACCTTTGAGAGCCGTGGTCTCCAGTGAACTGAGAACCTGTGGGCAGGACAGGAGTCAAACAGGTCCAGGGCTGGAAAATTCCTCTCAGTGCAAACTGTTCCTGTCAGAGAGTCTGATCCAGGGCACAGTGTGGAAATCCTGCTATTGGAGAGGGAAAAACACTTCAAGTCAAAGCCAAAATTCCATTTTCAGGGCTGTGACCAGGGAGCAGAGTGTCCTGCACCCGGTGGAAGTGCTGGGATGTCACTGGAAACTTCAGGGATGAATTTGCTACAGAAACCTCTCCATCTCTGAATGGTTCTTTATCCTCGTGTCTCAGCAGCAAAGCACTCCACGTCTCCCTGAACTTCATTTTTCTTTCAGAGAAACGGGAATCTTTTTCACTGTGCGAATTCCATTAGAGCTGCATTCATGTAAAATGATATTTATGGAATGAATTCAGGTGTTTTTGTGCCTCCTTTCCCACGGCTCCCAGTGTTTAATGCTTTAAGCTTTAAACCTCCCAGATAATCTGTTAGTTCCATTTTCTATGCATAATGCAGCTAAAGAATTTTATGGGGTATCAGACTTCTGATTAAATGAAGATGTTTGCTGTCACCTTTAAAAATACTTTCTATGAATTTGCTTAAACCTCAAACTATTTTTAATGATGAACAAACACCCTTTCATTTGCCAACAGCTGACTTATTTTTAGATGAAAATTCTTTTTTTTTTTTTCTTGAAGGTAAAGTGGGCTGGAAGGATTACATTTCCATCTGCTACAGTATAGAGTTAATTCAAACCCCAGCAGTTTCACAATTGAAATGTCATATTAATTATTGACAACAGTAAAATAAATCTTAGTGTTTGCCCTGTGTTTAGCATGCTAAAATATTTGCTTTTTTCCATCTTTGAGTAGACCCCCTGTCTTTTACTGGGAATATACAGCTCTGCCCATGAATGTTTAATCACTCTTGCTGCAAATTTAGAAGTTTGTTTTAAGAGAAAGGAAAGAGAGGAGAGCTGAATACTTATTTCAGCTTCTTTACACCCCTCACATATGAGCTCTGCCATCAATTCCATTTTTCTGAGGATGAGCTGTGGGTCCCCCCAGTGAGTGCCCAGGCAGGAGGATCTCCAAAGGAGGGCAGCTGTGCTGCTGTGTTTGTTTTAACAATGTTTGAAGACACCAATCTCCTAAAAACCTGTAACCCTGGAGGATATTCTGTGACCTTGTGCAGAAGGGAGGGAGCTGTGGGTCTGTGTTTTGTGCTGTCTCTGTTAAACAAGTTAAAAACCCTGTAAAAATCAGAATAAAGGAGAGGAACCCTCCCAGGCTGGGGTTGTTGGGGTG
>VXBB01006899.1:3729-46463 GCA_013399915.1 Illadopsis cleaveri
GGGGTGTGTGGGGAAATTACCTCAGTTGTGATTGTGATTATCAGTAACATTCAAGATTTCAAATTAGATCTGCAGCAGGTGTCAGGGGGCTACTTGTCACCACAGCTTGGAAATGTGACAAATTGTCAGAGCTGGTTGGATGTCCTAGGCTGTTATTAGCCATCTGTTTGCAGCTCTGGGAGGGTCAGCTGCCTAGACTTGACCAATGCCACCCCTCAATTACAGAATTTACAGTTTCAGCCAATTTAGAGCTGATTTTGTTTACCGTTCATAAAAGAAAGATGCATCACATGGTGCTGGGCAGGCTTGTTTCCAGGATTTTGTGGAAATTGTGGTATACAATTTAGGATTCAACTGCCTAAGCCTCCCCTGGGCACAAAGTGGGTGTGAGTCTGTGCCCTGCTCTAGGTATCTTCTCTTCTGACATGTCAGGGCTTTCAGCTGGGAGGAAGTTGTTACTGTTTGCCTGATCATGTTCATTGTATGTCATCCTCACAGAAACCAGACACAGGGTTACTCTCGCAAAGCCCCTCCTCGGCTCTCGGTGCTTGCAAGAGCTCATTTGTTCCTGTAATAGTTCCAGAGAAGTCCCAGAGAAGTCACTTACTCCCCTGAAATTTAAAAGTTCAGTAGCTAAAAATGGTTAAAATACCATTGTGTCCTGTTCCTTTGGCAGAATACTAAAGTGTCATCATGGTCCTGCCATTTCCAAGACCAAATAAATACTTGAAAACAGAATAGAAAGAACTGTATTTTGATAGCTCTAGAAGGCTTTCCTTTTTTGTCTGTAACATATTTGAAAATACTCTGTAGCTAATTGGAGTTACTCTGCAGGCCAAAGGAAGTTGTGATGAGGTTAAACAAAAGTAAAATATTTTATTGTATTGTATATTTTGTTAGCTATCTAAAATATTTTATGATGTTCATCAGGATAGAAGGATATTAATGATTCCACTTATTTTTAAAATTTTCTTAGTGTACTGACATGTCTGAAGAAACTAATGGCACACTTAAAATCCTGAAAAATTTCATAAATTATATTTTACTGTGCTAGAAGAGAAAAAAAATTCAGTACATTTGATTCTTGCTTTCTGTGCTATTAGTTTTCTACTTGGAAAGAAGTACGGGCAATGAAAATGGTCTAATAAATTTTACCTTCTATTTTTTATAATATAATTTTCCTATTAAATAAAAAAAATGGACAGGAACATGCACTGTGTCTTGGAATGTTAGTCAGACTCGCTCTGACACCTCTTTGCCATAATTGGCCTGCACCACTGCTAAAAGTAGCTATCATGAACTGAATTTTTAGTATCAGCTCCTCCTTCCGTGATTATAGCCTTCAGAGTTCTGTCAGGGTATACTAACGCAATATGAATTGACACGTGCCCAATAGTTTTGTTGGAAGATCAAGCAAGAGAGAGTTCCTCTGTTCAGGAATTGTATAAGACACGTTTCTAGAACAAGCCTGGATGTCTCCTTCTACTCGTATTACAGTGTACCTCTGGACATCTGAGCCATAAAAGCTTTAGTAATCAATAAAATAACAGTTTATATGTTTTGTATATGATGTGTATCAAAATACAACGTGGACAATTCTGACTACAGAGAGTATATTTCTACCAAGAGTTTCTGCTAAGATCATACAATAAATCATGAGTGGCTTGCAGAATTCAAAGAATGTTAAGCTAGCATTCAAGATCCTTAACTGGTTACCAAGGTTTTACTTCTACAGTGAATGGATTGGACATACACTGTGTGTACATGTATGCCTCTGCACATGTCCTACCTATCTCTCAGTGAATTCCTGGGTTTGTAAAACTATATGCAAGATTTGATATCCTTTCTTTAGGACTTCAAACAAGATTTCTTTGAAGTGGCAATTTTTTTCCCTACTGAAGTTACTGATTTCCCACCTTTCCAGCTTCTTTAGCATTCACAGAAACAGATGTTGGGAAATTTCCATTAAGCCTGCACTATTTGTTCTGTGGTAACAGAGTATGACTACTATGTTATCACATATCAAGCCAACCATTTTCTTTGGAAGGTAAGGGGAGAAAATGCAGCACAATGAAACATTAGGAAAAATCAGTTTCAAAAGAAGGTTAGGGACAGGATGAGGGGTAACAGTTTTAGACTGAAAGGGGATAGATTTAAAGTAGATGTTAGGAAGGAATTCTTCTCTGTGAGGGTGGTGAGGCACCAGGAGAGGCTGCCCAGAGAAGCTGTGGATGGCTCATCCTTGACAGTGTTTAAGGTGAGGCTGGATGGAGCTCTGAGAAGCTCATCTACTGGGCCATGCCCCTACCCATGGCAGGGCGTTTGGAACTAGATGATCTTTAAGGTGTCTTCCAACTTAATCATCATTCCATGGTTTTATGAATCTAGGATACGGTTCTCAACAAAATTATATAATTTTGTATTGGTATGTTCTACAGCTTTTTACTAATACATGGAGATGAATTACAGCTTACACCTCAAATATTTTGTCTTATCTAGGTACTTTCCATCTCTTCTAAATAGCAATGGAAATGTAGATAAGGCACGTAGCATTCAGAATTTGTGCTTATGCATTTTGGATCTTCCCAGGGGGAAAAAGGAGGGAAGAATTTTACAATAAATGTGTACCAGATAAGAAATAATAAAAGAATGACACTTGCATGACATTTGCTAAGAAGTTGAGATTGAATTAGTCTACATAATCTGCCTGTGTGACTCTCATATACATTGACAAAAATTTCTTAAATTTTAGAAAAGCTTATTTCAGTGGAAAGGAGACAAGTAATAAGTGTGTCACACAAAACAAGTAACTCGTTTTGCTCACTGGGTATTGTGGTATATGTATTTGTTAATTCACAGACTTCCATGGACATGCACTCACTTAAAATCAGCATGATTGATCAGAACTGTAATTGGATGGATTTTCTCTGGATTTCTAAACTAAGAATATAAAGTAATTTTTTCTACTCTTCTGTTAGTGCTGTTCATATACTAAGGAATCTTTTATACTATAAAGAATCCCAAGAAGGTTGGAAAACACTTCCAGGGAAAGAGAAAATTACTATATAAGAACAGAGGTGGGGGAGAGGTTCATCTTGTGTGTGTGTGTGTCTGTTAAACTCAGTGTCTTTCATTTAAAACTGAAAACTAAAGAAGTGGTTTCCTTTTTTTGTTGTCATGCAGTAAAGAGAAGTTCATCTGATTTTGAAGATCTGGTTAGTAAAAGATTTTGACTTATTTGGAGCAAGGAGTGTCCAAAGTTGTCTTTTGTCTGTGGAAGGATAACTAATTTGTAATACACTTTCCTTTCAAAGGGAGCAGATTTATATTTCCTAGTAATAGTGGAATGTCTGGACCACAGAATGAGTCTTAAAAACCCTGTTTTGAAGAAATCTCTGCCAATACTGGATTGTCACAGTAATGTTTCTTTTTCCTTCTGTTTTTCATGCATTATTTGGGAGGACCACACAGCATAGGGAGCAGTGGTGTACCATAACTGCCACTGAAATAACTGAAGTCTGAGCAACTGTGAGCACAAAGAAATAGAAGATATTTGGGTTGGAATTACCTAGGATTTACACCCCAAAGGCTGCAGAAATGTTTATGTTTGTTTACATTTTAGCAATAGTGGGTTTCCAGTTTCTGCTGTGATCCAGTATTTTAACTGGATGGATACTCATAGGATGCTACCAGTCACTGACTATGCTTAAATATTATCCAAACACAGCCAATTAAGTACCTGTTACTGCTTGTTCCTTTTATTTGCAAAAAACATACCTTGATCTGCTAGGTGTCCATAAATACCAAATTTTAAGGCTTTTACTCTGAGTTTGGAGTTTTTAGAGAGTAAAACAAATTTTGTTTTAAAACTTAGTAATAATGTTCCAAATCTAAGTGTGGGACACTTTTATGGAGAACAGCTAAGTTTCATTACTAAAAACAATAAAGACCTCATCAATCAAATTCAGCATACTAGAAATCAATGAAGAACAAAGCTATAACAGCATCAGACCATGCCAACAGTGTTAAGCACTAATTGGCCTAATTTCTATGTTGTGACATTAATTACAGCTTGGCTGTGTCTGTCAGGTTGGGCTGAACAAATACTAAACATGGCATGAATATGAAATATCTGCTACAAACTTATCTGGCTTTTTATTATTTTTAACTATTAAGTTTACAGGAACATAAAAGTCAAGAGCAGCAGCTCACATTTCATAATTGCATTCTCTGTTTCAAGTAAGAGCCGCATTGAATGTTTCAAAGTTTATTAACATCTGACAATAATTTGTACTCTGAATTTTGACCAAAGTGTAATGAAATAAATCAGTGAACAAAGTAAATAATACAGATGTCTCCGTGTGGCGACTATGCTTAGAAGGATATTTACATATGAATAGGTCAATCTTTATGCAAAAAACATACCTTGAACTGCACAAATTATTCACAAGTGTGTTTTATGAATTGAACCTCATTACTCTAAATTAAACTGATCCAAAGACACTTCACATTGCATTTTGCTCTCATGCCCTTATACATGCATATACATAACAAGGGTCATATTTAGCAATTTCATGTGGCAATTAAGACTTTAAGCATTGGCAACACCTCAGGTCAATATATATTTCAGAGCTATGTGTGTTGAGCTACTCTTACATGATGGGGAAGCAATTTCAGTCCTGGATGTCTCTCTCTTCATGAATTTGATCTGAGGCCTTCTCTTTATGCAAACATACACTCTTTTATTCTCCTTTTGTAGCTTAAATACATACTGCAGTCTTCTCCCCAAATATCTGATTTAATTGAAATTGTTAGTAATTCTATCATGACATATGCAGATATATTGGGGAAAATACACTGAATGTTTGGAATGTCCTTTTTAGTGAACTGGAAAACTGATGTCAACTTTATCTTTTGAAAAGTGTGAATTGTGATTTTAAAGTGTAAAACGGATGGTTTAAATTGTCTAGTTAATTCAAGTCCCTTGAACCAGTTCCAGTCATCTTGTCATTTTTAAAATCTTTGCTAAGATTAAAAGGTTTTCATTAAGAAATGCACGGGGCAAATTTTGCTCAAACTGTCAATAGCAGCAGCTGCTTTTCCTTTATGAATTATCTGTAAAGACAGACACATTTGGGAGCTTTCAACAGAGAAGAAAACATATTACTTGCTATAGTAGCAAGTTTTCCATTTCACTATGTAGCACCACTTAAGGGTCATCCTGTCCCCTTCCAAAGACATGTTTGCACAAGAATTGTTTAATGCAAAATAGTAGAACAGGGAATTCTGTTCTCCTGCTTTGTCTGAGTGCAGTGTAGCAGATGAAGTAAGAGTTTACTGGGTGACTAGATGACTCTCCCTGGAGACAGAAAGTATTCTCCGGACCAGTTATGGATTATAGGCCACAAACTACTGGGCAAATGATATATTTGTGCTGTTCATTTCAGCCAAGATTTAAGATTTCTCTCTGTTTCAGCTAACTCTTTCCTGCTTAATATTTGTGGTCAGTGATCAGATGACTGAAGAAGGAAAATCAGAGGTTTGAGAAAGCCCTAATGAACATTCCTAGGCGTGAGCCTTTGTACAAGTACTCATGAGACTTCTTGTTTTCCTCAAGCATTTTGGCTAAAAAAAATACTCACATGTTGTCTGAAAATAAATACAAAAGGTCATAAATACCACTGAGGTGAATTCATGGTTTTACTGTAATACATATCTCTGAGTACTTACTTCGCAGTATTCACCCATGTCTGAATAGTAACAAGGGAACTCTTGGAATGCAAATGTTCTTTATCAGCTGGGAAACTGCAACAAAATATATATTATACACTGAATCATGCCTCTAGGTCTGAATCTGCCACACATGGAAAAACACAGAATAAAAGTAAAATTGTGGAAGTAAAATTTCATTGTGCCTGGGAAAGGCTGAAGTAAAACAACATTATAAGTAAATCACATTTAAACTGTGCAAAAACCTGCTGTATAGACTGCTAAATGCTACTGAGGGACTGGATGTGTTACAGCTGCAGATGTTGATTTGTAATAATAGGTCATGCAAATGTTCTTCTAGGGACAAATACACTATAGAACTAAAACATGACTAGTTTTTTTTTAAAAAAGTATTCTATAGTACAGTTATTTGTTTATGGTAGAAGCCTCAAATCTGCAAGGCAAATCGTTAGAGAGGTATTCTTAACCTAATATTGCTGATGTATGCAATCTTAGAAAATGATCTTCAGAAATGCTAATTTTAATAGAACTACTGCTATTCACTAGTTTTTATGTATATTTTAAATGATTCATCACAGTCCTGCAAGCAGAGCAAGCAAATAGGAGCTCTGGGGACTTACTGGACCTCATTGACTGAACAGTGAACACCCAGTTTTTCTTCATTCTGTCAGATGTTTTGTACAGAATGCTGAGCTGCTTCTAAAATGTAAATTAAATGGGAAATTCAGAAAGTCTGGATTTTCAAAATCAACTTGCATTTCATAAGAGGCTGTTAATAAATGAATGTATTATCATTTAAATACTTTTATCTATAAATGAGTATTCTTTTCTTCTCTATTTAAAAGAGAAATGAAAATGTAGCATTTGCTCAAAAGAACTGACTTGGTTTACAGAGGTCCAGAATGACTGTTGTTCTTGTATTCTTTATAAATGAGAAGTTCACAAGATTCTCTTTAAGTAATTTTTAAGAAAACAGAGAAAATTAAAACCTGTACAAAATATTTGACATGATGTACAAAATGGACAACTCTATAGCATGTCGTGAGAGTAAGGGTGCTATGCACAGAAATTATTATTCTCAGAAAAAAATCCGCTGTTGAATTTTTCAAAAACTGACACATTATGGCACTCTTTCATCTGTAGTGACATACTGGTCATGGATGCATTTTCTGAACCTTTCCTTGAATTTTCTATTGAGTTGGAAAAACTGAAAGTTAAAATCATCAGGGTGACAGGGAAAAATGATTTACACCTTGTATTCAGATAAGAGCAAAATAACCATTTCCCTTTGACATTCTTGCCATTTTTTGTTACTTTACTTATAGCACGGGACATTCTTCTTTGAACACCCTTTTAACACTACTTAGTATGTCCTTCAACGCATGCACTATTGATATCACAAGTTCATTGTTTTAGAAACTTTTTATTAGGATTCATAGCCTTTGAACTTTGTATTGTTATCTGCCAAAACAAAATGACAATCAAATAATTCTGCCACCCCTTTTTTTTCTGTCCTTCCACTTTTTTTCAACTTCCTTGCTTTTCATTATTACTGTTACTCTGAAATGACATTATCATAGTGGAACATAAACAAAAGATTAGGTATCTCATCTGGATTAGCTTCACGGCCTCTCTCCTTTTCACCCCCAAAAGCTCGATGACCTGCTAAAATATGGTATCAGCTGCGTTTTCTTTGGCCAGCTTGGTTCACTTGACTTGACACTAGCAAGATCAAACTACTGCAGACTGTCAGCATAAGGGATATCCTTTGAAAAACAGAAGTTTTTCTTCTTTGGGGTTAGACTTTTTTTTTTCCTAACTCCTTTCTCCTTTGTATTTTGGATTCCCCATCTTCACAGAATGAAAATAAGTCTTTGTATAGCTGTGTGCTCAAGTCTTGCTCTATAAAACTGCAATTATATATTGAACGTTCCAGCAGAAATCAAAAATCCATTTCAAAGATAAAAAAGCAAGCAATTTTTTCCTCTATTTTAAAATTCAGATCTCAAAATTAAGAAAATTTTGCTTTTCAGTTTGCAGATGTTTAAGCAACTGAAAGATAACTCCTGAAAATTATGCTGAAAATTATTCTGATTCTGATATTAATATTACTTTTTAAAAAACTTCATTGTAGAAAGGAAGGGACTAAATAATTTTGAAATATTACCCTACTAATAAAGCTAAAAATATGAGCATGGAAAAACTCTTCTCAGTGGAAGACAAAACTGTTCTTTACTGGATGAAAAAGTGTAATTGTATGATACTGTCTGTCTTTACACGCACATTCAGAAAAAAATTGTTTGCATGGTTTGTGATTACACTAGTTGTGATAATGACAAGTACAGTAAAGTTCTGTCCTTTCATCAAGGATACCATCTTCCCCCCTTACAGGCATGTGTTTGAATATTCCATTTGGTCCTGAGGGCATCATGAATTCTGAACAGGATATGGTTTTCCATTTGATTCATTCATTTTGCTGGTGCAATTGCTCTGATATCAAAGGATTTTAGGGAACACCTTAGGTTATGAAAGCTGACTGTGATGAAGGTTTTCAAACCTCTTCCGCAAGTCTTGTGGAAGGAGAGGAATTATGACCTAATAATTTCTTTTTCTTAATTAATCTGGAAATGAAACTGTGTGTCTGTAGAGCTTGGAACTCCATAATGGTAAATATGAGTCTTGATGAAATCAAGATAGCAGGGCAGTTCACAAATTCAGGGTTGAAAGAATTCAAATTAAAAATGGAGGTTGAATGGCTTCTGCTGCTTCAGGCAGTTCACATAGATTTTATGCAGCTGCATAGATTGAGTAGGAACCCAATGGCATTACTGAAAATTGAATAATTTTGGTTGAGCTTTCCTGGGTGAATGCAGACACCCATTTCTATACAGTGCAATTTTCATTGTTGTTCTGAAAGACACACCAGCTTTTTCTGTATGCTTTGCTCCTGTGTGGGAGACTGAGCTGGATACAAAAGGAAGACCTATATATAAACATGTAGCCTGAGGAGCTCAGCAGGATATCAAAGAATAAATTGACCCACCAATAAGTAAGGGGTATGAGTTTGATAGCTGTGATGTCTATGAAATCTCTACAGTGAACTGTGTATGACACTATTGTGTAATGGTTATGAAATAGTCAAGTTCTAGCCTTTGAAAATGTAACAGTTTACTGAAAAATAACATCAAAATAGCAGTTATTTTAGATTAGTAGATAGCAAGATAGATGGAAACAGTATTGCTATAACAGGAATTCTAATCACAGAAATAGAATGCAGAGAACTGCAATATATACACATAAAAAATATGTACGTGCTATCTGGGTTTCTACACCCTGTGTAGTGCAACTCCAGAGGCAATGTTATATGATCCTAGTTTTAGCTTATAGGAGACTTTATAAATTTTAATGATGTTTCCCAAAGATATTATCTGTACTTAGGCATGTAGGTGTAAGTTTTATATTTTGCACGATATAAAATTATTGTGAATTGCAGTCAGTGTGAAGCTCCAACTTCTGACTTTTCCGCAACACTGTTCTAACAGTGTCACTTTGTTACAAGTCTCTATGCACACGAGGAAGGAAAAAACTGGGCAAAATCTAATAGTTACTGGTGCTGCCAAAACCCCCAGTTAACAAAGGCTCCCGACTCAAAGCCACAGCATTAACAGGCAGACACCAGGCGTCATCTGGCAAATGTCTTGGGCTGTGCCCCTCGTTCTATCTCCTCATCCTCCACCTGTAGCCCCATTCATAGGGTCCATTTCTATCCAACTCCTGCTGTGGACCACTGGCTTTGCTTCACACTCGTGTACACTTCCTTAGCAATTCCCGGTGTTGTGCTTGTTTTCGCCCTTGCCTGCCTTTGGGTTGTGCTCTTGACTTGCTCTTCGGGGGTGCATGGACCTGCTCCTTTAACCTCTGACAGTGACCTTGTTTTGCCTTCTCCCCCAGTGTTCCACCTCAGCTCTCTGTGCAGGTGGTGTGGGGGCTGTGAGCAGCCCATGCTTGCCCACCAGGCCTGCCTGGTTATGGACTGCTGGAAAAAGTTCTGTCCTCTCCATAACTGGCAAAACTCATCTTGAACTCACACCACAGTGACTCACTCTCACAATAAAAGAAGATTTTACACAGGTAACTAACATGTGATGGGAGCCCCACAGAGCAACTTGGCAATTATTTTTCTCAAATAAAACAAAACAAAATGGATTTGCAGTGTTTCATCACAGCCTGACTACAGAAAGGAGCTGGAGTCAGACATTCTACTCTGCTCAACATTGAGAGTCCTCACGTTGCCCAGGCAGATGGAATATGTGCTTCTCTGCACAATATGTCTTTGTGAGCAGGAATTTCCATCATTATAAATGCAATTTAAAATGCATTTTCATATTAAATTTGTTGCCAAAAGTTGTATTAGAGATATTTGTTTCCCTTCATGCAGGCTTTCCGGACACATCTTTCTCATTTTGAAATAACCAATACTGGCTGTGAACTGCTAGTGTATAATGGACATGCATTTTGCTAGTCATATCATTATAGCTAATACAATAAACATTGAAGTGGTTTGGTTTGATTACAGTATGCTGCATGCACAAAACCCAACACGTTCAGGGAATAATATATTTTTAAGAGATTCTGTCTATTCAGGGTATCCTCTGAAGAGGCAGCCTGCTGAGCTAACGCCTGCTAACATAATGTACCTCTCAGTTTTTATTTTTATGATGTATTTTTATTTTATTTTATGGCCTAGTGAGCAGCATCCCTCTCCACAGGTGTGGAGGGTTGGAACTAGATGATCTCTAAGGTCTCATCCTACTCAGGCCATTCTGTGATTCTATATGTTTATATATTTTTTTATTTTTAGTCTCCATAAAGTTACAGCAAAGTGCAGAGAAGCAGAGTGACGGGTAAGAGGCATGTAGGCTACTGCTTCTTAATCTGATCCTGGAAATGACCTTCAAGAGGAGAAGATTCCTGCTGTGAGTCAGCAGCTGTGGTGTGATAGTCACATACACCTTTCCAGGACAGTTGGACTTGTACCATGGCTGTATAAGACCTAAAGAAGGTAATATTTTAATTATTAACATGTTCATCTTGGGAACCTTGGAAGTAAACCAAAAAGAGAGTCACACATTCATTTCTGTTGCCCATATGAAATGAAGATCTGGCATAATTTGGTCAGCAGTTGCATCATAGAACAACTCAGTCAAAGTATTATTTTGGAGTCTGTATGAAGAATGTTTTGAAGTAGTTCAGATTTGGGGAAAATTTTTCACTTAATTGCTTTTGGGTAGTAAAAGCTAAAGCTCACACAATAAACAACCACAAACACAGAGTTAAATTTCACTTAGTTTTTTTGATAAACTATCAGAGTTGAGATCTCAGCTTCAAGAAACTTTTGATTACAGATAATGCAAACAGGTGATCAGATACTCAACATGTTTTATCACGTGAAAATGCAGTCCATAATCTACATAACTTTTGAGATAGCAGCATCTGTGGAAGAGTGATCCTCTACAGACTAAAAATAATAAACCCTTACTCACTTATAGGGAGGACTGTAAACAGTGAGAAAAACTGACAGAGTAATAAACATAGCTGGGGTTTGATCTGTGGGGAATTCTCTAATATATGGAGCAGGGGCTATTCATAAATATAATTGGGAAAAAGTATGATATCTGTTGTGGACATACGGTATTCTGTTCTCTCTTAAAACTTGATTGGAGCTGAGTTTTCACCTTCACTTGACTGGAAAAGATAATGTGGTAAGAAAAAAATTTACTCTTTCTTATATCCCCAGCATCCTCAGATACTTGGAGAATAAGCACAGTGGTTCATGTGAAAAAAAAGTAAGACAGAAAAAGGAAATCACATTTTTGCTTTCTCTTTGATTTCTGTGGGACTGAGTCCTTAAAAAAAAGCCTCCTCACAGTCACTCTTAGAAGATGAGGAGGAGGAGAAAAAGTAGTAACCATGCCACATAGTTACTGGTGTCTTCCTAATTAAAAAATATAGTAAGGGCCCCAAGTGGTTTGTTGACTGGCCTGGTTGCTGATCACCCTAGAGGTGATCAACCCATATCCTTCTCCCCTTTTCATCCAGGCCTGCTATGGTCACAGAAAACAATGCTGAAGACACAACTTCTAAAACATGATTCTGTCACAAAGGCAGACATTTAATGTATTCCATTCAGCCACTGTTAGCTTGATACATCTCATTTATTCTCTATTAAATGAATGGAACATACTAAAGGAGTAGCTTCCTGGATGATAATTATTGAAGATTCTGAGGCATATATATATATATGGTCAATTTTATTGAATTCATGGCATTTTGATAATGTAAGTAGGTAAAGGCAAGGAAGAGAATCCCATTTGAAGTAGAAGTACTTTTAATAAACTCGATAGGGTACTTGCTAAGCATGAAATAATCAAAATAACAGATATTTGACATGTTACTGATTTAATGCAGTTTCTCTTCAAGTCCTCAAATTTCATATGCAGAACTGATATACCTGTAGAATTTGTGGATTAGGAAGAGAAATGTTTCTGATGCAAAGTGCTTTCAAGAATGGCTATAAAATTTTTACTCAGTCATGAGAATAGTATCACAATTTATGCAGTAATTAGCATAAGTTCTAATTATATTCCATATGCTTTTACGCAGTGTTAGTATCCTCCAGTCACATGGACTTGTAAAATGACTTTTTAAACTATAAAATGAAATAAGCCTTCTCATTTCTTGCTGTCCTTTACTATGCCCATAGGTGAAAGGGAATATGTATTTGTCATTATAAAAATTTTAATTTCTTAGCCATATGGATGCTCCAAAGCCTTTATTGCAGGCAGATCTGACCTGTTGCTGCATGCAGGAGAGCCTCCTGTCTAAACCATTTTCCCCTTGAGCATATCATTGTGTCAGCTGTGCAACTGTTCAAAACTGGTGCTTGGCCTCAATGTGCTTCCTTTTTCTTCCTTGTCATCCTTGAACATGTTTCTGAGGAAAACTCAGTTACCAGCAATACAATTTTACTTGTACCATGCTACCAGATCTCATCCTGAAGTACCTCATTTGCTTGTTTTGCCTGGAAGAAGCTGGTGGGGGGATAACAATGGGTTGTAAAAAGCCAATTTCCTGCTCTTGGTGCTCTTGATTCTCTGACTGGTCTCTTGTGTCAGTCTGTACCCCTGCAGGCCCTCGTGCACCTCTCGCCAGGCAGGGCAGTGAAGATGTTCACGTTGCAGAGTTGTAAGAATATTTATAGTTGTATTTACTGAACAGGTTTCCTGGTAAAAGTTTCCCTGCATTTAGAACAGATGAAGAGAGTAGGCAAGTTTAATTTGGCTACGAGGAGCATGTATTACCTGTGGATGTTTTCCTATGCTGGTTTCTGATCATAAGGGAAAAGTCAATGAGGATGACTACATAGTTTTGTAAGAGCTACAGAGTCATTCTTGCCTTCAATTCAGCACCATTTTCTAATGGGACTTTTTCATCTGTGTTACAGAATCTTTATGATTAGAGACAGTTTCTTAATGTTTAAAAGTTCAGAGGAAGAAGCAAATATGTCTTAAGACTCTTCTCTGCCTAATGTAGGAGAAGACAGATCAGTATTTGGAAATGTCAAACAAAATCTGTGTATGCAAGACTAAAAATTAAGGAGTATTATAAAATATTGATCAAAGATTTTAAAGAGTTGACTGTTCTGATACTGAGCACGCATGAAATACTTTGAAAGTAGGGATTTGTTACTTATGAAATATTTTCTTTTTTTTTTTTTTTCTCAATATCACTCCCTCTAATAAGTCTACAAGAGATAACTTCAAGAACTTCCATTTTGAATTACACAAGGGGAAATAATCTTGCCAAGAACTTTTCCATTTCTTAGTGGTAGTGTCTCAGCTGAAAGCATGGCCAGTCTCATTGTGGTCAGCCTTGTAGCCAGACTTCTTTCTCTTTCTTCCCCCATTTCCTTTCCATTGTGGAAGAACACAATAGAAACTTCACACAGAGGAAAATACTTGTAGTATTTAGGGTGGACCAAACACTAATACAAAGACCAAAGAGGACATTCATCTGAATAGCATGATATAAAAATTATGTCTTAACTAAAAATAACTATGCTTGTCCTAGATGTACCATGTAGGTAGTCCATGCTAACTCTTTTTCCCAAGTTATTCATTATAAATCATCACAGATATTCTAAAAAAAAACTTGAAAAACTAAAAATGTGGCAGGCTGCTCTTTGTGATACTATTTCAACCTCTACCTTTCTTTCCCATTTTTTCCACTTTTCCTTTTCCTTTTTTATTATTTTCATAACAGATGGCACCCAGGCACCAAACACTGGAAAAATATTTTCCCAGAAGCAATAATGTAAGACGTGGCCTGAAAGCCTCCTTTGCTCAGCAGCTTTGCTAACTGTTTTCCAGATGCCTTTGCCCAGTCTAATCAAGGTGTTTGGGTAATGTGGAAACACTACAGTTTCTTAGGAGGTAGATGACTGCAACAACTGGCTAAAGATGATTTGCTAAACTGCTTAGTATTTACAAGGTATTTAGTTCTTAAAACTAAAAACCAAATTATTCAGGACATAACCATATTTATCAACTCTGGAATTAATTTGCTGATTCTAAAGAATGCATGAGCATTGAACACTTTGATAAAGGGCACTTCCAGAAACCTATTTTGGGACATGCTTTAGATTTTGCTACTCCAGTGCCTTGCTCAGTCTTTGCTCCTTATGTAAGGGTGTGTGTTAGCCTCTAATGGAGTGTGAAATCTCACTAAGTGTATGACTTAGTGAGGATTCCATCACATGTAATAAAGGCAGGGCTCCTTGCTGCAAGGAAATGTCAGTACAACAGCAGTGTAGGAAGGAGACATGGATATTATTTGGTACAGAGTCAGGGTAGCTGCAGGTAACTCTGAACTATTTAGGTCATAAGAAGAACAACAGTATTTCTATAGGTAAACAAGACCTTCATCTCTTTCCAGCTAATGACAGAATTATTCTGATACACAGGAAATGTTTATGTGGGGAGATTATAACCACAATCATCCTTACCTATTCATGTACATTCCTATAAGTTTTGTTCATTTGTTGGTAAACAGCTGAATGGTCCTGTTGTAGTTACCATTCAGTGAAAGATGTGTTGTTAAGGTGGTCTGCACCCCCACAATGTGTGAGTTAATTAGAAAAAGCTTTGTAAGCCTCAGGTCCTATTGCTGTAATCCAAACAGCAAAAATACTGGGTTTAGGAGTAATAGTGAGTCAACATCTCAATAATTTATTTTGTCTTTCTTTTCCTTTTCCCTGTAAAGAAGGTCTAAGTCTTTCCGGTTCCTTGTGTGTTTTAGCAAGGATCTTAGGAAAAAAGAAAACTGTGTAAATAAATACTTTTTAGAAGAAACCATAGGGAGCCCATCAACATATCCTTCAGCACCCCAATGGCCAACAGATCTGCTACCATCAGGAGCTGATTTTCACTCCCTGCTTCAAAACTTTTTCACCATTTTTTCCCTTTTGTTTACAGATCACCCTAAACTTAATTCTGTTGCCTTTCTAAACCACTAAAAATTAAAAATAATTTTTAATATAGCTTTGACTAATATGATAATATGCAGAACAGTGTCAAATTTTAAGACTTGCATTCAAATAAAAGCTGAAACATCCAGGAACTGAATATTAACTAGGTGTAGATTGCTTAGTGAAAAGGAAAAGGACTTCAGGAGAGCAGCTGTTTTTGGTCTGATGTCTACATATTTTTCATAGTTTGCGGGAAATATTTTATTGGTCTTTTTTGCTGTAAGAATTTTGTAGGTGGGCAGCTGGCAAATAGAGCAAAAGGAGCCGTTGGGCTCATGCAGTGTCAGAAGTGAGCTTACTCATCTGCTAAACCACTATGAGCTCATTTTACAGCACAGGCCAAGGCAATGTCAAAGCTATGGTATAATTTAAGGACAAATGTGGAAGGAAGATGTGAAATGCATAGAAATTGAACACTGAGGTTATTAAAATAAATGCTGGAAACTAACTGTCTTTTAATTAAAGACAGAGAATAAAATATGCCAGAGATTTGACAAAATACACAGCTGGAATATCACTAAAATGGAAACAGTTTCTTTAGTATCTCAGGTTTAATACTTGGCATAGGTTTTGTAAATTAACTTGTAGAAGTCTAAACGGGTAGATTAAATTTAAAAATCATTTCTTTAGTGGATGTAAATATAGTAAGAGGGGTCAATAAACCTTTTTCTCACTGTGAGTGCATTATCAGGCAAACCTATATTGTCTCATGCTGTGGTAGGAAAGCAGATAAGGCCTTTGCCATCTGTTCTGAAGGTCCTGAGTTTAATTCTCTATGGGAGTTAGTACATGATGCTGGTAGGAGGGGAGATATTCAATTGGGAAACTGTTTATCTTTCCTTTGGAGAAAAAACATTTTAAAAATAATATTGTTTTAATCAGAAGAGATTTCAACTAATTTCTCTGCTTTCTTTAGGTTTACAGTGAACTTTAGGTAAACAATTATTGTAGGAAATAAACGACTATAGAAGACAGGAATATTTATCAAAAGTGGACTTTTATTTTATGTTTTAAAAGCAATGTATAAATATCCTGCTTGTATTATATACATATTCACAAATCTTGCATGTGTACTACTTTCTAGACCTTAAGATTGTCATGATGATTCAACTCCATCCATACTAAAATTAATAATATTCTGATGTCTGAAAGAGAAAGAGCAAATTTGTGATATACAGCAACTGGTCTCTTTTATTTTATTTTCTTGTTTTACTTTTTCCCCAAGTAGCAAGCAAATTTTCAGCCTGTTGGTCAGAAGATGAGCTCTTTACTCATGGTACTTTTCTTCCAAATGAGGAACAAATGCAGGACCCTTTACTCATGGAGTCTTTTCTTTCTTATCTTTCCCTACCAAAGACTTTTTAAACAGATGACCATAGATGTCAGTCATATAGAGCTACCACCTGCTGACTTCTTCAAGTCATATGAGGGTTCACTTAAAGCTATGTCAAAGACCCTGCTTTCTTATTGTATTTCCATCTTTATCATCACATGCACAGACATATCTTTATGAAATATTTGCATATGAGAAAGATTTTGCACACAGGTGCAAAACGTTGGCTCTGGCTGGACGTTTCAGAGGCTTTTTTACTACAATGTCCTTTTATAGCCAAAGTTAACATAGCCAGAAAGCCCCTTTAATATAAAGTGAATTTATAACTGAGTTTGTAACAACTGCTTCTTTCTACTGTGCTGTCTCAGAGTTTCATGACTTTTGCTTCTGGGGTTGATTAGGGGGGGAAGTGGTAACGGTATATGAGCTTATAAGTGATTCTGTCTCGCATGTTGATCTTCTGTGACTAGACAAGTTCAGAAGAGAGGCAGGGAAATGATGTGGATGAGTTCTTGGAGGATGCAGTTGCAAAGTTACACAGCTGGGGACATAGAGATCAAAGGACCTCTGCACCATTAAATGGGCTCTCAGGAGAGAGGGAAAGAGACAGTGGGGATAGAGGGATGCAAATAGGAATTATGAGTCTGCTGTTCTTGCTGATGAGGCAGATGTGAGATATGGATGTAGAACACAGAGGGTGCAACATAAAGGAATTGCAGTGTTTCCCCAGCTTCGGGGGAATAGTAAGACATAGGGAATGATAGGAATAGGTGCTGGGCTGTTTTAAAATTCTTTTTCCTTGGAGATGCTTCTAATTATGCTTTGTTCCAAGGAGGCTGCCAGGTACCCATGGCACAGCTCCTACAGGGAGCAGAAGCCATAAGCCACCACCTCTGTTCCAGCTGTCGGTGGTGAGAGCTGTCTGCAGGTATAGCTTTGCCTTGGGGTGGATTCACTCCACAATTACACCCGAGGGAAGTCACAGCTCCGCTTAGGAGGCAGGGAAAGTGAAGTTATTTGGCATTGTTCTCCAGTGGCACTAGGGAGCTTTTCTTTCAGGAGGCACCGAGACAACATTGCTGAAGAGAGACTTAAAATGGGAGATTCAAAATCTCACATTGTACATACATAGGTAGCAATCCACTTTCCTTATACTACACTTTTCATTAAGAAATTCTGTCTGTTTTCTATGATTCATGTGTACAGAGTGGCTGAAAATCATTACTTTAACAACACAATAAAAAGCTCTTGGAATTACTTTTCCAGGTGTGTTTTAAATAAAGCAACTGTTTATTGTTATTTCTACTGGTTCTGATCATACATAAGGTATAATAGTTTGGTGATTGTAATAATATTCAGGTTCACAAATTTACACAAAGATTTTGTTTCCACTAGAAGAAAAGGTCCAGATCCTTACAGTTAAAAGGCATAAATTGAAATAAAGGACCAATGACCTTATAGTCCAACAGCAGGATCTGTTCTTGTAATCAGAAATTACTTTGAATAGAAAGACCTTTCAGTAGCCAAAAAACTATAAAATTTTTGGTTCCCATCTGGGTTTAAAGTCATGGGATTTATAATTCTAACTTATTTAAGTGCTTATAAAAATGTTGCCCTTGTGTATTAAAAAATGCAACAAAGGGCCAAATACACTCAAAGTTTAGATATGCCCCTAAGTTTCTTTGATTTCAAGGCAAATTGAGAGCCTTGAGGCTTATGAAAATTCATTTAAACACCTAGTTCAGCTCAAAACCTGAAGCCCGCATTTCAGACTTGTGACATAACTCTGCACAGAATTAATGTGAACATTGTGAATCTGGACCTCCAGACAATTTCACCTCTATAACATTAATCACTGGTCAATGTTAAATGTGGTTTGAGATGACACAAATATTAGTGCAACTGGGACTTTTTTTCTCAAGAAAATTTGCCTTTTACTTTTTTCAGGGTGATTAAGTGATTCTTTTAAGTTATCAGGATGAACAACATGATAGAATTACTTTAAATTATTTGAAAATATTTAAGTAATTTTCAATTTTCAAAATGTTTTCCATAATTAGGTTTTGAGCCTGGATCACTTCTGTTATGTGCTCTGCCAGTATGGAACTTCATGAATGAAATAAATAGCAATAATTTAATTTGCAATATATTTCAATATAGTATTACTGTAACATGAGATTGAAAAGCTGTAATGTAATTTCTGTAATTCAAGAAAAAACCAGTAACGTAAATTAGATTGCCAAGCACCTGTACTTACATTGCTTGTCTTTGTACAGCTAAGGAAGACAAAGAATAAGGCAGCAGAGGGAAACTGTGCTTGGTGTGTGTGGCGTACCTGTGTGTGCATACATTTGCAGACATGCTCATAAATGGATTTATTTATACATTCTTCCATGGCTGGTGAGTGTGGAAGCAGGATGTGCTGTAACTAAACAATACTACAGCTGCCTGAAGGCGAGATGAACGGACCGACTGTGCATTTTGGATGTGGAAGGACTTGGAAATTTTCATACTAAAATTTTCTTAGAAATTACTTTGAATATGAAAACACACAGTGATTGCAAGAATCTTTGCTGATCAATTTTAGGGCAGGTTTTTCTGAAATAGGTATCATCAGTTATTATTCTTATATCTAAACTCATAAATTGGAAAATATTAATGTATCATAAATATGGCAAATATTTTCAGTTATGATGAAATTTTCTGAAGCATCCAAATTGTTTTGACTACACACAGAAGAAAGCTGGCTTGAGATGATCAAGAAAGAGGTGGCTCTCTTGTATGTCTGAGTGCTAGGCTGCCTGCTTGGGGTACACAAAAAGAGCCCAGATTCCTCTCTCAGCCTGGTAAGAAGAAAGTTTTCCCACGGTCCAAGCAACTGCCTTAAGCCTGGGGCTGCCAGGCACTTCGAAATGGAGATCTCCTGGGAAGATATCAGGCTGATGAAAGGAATGATCCTATAGCTGTGTTATAGTATGAATAATACCTTATAAAAATGAAGCATCTTATCTGTTTCAGTTCTGTGTGTTTGGATTGACGTCAGACCATTTGTCCTGTTCCCTAGCTCATCTTGCACAACCTTTTGAATAACAGCAAAAGAATATTGGTACTGCTCCAGTTTTCTGATGTTGACTCAAGTTATTAAAAAGTCTCAGAAAATAAAAACAATCAGTTGAAATCCTCTCAGATTCTCTTCTGGGAGTCTTTTGTGGAATTTTAAAATATTTAACTCTAGATAGCGTAAGGTTTTCTACATATTCTGTAGTACCTAGTCCCCTCTGAAAAAGTTAATTCTTCCTTAAATATCGAGTATTTCATCCTTCTTTCTGGGTAGAAGACAGCCATGCACAAAATAAGCCTTTCAATTACCCTTACTAGTAAACATTTTATTTTTGCTTTAGTCATTGCCAAATACATATACTTTCTTGATCATCTCAGTTTTCTTCATCAATTTTGCCTAGGTCATTAATTTTATGTAGTATATTTATCTTGCTGTAAATGTAGTATTTTTTAAATCACAGTGGAATAGCTGTGTGCAGAGGAATGGAAACTTCCTGATAACCTGATGGTTGCAATATCCTGCTGGGAGAGAGGGGCCTTTTTCCAAGTCAGTGTGACCGAACACGTGAGCTGCGAGTAACCTTTGTCCCTCAGATACAGCCAGAGCCATTTCCGAATGCGGTGGTGAGCTTCTCCCTGGCTAACCTCTGCCCAAGTCCCAGCATGTACAGCAGAAGGCCCAACAGAGGGGTTTTAGCTGGCAAATCACTGTGATATTTGAACTGGAAACCTACCTGGAAGCTGAACCCTCCTTCCTTCTGATGGTCATTTGCAAGATGTTGCCTGACACGAATACTGGTGGAGTCAGGATTTGGCCTTCCCAGGTTCTCTCCCGCAGCCTGCCCTCCCCCTCAACCCCTGTGCCCTTCTCATGCAATGGCACCAATAGGTTTATAGTTAACTTCCTCTGTGCTATTCTGTTTTATACAATGAGTCAGTGAGGAGTTTTGAGTTTACTGGAAATAGTGCACACATTTCAGCATGCCATTTGCTGGAGAGGATGGTCAGCACATTCAGGTCTTCACTCGTGCTCAAACCAAAGAGAGGAAAAAAATCTCGATTTATGTTTTCCTTGTGAACTCTGGCTGCTATTGATTACTGTGCAGATGAAATGCATCCTGGTTCAGCCTCTTTATCCAAATCACTTTATTTTTCTCCTTCTTATGGCAACAGAATAAAACCAAGGCATGAAGTACCCGAAATAAAAGCGGAATGAGTACATATCATACAAGACCCCAAAAAAAGTATTGTAGTGTTTGCAGAGCTAACAGCAATTTTGATGGTCTTCTAGAAACAGGCATCAAGAATATATGATAAAGCTAGAGATAGGGTTTCATTTGATTAGATCAGTAAGTGCTTTGAAAGCATGGAAGAGACATCAAATGAATGTATTTCTATTATACAGCTGGCTTTATAAAATGGCTTTGTAGTTTATTGGTTTGTGACATATGGCCCACTTCTGGCACTTTCTTTAGATGTTCCAGGGATCTGTACTCCCTGATACTTATCAAGAATCCTCATGTATTAACAGCAGTTTGTGTTGTTTTAGGGTGGAGCAGATTGAGGAGAGGACCACAACCAGGGCTTTTGACAACTTGTGTTAAATAGGAGGAACAAGTCCGAAAAAAGATAGTTGTTGGATATGAAATAAGTCATCAAAATAAACCTTATACAATAAGGTTTTAGAGATTCACAGCTGGAGACATAAATAGACAAGAATGCAAAACTCTTTGGCCTTATCAATCACAGAACTGTATTATGGAAGTTGTCTCAGCATATAGTTCTGCCAGAAAAAAAGTTAGCTCAAATCTACTATGTATTGTTGATCTGTTTTATTTTCAGATCTGATGTTAGGATTTATTGCAAGTTTGGAATTTTATTATTCTCTTTTTATTGCTTAACACAGTGAAGGGTCAAGGTGTTTGCACTGAAAAGTTCTGATGTCTAGTTGCTAGGATACTGCCTTTTTTCAAGTCTTTTATCAAGTAAAATGGAATATACTGCTGTTTATTTTTTATTCCAACATGGATTTTGCATCAAAACACTGCCATGAATACTGGTGAAGATTTGTTTAAATCCTGTTTTTTTATTGTCTTGCTAAAGCTCTCTTAGCAGTTCAAACTCAGTACCTGACCACAAAGCATTTGCGATATTTTAGTCAAAAGTCAGTAGCTTGTTGCTATTTATATTTGGCAGGCTACACTTCAGTATCTGAAACACAATTTTTCTATTCCGTTTTACGTACTAGAATTTTCTGTAACTCATATGCGCACTGTATATGTCCAAGAGTGACATTTCAAAATTTGCTAAGTATTGACGGATCTCAGAAGTAGGAGCTTATAATTTGTGTGCATTTAAATATATATTTATAATATTAAAGAAAAATGTTTAATTAATTTAAATGCATTAGATGAGTTGAAGTGGTGAATTAAATGTTTTCATAATTATCAAAGTATATATAAACAAGCATGACCATAATACAAAATCTCATCTGCTTAAAGATGTCAAGAGGGTAGAATCTGAAAATCACCAAATGATTGGAGTAGGAAGGGCCCTAAAGGTCATCTCATTTCAATGCCCCCTGCCATGGACAGGGACACCTTCCACTATCCCAGGTTGCTCAAAACCCCATCCAACCTGGCCTTGGACACTTCTGGGAGTGGGGCATCCAGAACTTCTTTGGGCAACCTGTTCCAGTGCCTCACCATCTCCACTGTAAAAAATGTCATGCTTATAACTGATCTAAATACACCCTTCAGTTTAAAACTCTTGCCTCTTGTGTTGTCACTGCAGGCCCTGGTAAAAGTCACCTTCTGTCACAAAATCTCCATAAGCTTTTTCTTCTCTAGGCTAAGAAACTCCATTTCCCTCAGCTTTTCTTCACAGGAGAAGTGTGTGCTCCAGTCCCCTGATGATATTTATGGCCCTCCTCTGGAACTGCTACTAACAAGGGAATTTTACTTTCTTCCAAGCCCTCCACCCCATTTCATTCTGATTTATTCATCATTAAAATATATTCTCTGGTTTATACATAATTAAATGCTTGAACAGTTTCAATATTGTATTTAATCTGAGTTTGAGTGCTTTCTAAGTAGAGCTATAGTTCAGTTACTTCAAAATTCTCCCAAGAACAGCCTCTGCACCAGAAGGAGGACCACAAAAACGGCAGTTCTTTAGATGTTTTAGCCCTACTTTGTATCATCAGAAGAATCTTTTAGTAAAACCAGCAGTGAGGAAGCTGATCATTCTTGCTCTAGGCCAAATCTTGGCTGCTCCAAATCTGCTACACCACATTAATGAACTCACCTCAGATGCTGAATGTTTTTTAAAAGTCTGTATAAAGGGTTCCATTTAGCACTGGCCGAATGAATTACTAAATGCATATTTATGAATTTTGATCATCTTCTCACTTAGAAAGCCCAGAGTGCTTTGCTCTGTATCTTGGGCTTTAGTGAAAATATATAGAAATATGTTACTAGATTGGAAACAGTCCATTGGAATAATGAAGATATGTAGAAATGCTATGATAAGCATACTTATCTAACCAGCATAATTTATTTTATGTAAGCAGTCAAATCCTGCATCTCTAACAGCTTGTTTTTACAACTTAATTAAGGTTGGATTTTCTAGCACTTGGATAGCTGTCCAAGTACAAGCATATAAGTCATGACACCACTTTGTTCACTCTGTGGTCTGTAAAGCATTTAGACCATGTTAGCAGGGAACCGTGTCTAAGCTTGTAAATCCTGCTTGGATGTGCTTCATGGCGAGATTGAGAGGGTCAGCTTCTGAATCTCTGAAGAATTTTGGGACAGTAAAATCTTGCGTGGTGCTTGGTCAGAGAGTGAGTGAACTAATTCATGTCTGCATCCCACTGTACTGGGAGAGATCAGTGAGTAACAGCAGGAGTGAAGTCAGCAGAGCACCCCGGTGCTATGCCCATTACTCTACGATGATGTGTATCAGCTGTATTGCTGGGTGCAATTTCTTGTTGTAACAGGTAAACATAGATTTTTTGGTGTAACTGTTTGATTCTCACAATGTATCTGCACTGCTCTGAATGCTCAGTGCATCTGAAGTCCAGTGCTGCATGGCATCAATAAGCCCAGTGAAGTTCTTCCACGCTGAGAGCTTACTGTCTGCTCTGCCAGCAGTTTTTGGTTCCTAAACGGGGAAAAGGAAACAGAACACAACTGAGACTATGACCTGCTACCTTCTGTGTCAGAAATTATTCAATATAGGATGGTGCTTTCTGGTGTGAAATCTTAAAAAAAAGGTGCTCTGGCAAAAGCTCATGAAACAGCACCCTAATAATGTCCTAAGTTTCAAATGATTATGTAACATTTTTTCACCATCATTGCCACACTGCTTTATTGTGTTGCTGTGCTACTCACCACTTGTTCTTCACCCTAGAAAAACTTAGAAATGATTCGTGGAAGGAGAGTTCCAAGTACATGTGATGGAAAAACCTCCAGGAGTGAGGAACAAAAGGTTTTATATCCTTTATGCTCCATTGGCTCTTGTTCCCAATATTAACGAGTTCAACTAGAGTTGAGGAACTTGTTCAGCACTGTAGTCCCCAGAAGTTTACATTTCAACAAACATAAAATATGAACAGAGGAGACAAAAAAATGGAGAAAGGAAGGATATGGCTTCAAACAAATGAAGCCAATAGAAGTCAAAATATAACTAAAGAAAGAGAGGAAGAGTAAATCCTTTAAATATACGATATTAGCCACAAAGCCCCAAATGAATATGGGGAAAAAAAACAACAAATGGGAATTATTCATAGAAGCTCATGCCCTCTGGCAGCTGCAAACTACTGACCATGCTGAGGCTCTGAAGACCCTTCTATTCCTAGTTTTAACCCCAGCACTAAACATAACGTTCCTCATGCCCTGAGTGCACTAATAGCGTCCCTGAGCAGCCTCACCTGGGACCCCCACCCACACACCCTCTGACTACAGGCCCTGGGGCTCCATTAAAGCTCAGATCTGAGACTATAGTCCCTTCTAGAGCTGTGCTGGGTCTGTCTGTCTGTCCGTCCATCCCTGCTTCCCTTGCTGGACCTTGAACTTGCATTGCTTAGCTCTATCCCTCTTTTCCTGCTGCAGCCTTAACTCAAGCCTTATGTCCATCTGCTCCATACTGGAGTGTCTGGATGGGCCCTGTTTCCAGTGCCCTCTTCTGCCCATGGTGTTGGTGTGCTGTGGAACTGTGCCAGGCCTGTGCTGGGACTGCCCTGGGCTCCTGCTCCTGCAGAGCAGCACTGTCTGTGCTGCTGCCTGGCTGCGCTAAGCACTGCAGGACTGGTGTGCTGAGACACAAAACATGAGGCGTGAGCATCTGAAATCTGTTTCTTTGCAGCTTCAAAACAAAGTGCTTTCCAGATCTAGAATTTCAGGGAAGGGGATGTTTTTTCAAAATAATCTCTTGTTGTGGGATGGCTGTCAGGGCCTACTGAAGATCCAGCTCTCGGGAACGGTCAAAGAATAATGAATGCCTGAGTTTCAGGCTTTCAGCTTCCCAATGAGCTGTACATGTACCAGAGACTTGTCCTGAGGGAGGGAAGAATGAAATCCATTTTAGGAGAGATTCAGAAATTCAATGCCTTTAAATTAGAATTCCTACAAAAAGTTAAATTTCTTTCAGAATGGAATGGCCCTTGTGAGTCCGACTTGACAGAGCACTCAGAAGAGAAATGACAGAGAACAAGGTCTGTAGGGTCTCTGTACTTGTCAGGTAGGCCTGGGGAATATGAAGAGATTCATCAGCATCTGTCTGGAGTAAGCAAGCCTGTGACCTGGTAGGAATCAGAAGGCAGGATTTGAAAATAATTTAATTTTGCAGAATTACATTAAAATCAAAACATCTCTGGAAAACATATAATCATTAATGGATAGGCAAATTGAGAATAGAATGTTCAACAAAAGGAGCAGTGTTGTTTTCTACTCCAGTTGGATCCATTGGTAATTCTCCTTGCATACCATAAAGCAGTATTTGGTGTGAGTCCATGTGGCTATTTTTGTTTGTTTGTTAGTTTGGAGTTTTTGGTTATTTTAAAAATGTCTTTGCTTATAACTATTGATTTAGAAAACAAAACCCTCTTAATCACTCAAGAGTTAAGAAATAGAATTAAGACTGTTGAGGCCATTATAGTTCAATCCTTGTGTACTTTATGAGATAGTCTTTAATTACATGATCTCATCCTTTGTTTTCCCACAGGAATGCCTCATTCGGTGTGCAGGATGAACAGTGCTTGGAATGAATCAGCACAATACAGTGAAAGAGTCTGTTGTTTGCAAAACTCATCTCAGTTTTGTTGAGGAAGTTGGGATATGTGTTTCGAATGAGTTGGGATGTAAAGAAAAGAAAGGATAGTCTTGTAGCTGAGGAAACAGCCCTGGAGAATGAGTTTCTGTCACTATCTTTGCCAAAAAGATCCTGTGAGGTACTGTTTTGGGAGAGAAAAAGCAAAACACCTAATTTCCTGAGAAATCTGAGGGCATGGGTCCTCATTCTGTATTACCAATACGAAAAAAATGTTGAATCCAGTGATTACTATTCATTCTTGCACTTTAAGGAAAATGTAGTGTGCAATCAAATTAAAAGTTGTTTTGCAAGGGAGTTGTATAAAGGTATTTTATACCATATTCAACACTCATTATAGCTATTTGAAGTATTAATAACAGTTATCTGTATACACATATCTAACATTTAGTCAACTGTTAAATAAAAAATCAGAAAAAGTCACTAGGAGTAAGTCAGTCTTTGGTATATATGGATATGAAATAGTAGTGCAAACTACTGAACATATTAATTACAGGTTTCCTAATTTATTATGACAATGTGCATTTATCTTTGACACTCAGATCTATATCTTACTACAGTAGCTGTAAACTCTCTGTGAAGGACTTGTTTTCTTTTACAGTAATCTAGTTTCTTTTCTTTGTAAGGGATTCTTTTAAAATCACAACCAAAATGAAAGTGATGTACCAGCTTTCAAGAAGTCAGTTTGCATCTGATCTGTTCTCTGTGTATCTCACTGTGATTACTCTTTCCATTTCAACATCTTTTAAATATCAGTTAAGCCAATGCTACAATTATGTGGTCAGAATTAATTTTTCCTCATTCTAGAACAAAGTAGAAGTAATCCAGTTAGCCTCTGCTCCTGTGTAACTAGGTTTTACTTAGGAAGGGCCTAATCAATGAAGAGTAGGATCCACATTGCACTTTAAAGTTTCACTGCAAGCTCCGGTCTGCTCAGATGAATTATTGCTAAAATGTGAATATGATTTTTCTTGAAATCGTAGTATAAGAAGATAAAAAAATTATTTCCTCCTTATCTCTGACATCTTAAAACTGTCCCTTTCAGCAATACAAACAGGATCTCTATGTCATAGCTCATAAGGGGATTCCCACCTTTCTAAGGTTTCTATTGGTTTCTAGTTCTCATGCTTTGAAGTTACTGAACTGAAAATTGCTTTATTGTGTTACAGTGGAAAATCAACCTGCAATTTCCAAAATTTTATTCTTATTTTCTAAGTGTTTGATTACTTAGAAAATACTCCCATTATCTCTTCACCTATTACATGACAAAATGTAATCTACATGGCAATACATTTCCTTGCATGTGAGCATTTATCCTATTTGTCATTGCACTGCATTTTTAGCAGTTTGTTTTAAGGATTTGAATGTTTAAATCTTTTAAAAATTTTTTTAGTAGTAAGAATTTGGATTTTGGATATACAGGAAACAATAAAGGAAAGGTAACAAAAAGTGAGATCAATTCGATGGTTCTGCTGGATTCTAGTATATTTTAAAGTCATAAAAGGTTATCTTGCTTTTAAAGTAGTTATTCATCATAGAAACTAGACAAAATCATAAACTTGTATCAGATGTTTTTACTTAAGTTTTTATCTACAGCAATCAACTTTAGTTTGAGATAATAAAGACTGAGCTTTATGAGAATATTCCAGGGTTGAGGAGGGTCCGGATGTGGCTGTGACTGTGAGCGTGGAAGTGTGTGTACTCGGCATGGAGGGAGAGAGGAATATCTCTGACACTGCAACACAAGTAGCCTGAGCCACAGAGGAGTCAATCCAGCTGAGTGAGGCTTCCAGCCAGGGGGATTCTCAACAAAGCAAAGCTCTGCTGGGTGCCACACTGTACAATGTAGCTTAAATCAAACTTCTCCAAAACAAGGATATTTGATTTAGAGGGTAGAGAATGACTTTGAGAAGGCCAGTTAAGTCATAGAGCTTATTCTGATGATATCCTGCTTATGTACAAAAAGCTGTGAAACATCCAATAGTCTTCTGAATCTTATATTAGAATCAAATTACAGCCTGAAAAGAAAAAGGGGGGTGGGGGTGGGGTGCATTTCTACCTCATTTGCAGCTTCTCTTATTAAGAGTAATATCTATGGGCCATTTCCAAATGGTCAGAGCCATCTGTTTCCTTAAAACTTTCTTTGGATGAACTCTGAGAAGTGTTACTTTGATTTTTCCTATATCCTGTATCAACTATAGCAATCTGATGTAATTCAGGTGGAGGCTGGTATTTCTAAATCTGTCATGACTATGGGACTGGGTTGAAATAAATTAATTCAAAAATAATAGTTAAACTTTTTGGCCCATTGTTACCCAGAGAGATGTACAAATGCAGATACTGTGACAGATCAGGTGACATCAGCTTTTCCTCAGCACTAATATTAGTACTTAGCCTGGGGATATAGAAAGTTCTGTGCAATTCATTACCTTCTTTCTGAATGATCAAATCTCTTTGTATGAGAAGGGCTATAAATACTCTTTTTGTTTATTCTGCGGCCCAAGGGCAAATCTGTGATAGAGACAAGATTCTGCAGGCACAGAGTTATAGAAAACTCAGCATTCTACTGTGCCATTAATAGGAGCTTCTAAGTACTTTCGAGATGACCTAAAAATAAGTCAGTGTAGCTCTACAGTTTTATGGACAAATTTATTAGAGACACGGTGGGAGGGGGCCAGAGAAAACAAAAATGTATATGTAAACAAGTCTTTAGAAGCAACATTTTCTAAAGGGTGTGTGTTATGGAAATACATAGATGAAACTTGCACTTAAGTAAATGCCCAATGTGAAATCCTCATCTAAATTAAATCCCCTAACTCAGAAATGTTCCTTGTGAGCCAGCCAGTGCTGAGAAGTCTCTGTAATCAAGGTGCTTTTCACTTGTAGTGAAGAAGGGTAATTCCAGCTTAAATAGATTCTGAAAAACCCATAAACTCTCATCTGTTCAATTTCACTTCGATCATCAGAGACTGCCCACAATCAATGGCTCAATCAGTAGCAATTGACCTTATCAATAGACAGAAGTATAGCACCAGGTTCAAACCTGTAATGCAAATGAAATATTGGGCTACTCAGGCTTCCCTGGGACACAGATTCCATCACACTCTTAGACCAAGCAGACAGGTCATATGTTCCCTTTTGAACCCTCTTTGAAAAGTAGATTCTTCCTTTACTATTTTTTTGGGCACTGGTGTCAGACTCTCTGTACCAGATTTAATGTCATTCTTGAGCAGTTTGTAGGCTTTTTTTCTCTTGTGTTGATTTTTTCTTCTGTAGTTAATTTGTTTTCCACTATTCTTATAGGAAGCTAACATATCCCTTCAAATGATTTTGAAGCGCTCTCTTAATAGCCTCCTGGAAAAGAGGCTCTCTGTTCCTTTGATAAAAAGAATGGAATATATGCACCATTTCAAGAAGTACTCTTATATACTTGAGCTTGTAATAATGTCATTGATGTTTCTTTTTTTTTTTTTAATTGAAAATATCTTGCCTCATAGATGCTTGGATTGTGTTTCTCTTTCATGGATATAGGAGGTTGATAATGATATTGTTTGACTATTTAATTAATATCACTCTTCAATCACTCTTTATGCCTGAGCTCCCAGAAACAGTTCTTGTTGTTATGCTTTATTTATGACCTTGTTCTTTGCACAATTCATTTTCATCCAATTACTGTTACTTTGGCTTCCAAGGTCATTCACTTCTAGTATGGTAGTACAATTCTCTTCTGCGTGGATAATTCATCTCAATAATGTATTATCAGCAGATCTCAGCAGTAGATTTTCTCTTGTATGATAAGTTTATGAATGAAAGTATTAAATAATACTTGCCCTGTAGTGGCCTTCTGAGAATTCCACTAGAAAATCAAAAGAACTTTTTTGGGTCCAGTTTACGATCTGTGTAAAGAAGGCAGACTCACAATTTATTTAGCATTTATTTAACTGAATTGTTGCTCCTTGCAACATTTGAGAAACATTTGCAAAGCTCACACAAACCTTGTGTTTACATCTATACAGTTGATATTTATTTGAAAAACAACTACAATAAAAAAGTTTTAAATCTTCAAATGGGTGCATAGGAAAACAATGTAGGTTTTTGCTGTACATTTACTTTGGTTTCATGTACGCAATATAGTAGTGAATCTTTTAGTCTGACATAGGTGATAGAAGACAAACTGGCAGAGTAAAAGTTGTCTTTCATGTGGAAAATGACAAGTCTACATGTCTTCTTCCTTTGAGAAGAAAAAAATACAGTTCTCTACAACAATATAAAGCAATGCTGACACCTACAGAGAATGTATGTAAATATCAACTTACAATTTGCATTTTTTGTGAGCATTTCCAGAACTATTTGGTTAAAGAAAAAATTACTTACAGGAAGCTTTTAAAACAATTCAGAAAAAAATAATCTTTATTTTCTGCTTAGATCAGTCTTCAGTAAATAAGACACATAATCTGAATGCAAACTATATGCTTTAAAAATTATATAATTTAATTTTAGCAATGTACACTTCCAATTGCACAAAAATGATTTTAAACAAATTGATTTGTGCAGCAGTGGATGACCCAATAGCCTTGAACCAAGCCGTCAGCCTGATGAACATTGCTGCACAGAATCAGGTTTACTGCCTCTGATTGACTGTTTGCCCTCCCTCTCTCAGTGTGGCACAGCAGGACTATACTGGTATTTAGAGGGTTTGCAGCCTCTCTGCTCAGTCAAACAGTTCCACAAAAACTTCTGTGTAGTAGGTTGCCCACAGGTAGGGCAAAGTTAAAGAAAAATTAGCCCAGCAGATTGAGGAGAGATTTTGTAGAACAGACACAGGTCTTTTACTATTTGTTCACTAATGTAATATTATGGGTTATGCAAGCGGTGATATTCACCATACTGCTGCAGAAAGGTGAACTCCTTTCTTTCCTTTGAAGTACATAATAGATAGGTGTTTTAAATACATAAAAGAAGTATAACTAACAATGAATTCTCCACACTAGTCATTTTCTCAGAGGCAATTTATAGGCTTGACAGTATGTTGCTTGAAGTGGTGATTTAGCAAACTGAGCAATGGATAGGAGGCACTAAACCATGTAAAAGAAACTTTGGAAAAATAGGAGGTGGCAGTTGCAGGCTTGTCTAACATTTGTATTATCCATGCTCCCATTATGCAAACCTCTGGGAAAATTTCAAACATCTGTGAGAATTTCAACTCTCAAAGAAAATCGTTTGAGTGAGTTCAAAAAAGGCTTTTAAATCTGAACTGCTGAAGATCTTTAACTTTTAGTTTTGGTTGTAAGCAGATCGAAACTTCTAGAAAGACTGACTAGAAGGCTTGAATTTGAGTTTAGTGGGTTTTAGAGCGCTATGAATCAGAAGTCAATTCTATTCATCAAAAGCAAGCCATAATTATTTTGATGTAAAGGACTGAATAAACCCCCCTCATTCTAGGCCCCTACTGCTCCTTTGGAAATGAATATATCATAAGAGATTAATATGTCTTTGAAAATCAGGTGCATTTCATATCCTGGAATCTTTTAATCTGACAGATAACAGTGCTTCCCCAGTAAGATTGTCAAGATCTTCCCATTGAAAAAGTGATATTATGTGTATTATAATTTCTATTGGATAATCACAATGGTAAAGTTCTGGCGTGTTTCTTTTTAGCATTAGGTAGAATTGTGTGCATGTTTTATTTGTTAATTGTAGAAATTACAACAACAGACTCCCCCTTTTCCTACTGTAGCTGTGACCTTACAAGTGTGTATACAGTGTCTCTGTACAAAAAACAGTTTGACATATACCATTGTCTGTATATTCAAACACACATTCTGATGCATGTATACTAACTTGATGTCAGCTGAGGGAACTGAACCAACTCAAGAAATGCGCTTTCCTCTTCAATAATTGAATGTTTACATTTTCAGCTTTTAATTCATGTATGTGTTTAGAACAGAACCAATCATTGTTTTAAACTCCATTGTTCTGGTGGAGCTGAGCATGATGGCAACAGCGAAAAGCTTAGCTTGCAAATTTGCATGCTGTGAGACTAACTTCTCATCAATGTTTTCCTAGCACCAGCGGGCAAACAAATACGTTTCCCTACTGATCGTCGCTATTTGCAAAGGCTTAGGCCTTACACGCGGATAATTAAGTAGAAGTGGAGCCGGCAATTTTCTTTCTTTCTTTCTTTCCTGGGGTGGTATGTAGAAGATGAGTGCTCTCTCGCCTCTCCCTCCACTGCCTTGAGAGTTTACAGCAGCTTTTTGTAGAGTTGCAACACAATCGGCGCATTGTTTCGAAGCAACCAAAGGCAACGCGTTATGATGTTTTTATAGTGGCTTTCAGTCAGTTAACGGAGGAAAAGGAAATCCCTAGGGAGATGTTTTGCCCGCGACCTGGAAATAGCCGGTGCCTGGCGGGAGCCCGCCGGCGCTGGCGGCCCGGGGCGGGGGCGGGGGTGGCCCCGGCTCTCACTAGGGGTCGCAGGATGCCAAAAAATCACTGCCTGCTCGGAGGGCAGGGATGCCACCACACGTCTGCACCTCACCTCCAATGCCATTGCCTGCAAGCTGGGGGCGATTCTTGAGAAAACACGCGCCAATGTCGGGGCAGTGCGCTGCTCTCTCTCCGGGTGGTCCCTTGCTAAAACCGAGCTTTGCTCAGGGCAGGAGAGTTTAGTCTGAGAAGACGACCCCATCTACTTATCAATAACTACGTCTGGTGGGTAATCTATAAAAAAAGGCCTATCGCTCGTACAGGTGAGATTATTTTTGTTGCAGACATTTACAGGAGACGTGGTCAGGGAGTGTTTTCTATATTGTGCTCATTAAGTGCTCATTGCTGAAAATTAATAATAAATTTTATTTTTAAGTACCAGTCTCTTCTTTCACACAGAATCCCTGCTTGTGGTGTTTTATCGCTTCTCGAGCTACAACCTGATTAACTCAATTATGTGCATACTGTCTGAAGAACTAATGTAGGCTACTTCAACGTGATTCCTTGTTAATGTTCTGATACTAAAATATAATCACAGATTGGGTTTCAGACGAGAGCTTCCTCATCTAGTTTGCCACTGCTTTTTAAACCAAACCTCACATACATTCCTATATCTTTATTTCCCAAACAAATAGATATTTTCTTTCTGTGGTGACACTGATGGAAGTTACAGAAAGAAATGTAACAAATGATTACAAACAAAGATCCAAATTTACTGATGGAGACAGCTGGCAAACTGATCTGTTCATTAAAGTAAATGGAACTTGGACAGAGCTAGAGAACTTGTTACAAACACATCAAGCAACTGCATTAAAAATCAAATTAAATATGCAAATACGAAAACCTGTATTCAATAGTTTGACATTTGACACAAAAGAAATAATTACTTGTAAAGATAAAAATGAACTGACAGTATCAATTTCTATAGAGAGCTGAGTGACAAAGTAATGGGTTTCAGCATATTTGTGACAGGTTACAGGAACAGAATACAGAGAGAAAAAAACAGGTTTAGAAAGGAGGAAAACTAGTAGTAGGAGAGTTTCTCACAAAATGAAGGCTGCTTGAACCATTTAGAAGTCATGATCTATTGCTTTAATGTAGGTTAGTCTTAAATGTTTTCGATGCTAGCATTTTGCGCACCGTTTATCTGCAATGTCTGTCCTGCAAACTGCTACTCATGTCACTCACTGAAAAACAGGATCCACACAGATACAAATTTGGCTATTGTATATGAAGGTAGGGAGGTTTTAGACATTGGAAATTAAGTGCAGTTTTTATATGGGAAGTGCAATTCTTTAACAATTCAAATGCATGTGCACACACATAAAAATAAACCTTACCTGTTGTGCAGTTCTACAAAAAAATAAACAGCAATACAAATGTACACCTTGATTCTTATGCTTCATACTTGAAGATTCTGAGTTGTTCATATATTCAATGTTTTAAGCCTGTACTCATAAAGTAAGGGCTTCAGTGACTAATCTGACAAAGGCATTCCTGCCAGCACATGGGAAACACAAACCTAGATGTCTGGAGAATGTATAATAAATCCGACTCTTCACAAAATCCTCACTGCTTTTGCAGTGAGAATGGATTCTATTAAATGCAACACAGAAGTGGTGCCTGGGACCTCTTTCACCCTTTTTTTGGAAAGATAAAAAAATTATGTAAATGCTGGTTTCAAATTCTGGAATTTATTTTGGAAGTGCTTTGGTCTCAGAGTTTAGTTTGAGTCCTTTACATTGAGTATTCATCTCTACGTGCCCTCAACTGACAATAGCTATCTCTAGTCAGTCATCTGTGACATCTCTAGTATTGCAAATTATATAGCTTTGGGGTGAGGGGGCAAAAATGAATTGCAAGAGCTTAGTGCTCTAATCATGCTCAAGGAAAATTGTACTAAAATGGCTGCAAGTTAAGCTCAAATTGTAAAACATATGTGTATTCCATATATATGTGTGTAATTACTGTGAAATATATATTATTTACAGCAAATATTGATTGTGCCTGCCCAAAACTATCACCTTGGTGAATGAAAGAGCGTTCAGCTTTAGAATACAATATAATCCCTGAATTCTCCACAGAGGTTATTAATTATTGCTGCATGCTACATCAGTGCCTTCTTTCAAAAGAAGCTCTTGCTGGAAAATGTTCTATTGTAGTGAAGAAGAATTGACAATAAGCAGAGACCAAATAATTTTGGATAGGGCTGGATAATGTGGATGCAATTAAATTAGTTTTTTCATAGGCATTTATGATCTTTTGACACTGAAGATAAGAAAAAGGTGCCAAGTAAGACACCTTAGGTATATGGGAATTTTTTTTTGATAGTTGCACCATAAAATTCAATGGGTATGTTACTGCCTATATTAATGAGAAATAGATGTTAGACAGTGTTGAAAAAGGTTAAAGTTCTCTGCTGTTTGGAGAACTTTTATAAGTATTACCACAGCTAAAACAATGCTGATAACTACAGGACAATATTTCTGTCATTGATAGTGCTTGTATCATAATTTCATGCTGCTTCCTTATAAGACAATTGCCATTCTTCTTCCCGGGCGCTGGTGATAGACCTTATTTATTTTCAGAGAGCCAGAGCTAGAAGAATACATTTTATCTATGTAGAAACCCAATTAGGGCAAGGTTCCTCTATTCGCTTTGATTCCTTACCTCCAGTGTCAGTGTTACATGTTTTCTGCCATAAATGCCAGAGACATTATAAATGATAAATCACAATGTAAACTAAACCAGACATTCTTCATCTGAGTGATGCATGGCTCAAAATAGTGACTTCTGTTAGTCAAGGTGCTGAGCTGCTTCGTCTTCCAGAAATGAATGGAAGATCAAAATGCTCAGCAGTCACTCAAAATCAGGCTCATTAGAGGCTTTCTTCTGTCAAAAATCATCCACTGACTCCCAGCTATGTGACAGTATGCTGAATACTGGAGGCTAAGATTAACCCTGTACACCAAGTCAGTCTAATAACAAATGTCACTTCTGAGTCTAACAGCAACATTTGTCCATAGAAGAACAGGTCTGAGAGTAGTAATATTATTTTTATATATCATTACACTTAGATTATCATAGAATTGCCAAAGAAACTATATTCACCAGTTACCAGTGTCTAGAATGATGACTGATAAGTGACCCTGATCAGCTCTGATACAAGTCAAATGCAAATTTGCTGTCAACTTTGACAAGGAGCAATGTCTTACAAAGTTGAGAATTGGATCCTGAATGATTTATCAACTTGTAAACATAAACTGCAAACTGCAAACAGCTTTTAACTGTTGTTTTGGGGGGTGGGGGAGGTGCTGGTTTTTTGGGGGTGGGGTAGAGTGTTGGTTTTGTTTGTTTCGGTGTTTGTTTGTTTTACACTAGCCAATAAGGTAAACCAAACAAAATCAAGTTGGCAAACATTTAGATGACAGTTTTTCATCTGGCAACCACGATCTATCTTCTGAAGAACTGCAAGCTAAGCTCTGTTAAGCTCAAAGCTCATAGACTTTGTTTTTTAATTAAGAGAAGGTCAGGATGCCTTCTAATACTTGGAATGCAGCTGTTTTCAGGCAAGTGAATATTTAATATGACCTCTTATACTAACCTCCTATTCCTTCTAGCTTTGAACATTGCTTTAACAATCAAGCTCTTCTGGCCCTATGCTTAAATAGCTGTCCACAGCTACTGCAAATTGATTTATTGCTAGATGAGGATCAGGGATGCTGAGCAAACACAGAACAGTTTCTAATTTAAGTAGTGCACCAGTGGTTTTGTTGTTGATGCTTGATTACTTGTTTTAACACCAGTATATGTTATCAATGTGATTTTGCTCTCTGCACCTTTTAGAGGATTAAAAATGGAGAGAACACAAACTATAAACACAGTCTGGTTTGGTATCTAATATTAAATTTTCTTGACACTCTCTGCTGGTAGACATTGTTTAAGTTGCTTATACACCTTTGCTTAATTGTGAAGATTTGGTATGATATTTTCCATGCTAGTGTCAGCTATGAGCTGATTTTCAATTTTAATTTCTTCATCAATCTTTTTTTCAGAATGTTAGCTTAAATTACTGAGGTACTTGAAAACAGAGAAATATATGCTTGATCCTAATAAAAAATCACAGCAGTATTTTTGGAAGGGCTTCAGTATTCTCACCCTGTAGGAAATGGAAATCTTTAGCAGAATAGAAAGAAGGAGAATATCCATCCTTATGTAAAGAGATGTATCTTTTTTTCCTGTTAACATTGGTATGGGCTTACAGATCACCACAGCCAACCTTGAATAGATGCAGTTTTAGCAGCTTTCTAACCTGAGTGTGCCACCTGCACATGATCATTTTGAGCAGTGCTTTGCTTGGATCTGTAACTTAATTGAGAAGAAGCTGTAATTTCAGATGCTTAATCCATGTCAGCCATACCTGTGGGATGGGGAGGGGAAGGTTGTCTCACTTGAATAGACAGGGTGGAAGAACTGATTTTGCAGCATGGTAGAGCCAGCACAAAGCTCCTGAGAAAGAATGTGGGGTGTGATCAGGAGAAATCAGCAATGGGAATGATAGACATATTTTGGGACAACAAATGTAAGGAAACTGCCTGAGAAGTAAAGGTGAAGAGGTAGATGGAAGGTAGTAAACAAGCAAAAACTGCCTGAACAGCACTGTAACGACTGGAGCGAGGACTTTACCTCTACACCTGGGAAATATGGTCAAGGAACAAGACCAACATTGTGGTGCACACCTGGAGTAAAGAAGGAGGGTGGATATCAACATAACTAAAAGTTAAATCAGGTGAGAAGACAGAAGAGAAAGATCAACTAGGTAAAGGGAGTGAAAACAAAACAACAGTTTAAAAAAACCCAAACAAATCAACAACAACAAAAGAACCCTGCACAGCTAAAGATGAATCTGAGAATGAGAAGTCCCAGAGCGAGATTAAAGGAGAGTGCAACTAGGGCAGCTGGAACTGGGATGAGAATCAAACACCAGCATTAACTAGATAAGAAAAACAGAAGTGGGATCAGTCAAGACTGAAGAGAGAATGAAGAGAGGTTTGAAATAACAAGCCAAGATAAGGCGAAGCATGGACATGGGAAGCAAGCAGATGGGAGTGTGTTATTTAAAAACACCCTCTCCCAGAGTTTGGAAGGGATCCCAAGATTCCCCCTTCTGCCATGAAATCCAGTGGTGAAGAGAGACACGTCCTTTCAAATTCTGGTCCAAACACAGCATGACATATTCATGCTAACAGGTACTGTGTTGAGGAGCAGAAGATTCAAAGCAGTGGAAGACTGTGGGTATCATTAATGATGGGGCTGTTGCTGGCAGGAGTCTGGCTGTGTTTATTCTAGAAACTGAAGGAAGCATTGAAGAAAAAGAATTACAGGACGACAAGCAGTGTCAAAAGTCTTGAGAGAGCTGAACAGTTTGAAATTCGTGTCTTAGCTCTTTTCTCTGCCACAGAGTTCCTTGATAGAGCTGGTTCAAGGCTTTTAAATTACACTTCTTGACAATTTGCTTCTCATTTTCAGATGCTTGAAAACTCCAGAGTTGGATTACAGAAAGTTAGTCACTGACTAAAATTACTACAACTGAAAGCAGTGGGAACCAGGCCTTGAAGAAATAAGCTTTTCTATAGTGCCAGGTCCTGATAGGTCTACAAGATATCAAACCAGGTAATCTATAACTGTTTCCCAAATGTAATATTCATATCCTGTCACAATATCTCCTCATCTGAGAGGTGTATTATGAAACAAAAATAGATAATATTTTTGAAGCCCATGAATACTGTAGCAACAAGCTCCATAAAATGCCCATGAGGAAATTAATAACTCTGTATGAGAATAGGATCTGAATAAATGTGTAATGAATAAGGCATGCGGCATGCTTTCAAAAGTAAAACAGAAAACATAACATTGAAAGGCTTTTTGTTAATTAAGCACAGAGGTTTGTAGGAAAAATTGTATGTGAACATGCAATGAGCAACTTTCATAACATATGAGTATATGTAGCAGAGAAGGGAGAAATATGGTTTCTCTGGTGAGCCCACTGCTGTTAAGATCATGATTGCCTGATTTTTAACTTCAAAAGTTTTATTTTAGTTTATATGGTTCAGTATAGTGTTATGATTGTGTATATGCATGTTTGTTACTGTAGACACTTTATTTGTCACAATGTGCTTTCAGCTTCAGTATTTCCCTACAGAATGACCACTTATGGAATGGGAAACATGAGTACAGCTGTTTCAGAAGGGCTCTAGGTACCTCGGAGAGAATATATTTATCAGGAGATAAAGCAGGAAGGTAACCAGCTTCTGCAGAACTTCACTATTCTAGCCTTCTGGAAAGTCCCATGAGTCCTGGTCCCGAGGAGCTGACCCACTGTGGTCTTCAGTCTTCAAAGCCCTAGGCATGTGCTGAGCTTGATGTTTGTGAATAAGCCCATTGTGTCCACCCACCTAAAACTCCACACTAGATGGAGGCCTAAGTAGCAGACAGATAGCCAAAGAATGAGGAGGAGGTGTGAGTAACGATGTTTCATATGTATTTTTTTTAGTTCTGTGCTTGTGTTTGTCTTTCGTACGTACTTGTCCTTTTTTTAAAGGTTTTTTTTTGTTCTGGTTGTTTCTTTTTGGTGTAGGAAGAGCTGAATAGCTTCCAGCTCATGGATTAAAAATAATAATAATAATTAAATAAATAAAAATACCACCACCACTTCTAACATAACTACATTTACCATTATCTCTGTCCTTGTAATATACCCATAAATCAGGAAATCTAAAAGAAAAGGGAAAATGGCTTTGTTGTTGCTGTTGTTGTGTTCCTTTGGTTGGTTTCCTTCCAGCTTAGGCATTCTGTCTTCCTGGCTATGTATTCGTTTCTTTGGAAACGGCTGTAGGATGGATTTTTGATTGACTATGTTGTCAGATGGATTATCAGAGTTGTGAGCTTTTTGGAATGGTAGACATGAATGTGTGATAAGGAAAAAATATTTTTTACTTAAAATGTTTCAAAAATTTGCATCATGGAAGGAGCTAGGTTGAATAATTAACAGGTTACTTAAGGAAAAAGTTTTTTTTAATGTGGAACAGTTTGGTTACTAGGAAAAAAATTATTTTAATATAAAGAAAGCTTTTTACTAATGTGACTGATGGGAATATTAATACCTAAGAAATGTAGAATAGTTTCTGCAGAGCTGCAATGCATATTTTAAAGAGTAATTCTAATGTGTAGCTGTTCTGGGTTACAAGCAGAAAACAGCTTTTACCCTGACATATACACACATTTGTTACAGCACTCATGTGCCCAGATTTCTGCATGACTCCCATCTAGTGTTTCTGAGTTTGTTTCCTGTGTTAGTCAGGGCTCTGCAAGGCCAGCTGTCCTCAAGGCTGTGAGTGCTTGGTGCTGCTCTGCTTGTGCTGGGGATGCTGATGTCGGGGGCAGATTGAAGCTGAAGGTGACGTCAGTGCCTACCTTGTTGGGAGAGTTAATCTCCCGCTGCAGAGGCTCTAATAATCTCCTCACTTGGGAGACTGGCATGTTGAGGATTGCATGTTGTACATTCCTCTTCTTGAGCTGTAAAGCAATCAGCAAAATCAATGTTTCTAAAGCTCTGTTGACAAACATGTTCTTGCTAGACAAAGATTGTTTCTTTTTGGGGTGGGGGTGCAAAGGCACAGGAAAGAAAATTAACTTTTTAAAGGTGTGTATATATGAGGCAAGAGCAAGCAAAGTAAGAAAACCAGCTTAGGGGGATCTACTTTTTCAAATGAGCATGTAATTAATAACACTGCAAAATAAGATGCCCCCTTTGCGGACATAAAAAATAACAGAAGCCATATTTCAGACTGGATCAGATTGGTTTCTTTAGCAAAGCACAGCCCATCAAACCATGAATGACACTGCAAGCAGAGGTGATCATCAGCCCCAACACTGCCCTGAGGGACTGACGGAAAGGGTCTGTGGTAACTTCCTTGGAGTAAGTTCCAAGTATCTGAGGTGGTCGGTCACAGAAAGCATATTGAGGAAGACGGGAAAAGAGCAGGCCACAGGTGTCTCAGGCTTTTCTTTCTTCTGGTCTGTAGTGCTTTTTGAGGTCTTTATGACACACAGCAAACTGAACTGCTGGGACAAAGATTGCCTAGTGAAGCCTGCACCTTTTCAGTGGCAGCTACCCATTCATAGGCTTTCAAGTTTGGAGCAACAAGACTGAGTTAGGAGCAATGTGGACACAGACCGGATGCCAAAAATATAAGGAAGCACATGGATGCTTCAAACGCACTGACGCTACTCGGTGCCAGACTTCTTAATATTGTTAAACTCCTATTAGCTCTGTCTAAACCGACCTTTCCAGTTTTAATGTTATGACCTGCCGAGAGTGCCTATCTATAGCAGCACTAACCCTTCGCTCGCAAGACGGCAGGGGCAGACGCTGGGTGCCCGGGTAGGCACTACACGTTTCATCACTCGAAAGGAGGCTTTGCACACTGCCCCTACCCGACCCCCGAATTTTGGGGGCAGCTAAATCTTAACAGCGGCGATAGGAAGTTGTGCCCCTTCCCTCCCTCGATAGCTGCGATAGCTAAGTGTGCCCAGCCGGAGTTTTTCTGAGTGCTTTCGGCGTGCCCCCCGCCTCCGCGGCACCTGGGGCGGCCCGCGGGGCCAAGGGGCGCGCCGCCGGCGCTGCCTGCGCTCCTGGCACAGCCAGGGGAACGGACTGTCACCGGATTTCCACCTCTGCCACAGAGGGAAGGCTATCGGGAAGTGCTGTGGGAAGAGTGAGCCTGTGCGGGGCTCGGACGTGAGAGAAAAACGCAGCCACCTCTCCGCGGCAGCTCTTTCAAAAGTCCGCGTTAAATGTGACACCCTGGCGAAATGAGAGCAGAAGAAACACCCCTCTACCCGCCCCTTGCCGTCCCCCCCGCGCTTTTCCATGGAAACTCGTAAAAGGAGGAGGAGTAGAGTTTGCTACGGAAAAGTCTCACCTTGGTCTGAAACAGTTTTAGGCGTTTCTGCAGGATCGGAGCTGCCCGTCTCGGTGGAGGGGAGGAGGCAGGCAGGGAAATCTCCAGCTACCTATATATGTGTATTTTTTTTTCCCCGCTTGATCTTATTTTATTCCAGCAGCACGTATCTCCACCCCTCCTCCCCCTCCCTCTCCAGGTTGATCGGCTGAAATGAGGCTTTGCGCGCTGATCCCTTCTCGGGCTTTAAAACAAAACCCGGCCCCGCGCAGCCGGCGGCAGCTCGGGGCGCCTCGGCGCTGAAGCGCGGCGGGGCCGGGCGAGGCGAGGCAGGACACCGCGGAGCGGGGCGGTGGCTCCCGCGGAAGCTTCGCTTGGAAAATAAACCTCCACCACTTTCCTGGAGATCCACGTGAGAGCAGGAAAGCCCGACTGCAAGATCTCTGCGCTGCTGCTGCATGCTGCAATTTTACTTTTTGTTTGCCTTATTTTTTTTCTGTTTGTTTGTTTGTTCGTTCTTACTTTCATTTTGGAATTGGTTCCCAGCTGCTTGGCTGAACTTCTGGAGACCAGTGGACCTTTTATAATGCCTTCTTCTGTTTTAAACAAACTGTGGGCTCTTAAACTTTTCTCTTTCCCCCTCCCCCTCGTTCCTTAACCCCCACCCTTCAGCTCATGGGGCTAACACTGCAAAGCAGCAGGAGGAGAGAGGGAAATATACAGATACTGATTATTTTCCTGTCTCCTAAATTGTAGTTAATTCTTCTCATCGTCCTCCTCATCACCCATTTTCTCGCGCTTTTTTTGGCTGCCGGCTGTCGGTCTGTGCATTGTTTTATCTGATCTCAATCCTTTTGTTGTTGTTGTTTAAATGCCATGCACTGCTTATCTAGAGAGAAAGCTATATGGAGATAGAGGCGTATAGTGAATGCGCGTGTTTCCATAAGACACACTATCAAGGGAGCAGATCAGAAGCAGCCCGGATCCTGACCCTGACTGTATGAATAAGTAAGCAGGATGCTGACGACTGTGTGTTAGTTGCCTGTAAGGTTTTCGTAAGTTAAAGGGGGACGGAGGAGGGGGAACAGGCCAGAGACAGAGCTTAGAGTAAGTGTTTGTGCAGAGGGGGGCGAAGCTCTGACACTTTGCTCCTTCCAGCATAGCTGCTGCCTCCCATCAGTAGAGCTCCGCGGCTTGCTATAGTGCACCCCACCTCCCCCTCCCTCCTCCCCGCTCCCTCCTC
>VXBB01006899.1:51644-130997 GCA_013399915.1 Illadopsis cleaveri
TTTTCACTTGGTGAAGTTAGATAAAAATGTCAAAAAAAGAGAATATTGAAGACAGGCAATTAAATTTACAGCTTTATACCTTGAAAGTTCTTTAGCATGCAGTTATTTGACTAAGAACAAATTCTGTATGTATGTATGCCTTCCTGCTTGAGAATTAGAGTTAATTAAGACAGACTGTCCTCACGTGTCCATTTCTCCCTCCTGTGAGAACCTAAGGAACTTGTCTGTTTATTTTGCACCTTTATAAATAATAATAAAAATGTTTGGATTGTCCATAGCAGGGAAATTAGTATTTCCCACATCACTGAAGCATCAAACTTAGTAGTGTATTTTATTTGTAAAATAGATGAAAAAATTGATGGTAAATGTTGAGTACAATTATTACACAGTGTCATCTGCAACTGCAGTCTAACTATTGTTTCCTGATGTTGTAGCAGCAGCTTTCTATACTGCTACATTTTTATTTTAATTTCCCTCTTGTGCTCTGGGACATGTCTTCAGTTGTAAGCATTCTACTTGTGCATTCTGGTAATAGGAAAATTCTTAAAACCTCTGGTTATATATTTTGAATCTGTTGTATGATTTAGGTAATCAAGATCTTTCATATTTATAGTTCAGTCATGTAGTAGACTCTTAAAGCTATATTGTGCAGTTTGTACTAATATAGAGGTTGTGCTGCTAATATCACTTGCCAGATTGACAGAACTGTGACTGTTCATGTAGTAAATGCATAGTGTAGGCAGCTGAAACAGAAACAAGATTTTCTGAGTAGTCTTCCCAACTGGTTTCCATCTTGCTGTGGATAAACTTACAGGGTTAATAAAACTACTGACAAATTTAGCTTTTAAATATTTTCTTCCCCCCAGAATTTTCCACCATTACTTTATCTTTTATGCCCTTAAATGTGGTATCTCAACACCTTTGAAAGAGATTTGTGAGAACATAAAGTTCTTTTTCTCCTCAGCTTCATTGAAAAGATTAATTCAATATGAAACTCTGGGAAAATGACATTGAATGAATGTGTTTTGTGTTCTAACTTTGTGAATATCCTTCCACACCAAAGCCTCAATTTCATGTCCAGACCGCTTTCCACAGGCATCTGTTTCTGAATATATATCCAGTGTATCAAATGAGGAGCAGTATTACATCACTGCAAAACAAGTCTAATTGACAAATCTAATTGAGCTTGGAATCAAGTCCCCAAGGCAAACTCTGAAACATTCCCCACACCTGGATGTCTGCCTTATGTCATTCTGATTGCCCCTCTGGACAATAGGGTTCATAGGCTTATGACATAATTTCATTCACTTCTTTTTGGTGAGAAAGTCATGTCTGTGTTGCATGGTAGTGACAGAAGGTCTGTAAAATGGAAGAGCTGTAAGATCGGAGAGTCAGCTTCTGGTTTTCATAAGCACAATGGACCTTGTGGACAGGAAGACTTCTTTTTTGCCTTCCTGGATGCATTATAGTAGTCTAAATTTTATAACAGTGGATGAACAATGGAAGAAATCTCTAGTATTTGTTTAGACAAGATGTATTTATCCTTAAACTGAAATAGTTTTTTATAGTCTGGCTTCCAACTTAGGAAAAATATGTATACCATAATATTTTTGGTTTTAATATGTATCTGTAGAAAAGATATATTCTAAGAGCAGTATCACAGAGCAAAACTAAGTTCTGGGCTTTCAAAGCTTTCAGCTGGATGAGCAGCATTTCATAGGGTTTTTCAGACTTTTCTCAGCCTCTTCAGGATCTTTCTAATCTACTTGTTTCAGTCATTATTGAATGCAGCCCATACCCCCCATTCTTAACCAGAAGCAGCCTCTCTCCACCTCCCTACTACATCTCTTCAGAGTAACAGAACTGAAAGTGTGACTGGAGAAATCTTTGTGTATTTTTAGCTCTGTCTTGTCAGGATATTTTTCTTGGCTGAGAGCTAATGGCCAATCTGTTAACGTGTTTTAATGCATATTCATTCTTTGTGTCTGCTGTGTATCTTCCACTTCTTTTCCTATAATTTCTTTCATTGTTACTATGTCAAGTTCCCTTGCTTCTGGAGTCCCCCTCTACTGAATGCACTTTTTACTTGCTTTCCAGCTTTTCCCTGTTTTGCCTGACTGGTCTTCTACTCCTCCCTGTTTTCTTCCCTTGATGTGTTGTTCTCTTGCTTACAATTATCAGTTGTTCCCTCCAAATATAACTTCTAGCTCATCATCAGGCTTTCTGTAAGATTGTCCTCTAGTGTTTTGAGAGCTCTGTAGCAGAGAAATTGGGCACCTGTGCACACAGCTGGAAATGAGGAGGAGGAGAGAGATGAGTGGGCTGTGTGTGACCAGCCTGTTCTCAGAGGCCTCGTGCTGGATGCTCAGTGGGCTGCAATGATCTGTTAAGCACTGCACAGCCAATCCTGAAATATCCAGCTACAAACGTTTATACAGAATACATACACGAACTTTCTTTCTCTGTTGGACTCATGTACCTAAATATCAAGATTTGATGTTTCCCTTGCTGATCAACAGGAGTAGGACTACTCTAAGCACATGAAGTGTAAAGGTTGTATAAATAGTACTGCGGCAGAGCAGGTTGAGCTGGGAGGTGTGAAGGTGGAGGCTGTGATGTGGACATATGTGGAGTGTGACCCATGTGAGTGATTGCTCCTGCACACTGTTAAGGAGGCAGCTCCCACTCAAACAGATACTCTCAGATGGCTTTTTGGGGGGAGTTTTGCCCCAGTAATGGTCTGCAAGTGCAAATGTTGAGTGACTGTAAGTGAGTGTCAGATGTTTGAAAATATTTGAGCACAGTCAGATAGCTCTTACAGAGCAATAATGCTCCAAAATACAGGTTTGTGGGTTTTCTCTTCAATATTACGAAACAGAGATTGTCAAGACCAAAATGCTAAATAATCAATATTATTCTAAAATAACTCCTAATTGTTTTTCTTGAGGTGTGTGAAATATGATGCCTAATAGGATATGCAGTGTTTATTAAACCAGGTTCTTTGCTATATATACTTCAATGATAAAAAGACCCATCAATAATTGACTACAATTGATTTTGAAATGTTTTCCTTCATTTTGATGGTTATAAGTGATGCCTGATCAGGAAATGATCAGCAAAATCAGGACACAAAATTGCAAAGGAAGGATGTTTATTTTAAAATTCATTTTCAGTGCATTTAAATCTGACTTTAGAAATTCTCTATCTTGCTGTCCTCATGAATTTCATGTCTTTTTCTGCAGAAACTGAATTTCAGAGACACATTGCTGCATTTGAAAGATGCCAGTACTTCTCTAGCCACATTGTGATCCTTGGATATTGTAAACTGTATGGTGGAACTTAAGTATCAGCTCTTGTAAGAAATGAGGGGACAAGAACATCAGCTGTAGAGGTTGTATCAAAATAGCTGCACAGATGAGTTACAGTATTCTCTTGCTGGTAGCAGCAATTAAAAATATTCCTGATACCAAGTTTAGTTGTTATTAAACAAAAACCAATCCATTTTAATGGTGTCTGATGTTAGGTGCTAGTTAGGTACATTCTTGCTGTCATGGGCATTGTAGCACTAAAGACATTCAACATTTTTCCACTTTCCCATAAGTTCATAAGGAATTTTGCTTCGGGCACAGTGATTGTCCAGAGAGTGGCCAAAAGGCAGAGCTTCTGATGTTTCTAGATGATGTATTCAGATAAGCAAAGAAGATAACTTCAGATGGTTCTTATATAATATCAAGATTTATTTAAACAGTTTACTTGCAGAGTGAATTATATTTGCTTTCATGAGAAGTAGTTTTAGAACAACTCTGCGGGTGTGAGAACATGACGATGAACTGCCCAATTTCTCCATCTGGTAAAATGTCCTTATATTTATAACAAATTTGCATACATCTTCTTTTTCACTTGTACTTGCTTTTTTCCCTTACTCAACATTACTCTTACAATTGTGCTCTTACTTCAGCATTATTTGTAGGTAGGTTATGCCACACTAGTTTACAACTGTTTCCATGCTTATAATTCTCTACTTCATCCCTTGTATAAATGTAAAGGCAAATGGATAAATTAGGTATTTTGTGTTCAGGCAATCTGCTTAGCCCTTTCCTAATGAAGAGGGTAGTGTGTTTCCATGAAAAATTGCCAGCACCGTGTTGAAGGCATGTTACCTATTTTTTATGATCTTCATTTTAGTATCAGGAGCTTTGATATGTCCATCAGCCCATCCTTTTGTCATAATATAAACTACTCAATCTTTAACTATGGAACTCCTCAAGACTATTGATTCAGGACTGAATTGTGGAATCCTTTTTCTGTTGTCACTGATATGTCATAATTACATTATGTTCTGATAACTTACAGAGATTAATCTGTTATGCTTGGAAAAGAAATGGTTAAAGAAAAACCCACAATAAGCCCTTAAACAAAAAATATTAATTCAGCCTGTAAATTGCTAAGGAACCAGGTTTGCATGGGTATTTAATTCCCCCAAGGTTACATTATTGGAAAAACTGTTTAATGAAAACAGGGTAAAAAGATGTTCAAGTTAGCAAAGAGAAATGAAAGAGAAGGAACATGATAAACATGAACAATTTCAGAAATTATACAAGAAGATAAAATAGAAGATATTTGTTTCTACTTCTATTAGTCTGTTATATTCTGAAGTGGAAAATTCAGAACCGAGACTAGGAGACATGGGGATTTTATGCAATTTTTTTTTTTAGATTGAAATCTGCTAAAGGATTCTGGAAGGAGTCAGTATTTGGATATATGATATGACATTTACATAGGTAGCAGAGGTATCTGGAGGGCTGATATTTAGTAATGATAACAATAATGATTTTCAAGTGGGTATATACCTCAGGCTTCAGAGTTCAAGCGAGTATTTAGTAGCTTGAAACAAGGATGAACCCCAACATGTGGCAAGATTATCCCTGTCTACCTACTGCAAATTCTTGTTTCTTTCTGTGAAGCAGCTGGTGGTGACTGCTGTCAAAGACAGGACCTTGGATATGATCCAGTGTTGCAGTTCCTTTGTTCCTCAGCCCTCCCTAAGTGCTATTTCAAAAACTCCTGTCTTGCAGCATGCCTAAAAGATAAATGCAATGTAGCTATTTTGGGACATGAAAGAATTTCAAAGCTCAATATCACTATAAACACATTGATCAACTATAGCTGATGAAAATGAATGTATGCAAGCACACAAGAAGAAAACTGCATTTACCTATGTTCATAGATTGTCAGTATGGGTCCAGTGGAGCACTTGTACACATTTATCCATAAACCACATGTATGCACATGCTCACCTGACTCCCTAAGGAGCTACCATGCTAAAGTATCTACAGAGACTCTTTAAAGTCATGTGTACAGATTGTGAGGGTACTTTTCTTATTTTTGCTTTTCCCCCACTTATAAATACCAAGGTAACTTGAGTGTAAATCTGACCTAGAGGCCATTGAACTCAGTGGGAGAGTTTCCAGTTACTTTAGAGATAATGTTTATAGGTGAATAAGTAGTAAGCAGAGCTGACTAATTTACTTCTGTGTACTTGGGCTATGGCTTACTTGTGTGCATGTGCTCACATGCTTTGCAGGCACATCAATGAAGGCAGTTGGATTTTTGCCCCAGTTTCTGTAGTTGTCATCACTAACACAAGAGTATCGTGAAATCTTGCATTCAGTGACCTTGTGATTACAGGTTCTTTCTTGCTGGACTGGGGTGTGAAAATAATCCAGCAGCTTGAAGAGCATCTGATTTTCTCTTTTTATCCCCTTATGAGAAGCTGCAGGGTAAGACTGGATTTTGATTACTGCAACAATTTCTCAAACTTTAGCGATAGGTTTCTTCTCGTCATAGCTAAATACTCTATTAATTGGTCAACCTGGTACATGGCTAAAGATGGTGATGAACATGATGGTTGCAGTTGCATATACAGTTCCTTATCTGTATAATTTCAGGAAATGTAAAGTCAAAGATAATAAGCCATTTATTACAAAATACAGCAGGCATGTGAAACTGGTGTCAATCATATACCATTAGGTAAAGTTTGACAAGCCCTGAAAGTTTCTTCAGTGGTTTCCAATATCCCCAAATCAACATACTTTCTAATCCAGAGGCTACTAGGAGCTAAAGAGATCTTGGAAAAGTAGAAGGAACAGGTGTACTAATATCCCCATTTTTTTAGTAAATTGAAGAATTAGTAAATGGCAAAATAAGAAGGGAGCAGAATGTATTTTTTTTCCCCTACAGCTATTTGTAGTTTGGATGGATTGGAAAAACTCTAGATTGCTGTAGAGAGAACTAAGTAACCTTACAACATAGCCTAACTCTGTGCAAATCTTGCATTTAACCACATAGTTCGTGGTTACTTTTGTGTTTTGAAAACTTCTGTTTTCTTTCTGATGTTGTTTCTTCAGTGCGTTGAACTTAAATCCTGGCCAGAGTGAGAATTGCAGGTGATAAATGAATCTAGATTTGACTGAGAATTCTTGCTGAAGAAAGTTCTTGGCTTTAGTTATGGATTTTTCTGAAGTTATTTGGTAAGGAAAAAAAGTAAGGAGAAAAACCTTTCGCCTTCATGAAAAGATTCACATTCTACATCCTTTGATCACTAAATTGCAGGATCAGTAGGCAGCAGAGAGTGTTGGAGAGGAGTTTCCTGGTTTTTTTCCATTTTTTAAATCTGCATTCATGGAACCCTTTCACACATGAAATACAGGTGAAAATACAGAAACCTAGTCCAGGCCTTTTGGATGTTTTCATTCATAATACCTTTAATTTGGAAGAAGTTGAATTAAATATGAATTGTAGTGCTGATGGATCACAGTCAGTGTGTCTACAGAAGTGAAGCATGAGTAAAGAGAATTTATAACATACGCTTCCTTTTGCATTATGGAAGAGAGCCAAAACCAAAGATGCCTCTAGATCAGTAATGTGTTTATGGAGATATGCAGATCTTTTAGCTAAAGCTAAAATATTAGAGAGAAATGCAAGCTGTTCTATGGTTCTTTAAATCAAAAATGTGGAGTGCCAGCTAAAGTCATGACAATCTTTATCAACTTGGAAAAAATTAATTTTTCTTGGCTATGTTTTGAGATTTTTAATAATGTGTCTTAGATTTGTTTGGTATATGGTATAGCAAGCATTCCATCACATCTAATGTATTTTTACTGATTCATTGATTTAGTATAAGAAAGTTTGTATAAGAAATCAAATAATTTCCTGAATTACTTACACTTATAATCAAGCCTTTCCAAATATTTTATTTGTCTTTCCTAATTATGAACAAGGTTAGACTAAGTAACAGCTATAAGGAAAAAATATACAGAAATGAACATTAATAGTAATCCTTAATTACTATTTAACTACATAACCTTATAGAAGAAGAAAAATTATTTGACCCCTGGTTTCTGCTCACATAATCTGGCTTGACTTCATTGACCTAAAATATCCTAGGTTTTATCAGTGGAGAAATGTTTTTCTCCTTCCAACAAGCAGATGATGTGTCATCAAAATCAGGGAAGACCTAGATAAGATTTTGGGTGCACTTGCAAGTGCTAATAAAAAAAGCTAACATTCCCACTCTTTGTGTGATTCCTCAATTGGGATTCCTTTTATGCTGTACCGATATGGAAATAAACCCTTTGTACAGCTGGCTATCTATTGGAAAGGAGCATGTGCAAGATTTGCTCCTGCACTAGTGGAGCTAGGGCACAGCCAAACACACACTGCATCTTTCCTTCCTGCCTTCTTCAGAATCAGTTCTGGATTTAGTTTCCCTTCCTGCTTGTTGCCTGAGGAGTCACAGGTATGTGTGTTTAAGGCTGGATAGGTGCTGAGAGAAGGCATAGAGAATGGGTTATTTGCCAGGCAAAGTCAGGTAATCAGGTAAAACTGAGATACAAATGATACGTGAATTATCCTCTACTGAGCCCTCTGCAGCCGTAGATGATTTAGAGCAGAAATTTCTGTGAAGGCTTTTTTTTTCTGCAGATCAAACTGCTCTCTGCTAAAGTAATGACTTTTAATTAATGATACACATATCAAAATTCCTAGTGGTATTTTGTTCCAATCTGTCATTCAGTTAAATACAGATGAATTGTTCTTGCACAGATTTTTGGTTTTGCTTTTGGACACTGCTATGGATTGTTCAGTAGCCCTTACACTTGGTAAGATGCCTTGGCTTATAAAGATTTTGTGTCAGGAAGTTTGTTACTTTTTCTTTTTGTGAGATTGGTCTAAGAAAAGGTAGCTGCCTTCCTTGCAAACTTTGAATTTCATCTCTTTGGACTATCATAGTTAAAATAGCACTGCCTGGTATCCTGCCATGGGATACAGCAGATGCAACAGGCGGGATGAGGAAGAATCTGCAGCCATGTGTTACAGACCCTGGGTTGTGTTAGATGGGCCATGCTGTGGACTGTACAGCAGGGAGCTATGCTTTGGGCCAGGACCCATAGCAGCAAATGAAGGTGTTTTGTTAAAGGGTTTCTTTCCCTTTATGGTAAAGTAGTGTTTTCATTTTTTATCTTACTTTTGTGTCCTGACACATTTATGTATGAATACTAAATGCTTTATGTTTACGTGCTGCAATGTATAAGGCCGAATTCTTCGCTCAGGCTGTACTTCCTCTCAGGATCTCTTGTTACTTCTAATGAGATGAATGACGTGATGGCCTTCACCTTGATGAAGTCAGAATTTAAGGCTGAAGAAAAATTTTATTTAGGGTTACTTTACTGAAACTTACTGGAGGTGTATTTTCTTTCAACAATCCATTACAGTAGAGTCAAGAGGTAACTGGGTAATTATGGTGTAACTGGTTTTTTTGGTGTTGTGTTATATATATATAGGCAGTCACTGCAATGGGAGAATCTTTTTGAAGTGACATTATGGTAGCAAAATTCCCAAGCATAGTCAGCTGTTTTAAAACAAACAAATAGTTGTTGTTAATACACAGTAAGAAGCAGATAATCCATGTAGTTTGATCAGGCCCTTTGAATTGGGTGCAAAGAAAAACTAATTTTAAAAGCTTTTGTTGTTCCCCCTTTACAGTAGGAAATTATATGGAGAGAAGATGTTGTAGCAAGGGAGAGGATAGAGGAACTGTTCTGTGCTGCGAGCCAAAGGACATCATTAGGAACACTCCTATTATCTGGAAGCCTGACTTCCTGTCTCAGTTTCCTCGTGGGTCTCAATGAATGGCAGAAGAAATGGAACACTTTCCTGCTTGGCCAAAACCTCTGCTAAATGACTCCTTTGGCTGCATGCCACACCATGCTCCGGAACAAATCCTGCAGCTCCCCCCTGAGTCTGGAGGGTACTTGCTGTAGTTCGTTGGGGCTGGTGGAGTGAATTTTAGAAAGCCCAGGAATATCGTAATGCTTCAAGTGTCCTTTTGTACGTCTTGAAAAATTCTTTTTGTGATAGAGACCAAGAGATACATTGACATCTTATTAGTGTAGGCTTCCATGGGGTGTTAAAGAACTGCAATTATATTAGGATTTTCATATTTGGTAAATGATTTTACTACGGTGACAATAGTTTAGCATGCCTTGTAAAATGTACCAGAAATGTGTAAAATAAGATGCTTTTATATATGCATTCAACTAAATAACTAATTTTCTGGTTTTTTTCCACATACTTTTAGCACATCATCTAGTGTTTATGTGCTAAAGTTATAAATTACTTTTACTGGAAAGTATAAAAATAAGGTAGTAAAGATTTTTGTATATGGAATAAAAAAAATTCAGACATCTCATTAAGTGCAGTAGATGATGCATCTATCATCTTCTATGCATAGAGAGGAGTTTAAATAATTTTTTTCTTTTTTTAATTTATGGTCTTTGGTACATTTCTTTAACATACCTATTAGTGGCCAAAACTTTCAGTGTCTTCTCTTAGCTCTGATTTTAATTAACACTGCAGCACCAAACTTTTGATTCAGTTGTTACTGTCAGTTTCTATACTTTATATTTTAACTACATTTGGCAAGTAAGAACCTCAGCTGACTCAAAGGAAACTTGGTGAAATATACACCATTTCCCAATAGCCTTTCTCTATAATAGAAGATATATGGGACGCAGTTTAATAATTTTGTCTTGTTTTGCATCCAAGAAGAAAAATATTCTTAATTCTCTGGAGCAGGGAAATGTTTACCATAGTGTTCTGTATGTGTCATCTTTGGAGGGTGACAAGCAGCTGTCCTGCTGGAAGTGTTGGGCATACTTGGAAAAAGCATAGAAAATACTTAATGCCACTGGTATATATCAACAAGAAAATATTGATCAGGTTCTGGTTTGTTCATTTTGCTTTGTTTTGTTTTGTCTTGTTTTTTTCCCCTGCTAGTTTGTCTCATACTTTTTACTGTGTATTCCTTGTTCAGGCTTTCCTGAATTTCAGTGCAAACTTACTCTCCATGACTTCCATGGTGTACCAGCACTGAGGGTGATGGTGAGGACTTCTGCCCCTGAAACAGCTATCAGCTTCATCTGTGGGGATGCAATTGTGCCATACAGGCTTGATGCTGAGGTCGCTGCGGTTTTTTCCAAGAAAGCAGAACTGCTGGATTATGCTCATCATGCCAACCCATCCTGTAGTCTGTCTTCAGACTCCTTTGTATAGGTGGCTAAATGCTTTCTAACATTTCTTTCTAATGCCCTTGGCTGACAATCAGTGCTCCCAACCTTGATACCTGTGCATTCTGAGACTTGGCAGTAGTAGAGGCATAATGGATGGCCTTTTCTATCCATTGGCTACAGGAGGAAAGCAGAGACTTCTTTTTTTTAATGGCAGTTTATTGATACTAAGGTCATGATTTTGAAAGCTGAAAGTTGGGAGATCTCATTTATTCCCCTTGCTTCCCCTTCCTGAGCAGCAATACAACCTTGTCATTTCTTGTGCAGCTAAGAGTTCTCTCCCAGATGTCCTTTTCCTATCTCCTTCTGGTTCAGAGAAAGAAGGAGAGACTTCTGTGCCCATCTTCAGTTTTCAGAGAGTCACTGGTAAGATGCCACCAAAAATTCCTCATTCTTTGCACTCATGGCACAAAATGTAAGATTTCAGCTAACACAGTGGAAATATGTTGATTTGTATTGTTAACATGGGTGTATTTCAGTGTTGGTAGTTAAGAATTACTGATTATTTTAGAAATATAGAAAGGGCATCATATACACCTTTTATGTGTATATGTCATACACATAATATATGAAAAACAAAACAAAAAAACCCCACCCTCCTTAATAAGATTATTTTTTTGAGCTCCAAGGAGAGAGAACACTTATGGTGCAGAAGGCAGTGTAAATACATATTTCCAAGTTCTTTTGATTCTGTATTTATTTTAATTCATTGTATTTTTATTTTTTGTGCAAGAGGAACTCTTCTCACCTTCTGTGGTCTGAATGAATTCCTGTAGTTAAATGTAGATGTTCTTTCTAAAAAAAAATTATAAGCTGGCAAATTCTGCTGTTGTCCTTCTAACAGGACATCATTTGGCTCAATTATTTATATTATTTTCATCCTGACTTTTGAAGTAAGGATTTGGGTCCAATATTGAAGGTTTACCTTTCTGGGACTCAGGTGTACATATGCATTACCACTATTGCATATCATCATATTATTTAGCTTGTATTCACTATGTTATATATGTCTAAGGATTTAATATCACATCTATGATTTACCCCAGAGAGTTTTGCTTTCCTGAGTTTCTTGTGTTTTACTTATTTTTTTTTCTCCAAGAATTCTCTGAAATAAAGTTTGCAGAGAGTTTCTTCCTGATGTTTTTCTGACAATAACGTGGGAGAAAGTAGGTCTTTAGTAGACAAATGGTACTGCAAGTTTGTGAGAGGGAGTAGTGTTTCTTTATGTAGACTGGCCTATGGATTGATTTGGATATAGGATTGGTGTGCATATAGCTAGTAAAAAAATGCAATATTGGTGTACCCAGTGACATGACTTGAGGAGAGCTTGCCAGTGCATCATAGGTATAAACTGAGTTAAAAATACTCCCAAAGAGGACTGCCTGAAGTAGACTGTTAAAGTTTGCCCTGTCTGGATCTGTCAGGTTTCTGCTCAACAGCAAAGCTGAGAAGAGTAGTAAGAAACTGGGTAATGCTAAAATTCTTATTCCAGTTTTTGCTTATATGATTGACATTGTGTTTTAATTCTTACATATTTGGATAACTGTGGCAGTTTGAATTTCTTTAGATGATCAACTTAGACTTGAGATACTTATTGTACTAAAACATTAGCAAGTCTTGGTTATAAAATGTCTGCTTCATTTGTGCTGTCAAAATGAACATAATGTAGTTGCAAAGCAAGACCACTCTCACTGAGGATGCTGGAACATCTAGCTGTAGTATACATTGACACAGAAACAGTTTGATAGATGAACTGCAACTTGAAGAAGTGCATGAACTTGGGTTTTAAGTGTGAAGGTTCAATGTAATTTGGTAATGTAAACGAAAAATGGGAACTTGTTGTCATTACGTGTTCTAGGTAAAATCTAATGGAAGCATTTGCCAGCCACTTCACCGGTTTACAGACAGGCTAATATTAAATTTAGAGGAGTAAAATCTGTATGGGGGACACTTTGTATTTGAAGATGACTTACTTTAAAAGCTTACTGATCTATGCAGTATGCAGATTTTTCCTGGAAACAAAGTATGTCTTTGTTTCTAACCATTTACTGTACTTGCAGAAATGTTTGTGGCAAAGGAGCTCATGTTGTAACAAAACAAGCCATTCCAAAGTGAACTGCAAGCACTAGTGAAAATGTTCATAAAGGTAGCAAGGATATAAATTACTTTCTCACCTGAATACATTGTTTCAAGTCTATTTTTCATGAAGAGAAAATAAAGTCTCTCTAATGAGTAGCTGTACCACCTAACATTTCTCCTGTTGCTTAAAGGCTGAGTTTTGTCCTTAGTTAGTGGGCATTGACTTAACATCCACTGGCAAATGTGTCTTGAAACTCTCTTACATTAATAGTTTTGATGAGGTTGAGTTGACTGCAAGGGAAAAATTAGCAGTCACTCATATATCATCCAAACATAAAACGCATTCATCTATTAGTAGTCATAATAACAATAACAATACTCTTGAGCTGATGCATTGATGGACTATTTTGTGAAAGAATGAATGCAAATTCTCCACTGAAGTGCAGTATACATCTGCCTTCCAAACAACATTTTCATTTATCAGTAGTGCCCAATTATCTGCCAAAAATTGTAATCACCAGTTCAGATTTTGCAGGCGTTTCATGTGCATTCATTTTTGGTTTGATTTTTTCCAAAGCACACTACTTATGCTTATGCACAAGTTGTAAAGGACAACCTCTTTCAACTGTATATACAGTATTACACTCACTATATACATTTTTGGCTTTTGCTCTAAAGTGGTAGAGATCCATGTTAATAAGGTCACTTTCAGTAAACCCTTGTTTGCACAGAGGTGTTGAATATTCACTTTGGGCTGCTCGAAAATCCTCGTCACCAGCTGAGCCTTTTAATATTGTGTGCAGTTTTGGTCACCACAATATAAGAAAGACATTAGGCTACTAGAGAGCATCTGAAGGAGGGCAACAAATGTGATGAAGGGCCTTGAGGGGAAGCCATGTGAGGAGCAGCTGAGGTCACTTGGTCTGTTCAGCCTGGAAGACTGAGGGGAGACCTCACTGCAGTTACAACTTCTTCGTGAGGGGAAGGCCAGGCACTGATCTCTGCTCTTGGTGACCAGTGATAGGACCCGAGGGAATGGCCTGAAGTTGTATCAGGGTAGGTTTAGGTTGGTTTAGGAAAAGGTGGTTCACCCAGAGGGTGGTTGGCTCCCCAAGGAAATGGTAACAGCACCAAGCCTGGAGAGTGGTCTCAGACACATGGTGTGGTTCTTAGGGTGTTCCTGTGCAGCACCAGGAGCTGGATTATGGGACCTTTCCAGCTATGATTCTGCAAAAGGCACTTCCAGTTGCATTATGTCAAGCAAGGTAACCAGTGAAACAGCTGGCTGTTTCTGTGTCATGTCTGCCATTTAGGGCCTTGCTCTCAGATCTAGCTGCGCAGCTCTTGGCTTTTGACAGCAGTAAGCTTGTGCTGCCTGCTGCCAATGCCCAGTGAACATACTCACTCTCTGAGGACTCCAATTCCCTGATACAGAGGTTAAGATGGAGCAAGAAGAAATCACCATAAATCTGAGGCTTTGTGGGGACTCTAAAGGTTTGGCACTGTGGGAAGCAGTTCCTGTTGCTCAGCCTCTTAAAACTTGAGCACAGGAAAAGCAGTGTGGACTGAGTAACAGGCTGGGATGAGCTGTAGGAAGGTGAGAAACTGGATGTAAGAGGGAAAATGAAATGATGCCTTTGCTGTGCAGCTGCTGGGTAATTCCTAGAAAAACTAGAATTCATTATAGCCCAGTTAAATGGTTCCCCGCACAGCTGGTCACTCTTTTTGCATGTCAGGGACAGGTTTTGGTACAAAAGGCATATTCTAAAGCAGAGCATTCCTTGGTATGGCTTAATCACTTTTCCACATAGTTTTATGTTCAAACACTTTCAAGGACATTTTGTTTTTCACATTGGTCCTCCTCCTTTTCCACCCCGGACAATATGTAGTTTTGTTGTTGACAAACAAGAAGTATTTTATTTTTAATTTTTTTTTTTAATTACTAAAAGGCTCTTGTCTGTGACAGAGGCTTTTTAGGTTTGTCTGTTGAAATACTTAAAAGAGGTCTTTAATGAATTCCAGGATTTCTATCTCCTCATCTTTTAGGGGGATATTGCTGGAACACAATCTTTTAAATTTGCTTTTGGTGAAGGAAAATTTGGACAGATCAATTTTTTTGTTTCTTTTTTAGTTAGACACATTTATTCCTGAACAGTCTCTGAAAGCTTTTATTGCCCTCTCAGCCCATCACAGACATCCTTCCCAGGAGGGCACCTCATGGAGTCAGGCTGTTGTGCACCAGTAGTCTGGAACCAGGCATCAGCTTTCAGTTTGCCCAAGATGCAGTTTTGTTAATGGAAACAGCAACAATAAAAGCTTGAACCCTGACTTCTGAATAATCAGGTAAAGTTTCTTTAGTGTAGGTCTGACCTTTGCCTTCCATCAGCACAAAAAAACACCCTGATAAGCAATAACAGAAAAATAACTCTCATCTTACAAACCACAATCACCTTTGTGAAACAGAATTCCTGTGCAGCATCTCCCATCTATCCTGTATTATTTTATTTTCCAGTGGACTTCCCTTCTAGACCTTGCAAGTTATAAGGTTGTCTCTGGTCTTGTTCAATATATTTAGTAAAGTTCCTATTATGTTTTTCTTTTCTTTTATTGTTTATACTGGCTGGAAGAAGAAAACTAAAACTTTCATCTCAGGTTGGAGTGTAATTTGGTGTGATTGCTCAGCTTCTGATCTCACTACCAAAAACGTCTTCTTTTAGGAGTTGATAAAAATATTTGGCTCTGTTTCACCTCAGTCACTCTTGGCAGTTCTTCATCTGCTCTTCTGGGGTTTCCATCTGCTCTTTTATTCTGCAGTTTCTTCCTCAGGCCCCAATTCAGCAGCAACAATTGCAAATAAGTGAAAACATCACTGATTTTTCTGAGGGTATGGGGGTTGGATGCAGGTGCTGTTCTGCATCTCTGTCAGAATCTTCCAGGATTTTATCTCATTGCTAAAAGGGAGAATATGGCAATTCCCTGAGGCTTTGAGTATTCCTTTGTTCTTCCTCCTTCGCAGGTGTCCAAAGATTTAACCTAGAGCTGTATACATTACTTAAACCTGAAACCAACAAATGTATCAAATTAAATATGTTTCAAGGGCTAAGGAAAATATATTTTTTAATCTAATGAACTTTTGAAATTAAAGTCCTCTTAGTTACAGAAAAATATGTATGAATGCATGTGAAATTAGATTTAATAAAAAGCTTTTTAAAAGTTTTTTTTTTCCAGTGACTTATACTTGTTCTGTTATTTAAGCACTTTTAACTTCAAAAAAATTCACAATTCATAATAGGAGTTATTGATGCTGAATAATCATTTGCTCTCAAATGATTAAGCTGCTAACCAGCATTCTATATTATAATAATAAAAAACCCGCACACATATACATGACTGTCTGCTTACTTAGGTATTTCACTTTCAAATGTGTTTGCCATTTCACAGGGGTTTTTTATCTCATATCCATGGATTTTTAAATTTTTTTTTAGAGGAAGCACAATCAAAGTTTCCTTGATCATCTAGCTGGTGAAAATGTAATTGTGGTTGTGTAGTGCTGGTGTACCAAAAGCGATATCATTATAGCAAAACTCTATATTCATTACTCGTAGGAGACAGCTTGTCTAACTTAATGTAAAGCTTAATCAGAAGGTTTAGAAGGGGAAGTAACAGAAGAAAAAAGAACTTAGTAGTGAATACATGCATAATGAATTGATTCATTCAGTGCTTTCCTTGTATTTTTTTTCACTTGCTCTTGCAATGTACATTTTGTCATACTGAGAATTTAATTATTGGTAGGGGAAAAAAAAAGATATAGTCCTGCGTCAGCCTAGCACTGACATTTATGATAGCCTCCTATTGAGGTAGCAGGTTTGGTTTTTCTTTCCTATAGAATGCTGACAACTTATCATGTAAAAGCTTTTTAATAACTCTAACAGTGAAAAAGATTATTGAACAAAAAAGTGGTTTAATAAAAATCTTTACATTATCCATTTACTGAAGCATGCCTTCTACACAAGCTCTTGGTTTCTTTTCAAACAACTATTTTATATATTTCACTAGTACTTTTTGCTGTCTCAAAACTATCGTGTAAACTAGAGATATTTACAGCAGAAGTGTATATGACAGATTTTTTTTTGTTTAAATTTTATCTTCCTTTTACTTTCAAAAATAACCATGGACAAAAGTGTTTTCCTTTGACTACTAAATAGTCAGAATGTAATATTCAGCTGCCTGTACTGGTGAGGAAGTTTAGGGAGTTTAAAACATCTTCTAAACTTAAAAAAAAAAAAAAAAAATGCGTTTAATGATGCATGTTAGCAAATTAGCTATTCATGGTGTTCTCAGGCACAGTTATGTGATTGTGGTAGACAAAACCAGGAGGATAAATGCTGCACTGGTTCATCTTTCATTCCTTACCCCCAAATTTTCCTAAGTCAGCTTTTAGTGTTTCCTACCAACTCTGACAGTTGAAGGCAGGTGGTTCTTTCTTTCCCACTGTACCTGGGGCAGCTGCTGGAATAAATAGGAGTGCAGCTGGGAGCATTGCAGCAGCACTCAACAGGGTTTGCAGAACTCACGGCTACTGCTGTGAGCCTCTTAGTCAGTGCTATCTTCTGTCTTTCTCTCTCTAATACACCTTACTGACTAAGTATACTTTCTCTCTTCTATCCATTTTAGAGTGTAAGAAGGCACCTGGTACATGGAGTCTGTCTGGGAAGCTGCCTCTATTATTTTTTCCAAAAACAGAAGGGGAGCGTTGATTCTTCCTTTATCACAGGGGAAATTTGTTCCCTCCTTTAAGCCCTGAGAGTTTAAATTAAACTTGGCAAGACTTGATGAGCCCTTAGTCACAAAAATCTGTTACATGCCTCTACTACATCATCTGTATTCAGAAGTGACCTGGTTTCCACACAGTTGGTCCTGCAATAAATAGATGAATGCAGGCAGGTGCTTACTATTACTGCCTGTTAAGTCCTGAAAAACTCCTTCCTGCTGATGTCACCATCCCTAAGGGCTGGTGGATGATCTGTTGCCTACGTGGCCATGAGGAACTGCTAGCAGGTAGGGAAATCACTGGGGGGGACCTTTCCCATGATGGTGGCAGGGAAGAAGGAGTGAAACAAAAAAGATTCTTTTCCTTTCTTGTTTTTGGAGAATTTATGGAAGTGATAGGTTTTTTGAGTTCCTGAAGAGTCAGGACTCTGAAGAAATATTTGTGAGTCAGAAAGATGTTTTCAAGGGAGGCACTTGTATAAAGGCTGACTGGCTTGTATGGGGTGAAACAAGACAAGGATTGTGGTGAGGCAGAAGCTTTGGTCAGATGCCCATTTACTACTTCACTTTTAGTCTTAGCTTAAAAGCTTGGGAGAAATTTCACTATTGGCTTCTATACAGCCAGAAATTGTTCTTTTGTTTTACTTGTAACTAATGAATTGTCCTAAAAGCTTTTATTCTGACACAGTATAAAAATTTATGCTGGTCAGCATCACTGTTTGTAACATACTGAGTGTCACTGGATTGCGGTGTAAATCATTGTAGCCATACATAGGTAATAATGCCTAAAATACATTGTGAGGCAGGTGGTAGTGTGTGTCAGTGGAATTGTTTGGGGTTTCTTTTGGTCATTTTAACTAACTTTGTGGTCAGACAGCTGCTACTTATAACTTCACAGTTAGGTCTGACTTGAGTCCAAGAAATTCAATGTAGTGGATGAAAGAACAATTTTGAGAAGGTGATTGCTGAGATGAAATTTGAAGGCTCAAAGGGAGACCAACAGCTTCCCTGTGGCTCTGGTTTTTATTGTAAAGTACATTGTCTACAATCTTATCCTAATTATTTATTCTACCTTATTCATGCCATTACAGGGATAAAAATAGGACTTTTTAAAATAACACCTGAGGGCTTCAAATGAAATGTATCTTGCACTCCATCTGGAAAAATGTTCTCTTGCAAACTCTACCCAGGCAAATTCTGTATTTGTATATTTGTATAGATGGATACTTGGCCTGAAAGATCATCTTTGGTGACTCAGTGCATATGCCAATATGTTGCTATTGACAAAAATGGAAATTCTGGCTAGAATATCTCTTCCAGGACTCTGTTAGGAGCTGCTTTGGGTGATTTGTCCTCATAAGCTCAAATTATATTTACTGTTCTTCTGGCAGTATTCCAACACTGGTTCTAGGTGGGAAACAAAATTTCCATGGAAGATGTCAGTCATTGTGTACTTGATTCCAGAAATTCCCAGTTCTGCTGCTGTTTGAAAATACAGGGTGATGCTCTCTAAGATGCTCAGGTCTGTGAAATAGAGCAGAACTGTTTCACAGGTCACGTTGGTCTTGTGGGCAGGTGTAGTGGCTGAAAAGCATACAGGAAAAGACAAGCAAGTTTCTCAGTATGTTTCCATGGAACTGAATGTTAATAGCTTTTCCGTTGATTTAAATGGAGCTCACAAATGCTATGGTTTTCTGCTTTTGTATGTTTGTCTCTTTAGAAAGGTGCACTATGCAAGTTACAGTGTAGGATTTGGATACTTTCCTTGCTGTCCTTCCATAAGTGGGATATTTATCCAATATTCTTGAAATCGCTGTAAGTTGCTCAAAGCACTAATTTTCCTCCTAGTTTCTCAGAACCCCCTCCTCCCAGTCATCCTTAGCTTGAGAACCAGCTTTTCAAAATGATGAAAACCCCTTTTAATGACACAGAATACTGTCACAAAAGAAAACAAAATGCTACTTACATGAAATCAAGTGTGAAAGCAAGAAAATCTTACTACGCATCCCCTTGGCCTGTTTAAGGCATGATGTGCTGCTTATCTGTAAAACACCTTGCCCATCTGTGGGAAGTGATCAGGTCAAATAAATAAAGAGTAGTTCAGACTCTTGAGTTCTTTACTCTGGCAGTAAATTAAATGAGAATTTGCTTATGTAAAAAGCTAAATGAGTATTTCAGAGTAATAATAATAAGGTGATGGAAAACACCCAAATATGCTAGTACTGAAGATCTATAGAAGATCAGTGCCAAACCCTGGATCAAACTGAATGCCCACAGCCACAGCTGGCACCAGAGGTGGGTGTGGAGTTCAGGGAAGAGCCAAAAATGAATTAGGATTTTTACCTCCATCAAAAGAACTGCAGTTTGCCCATGTGCAAATCACACAGGAGGCAATGAAACCTTTACTAGCTTTTAAAAAATCTTTTTGCAGAAGTTTGTTGATTGCCTCATCTGTAAGGGATAGTCTACTGAAAGCAAGAAGATTTCCCAGTCCCACCAGGAAAGTATTGGTTGTATGGTGTCTCTGACCTGTCTCAGTTGATGTAGGGTAAGTGGCAAAGTAGGAAAACCTGGAAAAAATCATGTCAAATCCTTTGTTAATGCAATCCATTGTCGCAGGTAGCTTCATTTTTGAGTCGGCTACATCTTCTCTTCTAGCTCCATTCTAGAAATGAAGACAAATGAGGCAGCCATGACACACAGAAAACGCTTTACATATTTCATGGGTTAATACTTTAGAAGAAAAATGCCAGACTTTTGCCTAGGTTATTTTAAACCTTCTATTTTCATGTAGACCCAGGTAAAGTATGGCTCTATAGTACGGGAAACTGTCTTGCCTCTGAAAATCTGCTGGAAAGTGAAAAGGCATGTAAGGCAGGAATGTACTCTAATAATAATTGCCATGATCTGATATAGCAAGAAGAATTGGAATTTGTGCCCATTAACTTGTGCAGGAGCTAAACTGCATTTTATGTGGTCATTACACTTAAATCAGTGTTCTGTCTCCTGTATGAAGAAAGGAGGTTCCCCTCTGCTGTTAGGCATTCTGGATGGTTTTTATTGATTACCAAGGAAGGTGAGGTAAAGGGGAAAAATAAAAAGTGTGAGAGAAAAATCTTTGAGAAAACAGGTACAGGGATGGAACGTATAGGAAAAAAGGAAGTGAAAAGTCTTACTTTTTATTTTTATTGATCTGGATGTAAAAATTCAGGTAAGTGATAGAACAGTATGGGAGAAAACAGCAGATTAACAACCCGTCTCTCATATTTTACACAAATGTAAAATTTGAAGAAACTATTAAAAGAATTGGAAAGGAGGTTATAGGGCAGCCTGAAAGCAAATCGCTGTGGGATTCAAATGCCTAAGAATCTTGAGAAGGAGGTATGTATAGAGGTCTTTACAAGCCACCCTGGGTTGTCCAGCAGCTGGTGCGAATAGAGTTAAGTGTTGCAGGAGAGGGGAAGCCACAGCTGCATGCCCTGGGCACAAGGGCTGTCAAGCACCTGTCAGCGAAGGAAATGAGGTGGGGCCCTGCCTCACTGAATTATGGTTTTCTCCCAAGGCATTATAACAGGAGCATGTGCACTGTCATCCCCACAGGCTTCTATTATACAGAAAAAGGCAAGTGCTTCTGGAGAAAAGTTCATTATGCAGATTGCTTGTAAGTGAAATTTCCTTTCACAAAGATATCCTTTTGTTTTGCTTATGCATAGACTGTAGTAAATGAAATCCTTTTTGCTAAATGTAAATTATTTTCCAAGTACTGCCTTTATTTTCTTTTTTTGTGTGTTTGCTCATGTGGTTCTGTATAGATTTCGGAAAAAAAATATTAGCCTATCCAGCCTTGGTTTGCCTAAGTTATAACGTTTTAGTTCAGTGTAGTGGCATAATAAGTATCCACTTCTTCTACACACAGAATAGTTAAAAATCTCTTCTTCCTTGTCATGCAAATACAACTATCCTAAGAGCTGTTAGCTACTAGGGCAAGCTGGTTAGGAGGGAGTAATCAAACAAACCCTTGTGTACCTAATCTGCAGCTCAGTTTGGATTCCTGCTCCACCAAGCTTCTCTCAGTATCCCGTGAAGCCCCTTTTCGAGGGGCTGCTGTAACACAAAGGCCTTGTGTACCCAAGAAAAGGGTAGTGATTTAATCACTTAAGTTTAGAGATCAGTTTAAACAAGGCATTGTCTTCTTTAGACATTCTTTCTTCAGGTTAAGAGCACCTCACACTAATGTTTCCAAGTTAAATCAACACAAAACATTCTTAAAGCAAAGAACTCCAGCAAACCTGGTGTGTAAACAGCATTAATTAGTCAAATCAGTTGCTAAAACAATGCTCTCAGATACAATTGAAGGTTCTTCTATGAGGTTTTTTCTCCTTAACGCTTTATTGAAAACACAGTAGGAAATTACAGATAGGTTTGTTAGCTTTACCTTGATAGAACAACTAAGGCTAGATCTGGCATGAAAGAAGAGGTTGCCAGCCCATCTCCCCCTTACCTGTTGGTGGTGCCAAGTGCTCAATCTCTCTTTGTGCATTTATCTACTGAGGGGCTCTGTGGACGATAATGGGAAGACAAAGCATCTTAAAAGTTAATGGCAATGATAATAAACTGGTTGTCACTTAATGGCTTCAAATGTTGTTTGAGCTCCCACAGTTTGGAAATTTATTATTTTCCCCTAATGTGAAGCATTAGGTCATTAATAGTGAAATCACAGAGACATCATACATACCTTATTTTCTGATGGGGAGGATTTTTCTGAAGTAGGATTTGTGAAGAAATATGTTTATTTTTGTCTAGCCAGCTGAATTAAGAAGTATCTCTTACGAAGTATCTATGAAGAGTTACATTTGTTAAATATCTAATTTACCACAAGCATTTAGCTTTATGAGGTTGTTTTTTTTTTCGATTTTAGAACATATGAGCAGTAAAACACGTATTGAAAATCCATTGGTGTGATTTGTGAGATACAATTCTCAACTGAGCTTTGTAAATTTGGTTATTTGCCTGCTTACCATTTAGGACATACAGAGGGTTTTTTTGGGATAAGCCAAGAGAAATAGTGACTGAATGCTACAATTGTGGTGACTTGATTTGGCAGATTGGGGAACAAGATAACATAGATAGTGGTTCCACTAAAATTTAAATTAGTTTGATTTTGGATGGAATTAAAAGCTTTTTGTAAAGAGTGCATCTCAGAATTGAGATATTTTGAAAGCATGCTGACTAAACACTGAACTGAGCTTCTGTTTAAGGTGTCTGATTTCTATCAGCAGTGCTTCCATGTGTGGAATGAGAAGAAATCTGAATAAGGGAGAGTGTATGAAGTGTTGACGAGGCTGAATTAGTTATACAAACTCAAAGAAAGATTGGAGAAAGCAGCTGAAATATTTAATTATTGAAGCAACTTGTTATAAAAGCTCTAAGTATGTGCTTTAAGTTAAATCTGTTATTGTGTAGGTATGGGAAAGAAGTCTAATTCTTTTAAATACATGAGTGCTTTCAGTAAGCCCCTTAATTTTTACAGTGAAGACTTTTGTTTGTCAAACACTTTTTTGATCCAGTTTAGCTGACAAAACAGAAGTTTTTGCTGTGAATAAGAAAGAGCCTGGTGAGATAAGATGTTTCAAAAGTTTCTGTTCCTAACCACTTTAAATGAAGTTCATAGTTGTATGTTTGCTAAGCTTGTGCTTGTGACCGTTCTCCCACTTGCTCTGCAGCTGTAGTCAAATTATCTGAGCAGCTAAGGTGGGCCTGGCGAGTGCTTTTACATTGAAGTGGTAGGCGTGGTCGGGTTCCTCGGACTTTCTAAGCTTGTTATCAATGAAGATAAGCAGATTTTTGTCTTGTGGGCACTTAGCTAAAGTCAATAAATAAAGCTTCTGTTGACATCCTTGGCTAGTGCCACTGGATGTTCCTGTAACTGAATATTTGCAGGATCACACTTTATCTCAGTACTTTAGTTGGATGTGCAGTGTTTGGTTCGAAGAGGGATTACACATCCCTCTCTGCATTGTGTTTCTTAGATCAAGCTTGAAGTCATCTTTGTTTCGGAACCACCGATTAACAGCTTGTGGAATAAATTTCTGCAGTTAGTGGGAATGTAAAGTAAATATTAACATGACCAAAATTTTAATTTGAGCTTTGTAGGTGTAAAGCTTGAGCTTTATAGCTATATATAGAGCTCAATCTATTTGTATAGTTAGGAGGTAAAAATAAATTCAGTTTATTTTAATGTGTGCAAATTTCACCCTTGTAATCCTGATTGTTTTTCTTGGTTGGGATTTTCTGTTGGTTTTTGTTTTGTTTTGTTTTTTTTAGAACAAACTAGACAAGATTGTTATTGTTAAATGGGTTGTAAGGTAACCACTAATCTTAGAATTTTAGAATATCTTGGATTACAATGGACCTTAAAGATCATATAGTTTCAAATGTCCTGCTATAGGCAGGAAAGTCACCCATTAGTTCAAGTTGCTCAGGAACCAATCCAACTAAATTAAAGGATGAATATTAAATTAAAATATGAAACTAGAAATGACCATAAAATTGTAAATCTTTCAAATGTCATTGAAGATGCATCTTAGAAGGATCTGGCCCTTTCTGTATCACATCTGTTTACCACTCTGATTAGATATTCACCAAGGAATAAATTTGAAAGAATTCCTGGTAAATAGGCTAATGAGTGAATTTTTTCCTCATTGATTATTGATTTTGACACTGATAATCCACATGTGATTTCTGAGAATATTCCTCAGATTTAGAAATTGCCATCAGCTGTGATACTGGTGGGTTTGTATGTCTGAGGAAAAATTGTTTACAGTCATGAAAATAAATACACTTTACCTTTTCATGAATTTGGATAAATGTGTTCTGTAAATTACGTTTTGTTTTTCTTCACATAAAACTGTCTCCTAAATACCAGCTGGCAGAGGAGCTGCCTTTTGCAGAACTGATGATTTTTTCACAGCAGTCACTTGATTCATTCCATAGCTGTCATTTTTTTTTCAAGGAATAGATCACAGCAAGCATTCCTAAAAGTAAGGATTTTCTTCCTGACCCTTATCAACACTGAGTTTGAAATTATGGAAACTTTAAGAGCACGTTGCCCACTATAGAGGAGTTTCTGATTTCCAGCTCCTATTGTTTATCACTTATGATAATGTTTGGGTTAGAGCCCATCTTTTCCCCTCTGCCATCTCTGTACCCTTTTAAAACAAGTGATTAAACCCCACAGAGGTGGTGAGCTTTCCTTATACTCAAAACTGCCATTTCTCTCTGATACCCACATTACTTTTCCCCGCTCCTTTCCCTCCTGCAGCTGCTGTGCGTTAATTCCTGGGCAGTTGCTGAGGCAGTGCCTGTTGGCTGATCTCATTTATTTATTTTGATTCTCTCACTCCTGGAGCAGCAAGGATGTTTTGTTGCTTTGAGGGACTAGAGGTTATACCTAGCTTTCCTGATTTTGGTGTTACCTTTCTTTAAATGTTAGTCCCTTTATCAATTATGCATTAGTCTATTTGCCTTTTAACTTGGTTCTTTCTTTTCAGAGATTTACAATATTATCCAGTTAAGGATTCTCACAGTAGATGGTAATGGAGAAAATACAGTTAAGTACGTTTGTTTAGGAGTGCTGATTAAGTAAATGTTTCTGAGACTATTGCCTTAAGGCACTGTTTAAAGAGGTTTCATCTTACTTCTTTTAGCTGAAAATGTAGTTTTACCGAACTCGGTGTTGTTTGTCAAGCACTAGCTTTTTCCTACCTGATATGCTTAAGAAAAAAATGGAATGATATCTTCACAGTTCTTAATAAAATGGATTAGTAAACTGTAAGAGGATTAAGCATTTTAGCTTCTGGCCTTTGCACTTAATTGCAGAATACCTTTCTGGAGAGAAAGAAAAAGACCATCAACCAGTATTTTATGCTTTGGTTTGAAGTACTGCACTCCTGGAGATAGTTTCCAGGTAAACTAAATGGTCTCACCTACAAGAGTATGTAATTTGAAAATCTGTCTTCCATTAGTGGCATAGTGAATGATTCTTCTGTGTAATTAGGCAAATTAGTAATTTGTAGTAGGTTAAGTTATTCTCTAAATAAAATAATTGAAGTGTTGCAAATCAAGACTTGGTGTGATATCATAAATTACATGAGATCTTGCTTTTTGTCCAAGGACCTTAAAGACTTTTCTAAATGATAATTAGGCTGAGCAGTGTTTCTTTGAAAACAAACAGCTCATTTTTTGGAAAAATACGATCCAGTACCCACAGATATCAAAGGATTCTGTCTCATAAGAAATACTCTTGTCTCTTAAGCCCTGCTTAAATTTTGGCATATTGCTGCTGCTCAGACCCTTCTCCAGAAGCTTTAAGAACAGAGGAAAATGCAATTTTCATAATCTTTCAGCTTCATAATGAGTCCCAACATTGTTTTGGAGAGAAATTGGTGATTTTGTGTGTTCTTGTTGGCTCAAAGTAGGGCATGGGTTGTGCTGTGTTTTGCTGAAGTGATGGGTTTGTATCCATGAGATGAAGGGTATATGTGGGCATGGATTGCCTGCCCTGCAGCGTGTTGGGAGAGACCAGGGAGCCTCTCGGGACCTGTGCTGGTGGGATCTGAATGTTTGCAGTTTAGTTGGGAAGTGATCCCTGGAGTGAACGTTTATGAGCACGCTTAAATTTTGTCTGGAAAACAGCAATTTGAAACAGTGAGGTAATGACAGGGAGAATGGATAATCAGATGTTCCATGCTCAGATTTATTTGCTTTGGTCCTCTTTTTACTTAGCAATCAATGTAAGACCAGGGAAACCATGAGAGCACTATTTTTTCATGTCTCTGAAACTACTGGAGTAACTGGTAAAACTTGACAGGCCCTTAGAACAAACTTTTCTAATGTACAGAGTTTTATGTGTGGCTTAATTAATTTCAGAATTAAATCAAGATAGGGGCTTAAAATAAATACTAAACTTTGCTTTACAGCAATTACAAAAAAAGTAGTTAAATTAACTGTGCTACTTTTTTATACTCAGTATTTTTTCAAGTTTGTAATTGTTTGGTCTTTTATTTTGGGGAAAGATTCTGTACCATGTTGACGTTTTTTGCCAAAATTACTAATTACCTAAATAAGTTAATTGCACAATCCCCTGTGCAAATTATGTCTTAATCCTTTGATGGAGATTAAGACAATTTTGGCAAGCACCTTTGAGTATTCAGGTTGCTGCATATGAATAATAAATGAAGCTAGTTATTTGTCTCCTCAGTTTCAGTACACTGTTAGGTTAACATTTCAAATCCTAGAAACATTAATAGACAAAACAGAGGTAACTTGTATCTTGAAATGTGCAGAATTGTTCTATAGAAATTCAATGCAGTGATATTTTTTGAACTCAAACCCAATATTTTAGGGTGTTTTATATTTTCATTTTAAAAATCACCTGCTCATGTACAAATAGCCTTGTGTTTTCTGATTTGCACACATGCCACACTTGCCTGAAGATCAGTTACATTGCCCCTTGTGCCTTCATTGAAGAATGTAATTATGCTGCAGGAATAAATAAGGCACAACACTCTGCATCCAATTTCTCTATTGCTCTATTTCTCTATTCTCTATCTGAAAAATACTGGGGAGGAAATGTGGTAAAGCATTAGTAACACTCAAGACAGAATTTGTCTCCCTTAAGGTCAGCCTTGTAAAAGACAGGTGTTTAGTTTAAAGTGGTCATCTCTCATCCTGCTATAATGGGTTGAAGAGAGATGTGCCATTATCAGTCAGTTGCTAGGTCTGCCTATGTTAGACATCTGAATTAGACATGGGCGCATGGCCTGGGCCTGAAATGCCTGTTTTTCTCTTTCTTCTTGCTGGAAAAGTGGGTATAGATGTGTATGATCAAGTGAGATGGGCTTTGGATACTCTTGAGTTTGGAGGGAATACTTAAACTTCCCAAGTAAGTGATCAGATATTCTATTTCATTAAAGTTGTCTGTGCAAATGCCTGTTTACCAAGTGAATACACATAACTAGTATTTAATACTACACAGACAGATACTCTTTTATTTTTTTCCCTCTGAGTTTTCCTTATAAAGGACGACAGTTTGGAAGCACAGTATCTGTGCGCTGGACGTTGCAGGTGTGGTGACCCTTTTTTTTTTCCCCTGGTTTTCACTTTTCCCTGTTTTTGGATGTTTGGTAGGCCTTGGTATTTTTACATTGAAGAATGGGCTATAAGACGTAAAAATGATATTGAGGCACTCTTTCCCAAGACTTCCTGGTCTGTAAAATGTCCATTTTAAGAGTCAAGTCGTTCATTAATGGTTGAGATGAACTATCGCAAAACTAGATGGGCACTTGGAAGTTTGTCCAGTTACTGGAATTCACACAAATGGAGAGGAGATGTTCATATAGCTTCTGAGGCATACCTGAAGGTTCCTTTTTTTAAAAAAATCTACTTCCTGTTCAGTAATTTAGCAGAGGTTTAGCATTAGACTTAGACAGACTTTCAAGGATATTCTTAAGTCAGTGGAAGTAAGTCCTGGCTCATGTCCTGGCTCCACAATCACACTCACTTATGAAAAACAAATATATTCCATTTTAGAAACAAATAATGCTGCTAAAGAAAAGAAAACATTACAAATTTATTCCTCAATAGCTTTCCTTTGTATTATGTATTTCTTCTTGGCTCCAACACTAGCTTTGTCCTCATAGCAACAGTAAATATGATATGGCAAAAGCTAAACACTTTTCCTTGCTTATAAAGATGGAAAACAAACACTTCTTTTCATAAAAATAGCCAATGTTTTATTTTAAAGACGAGTTAACCCAAGACTTTTCAAAAAAAGTAGTGCCAACCCCTCATCCTGAGAAGCAGATGGGAAGCAGAGCTTTTTGAAACAGCTGATAGCATTTTGTAGTCTGTAAGGTGTTTGGTGATGAGGCTGATGGGGTGGGACTGTGGGATAGCCCACTTCTTATTCAGTGGGTTAGAAGTAACAGCAGTATGGTAGTTCCAAAATCTGTTTTACTAAACCATAGAAAGCAAATAATAGGCAAAACTCTATATTATTCTTTTTTGGTTGGTGAATGCTCAGATTTTGCACGTATAGCAAATAACAGTAAGTTTGGAAAAAATGCTTCCTCAAAGTATGTATGCCAGCCTGGACATAACATGGGCATAAACTTTTCTATGAAATCTGCTCTTTTATATAGTTGTTGTGTACTTCCTGAAAGTTAGCTTTTGATCCACATTTAGTACTATTTTTCGTGTAATAAGTACAAATTACTGTTTTCCTTGATTTCACATTTATTTGGGATTCAAGAAATATGATAATTTGAATAACTAATCAAGTATGTATTTTAATATTTTCAAATAATTCAGGAAACTGAGTATTCACTTCCAAAGTTTCAGAATAAAGAGTAGATGGAAGCACCAAACTAAGGCACAAACTTAAAATTGTGTAAAAAAAAAGTTTACAGAAAACAAATGTTAGGACATAATGAAAGTTGAGGAAAGACTACATGTCAGTTGGATGTTACTGTTTTCAGTCCTCTGGCTATTCATAGCCACATGTCTGCCTGTCTGTTCTTCCATTCACCAATTACTTGGAACACAAGTATCACTTTGGGCAGCAAAGACAAATCTGTAAAATCTCTGTGAATCCACAAACACTGTGTAAATCACCAACTGTGCTTCATAGTTAGCATTTAGAAGAGAGCAAGCCAAGGACAGGAATTATGCTACATTTGTGGCTTAAATAAATGCCAATTTTATTTTTTTTTTTACTTTGCTTTCAAAATTTTTCAAGCTATCAAGCAGATATAATCAAATAAGTATGAATGAACCCACCCCATTTCCTTAGACTTTTGTACAAAAATTCTCATTGATAAAATATTAATTACACTGTGGTTCCAGGCTAGGTACACAAAATGTATGAACAAATAAATTTCTCACTTTAGCTTAGTTTTTTCTTATTTTCATAGGTATTAGGGAGTGATGCAAAGCATGAAGTGCCCTGTGTGGCAATTCTAGGCTGTTGTAATGAAGATCCTGATCAACCTGCCAATAACTCTCAGTTGTTTATAGTGTTAACTAACACGTGTATTGGATAGTGTGGGCTGAGCTTCTCAAACACACTTCATGTAAGCTTCCTCATAGTTAAGTGGTAATTTCTGCTGACAGGTTCTAGACTGGATTTTAAGCTACTGATTTCAGAACAAGGTTGGGCTTTGCTGCTGAAGAGCTCTCAGCAGCAGAGCCCTATACTGTGTTTTGGCATTTGTCCATTTTGCCCTCTCTGCCTTATTGCGGATTTAAAGAATGACAGCCACAATCCTCAAATGCAAATTCCTACAACTGCCATAATTTTATAATTGGAGAGGATTACTACACTCATCTGTAGACTTGATACTGTCTTTGGTATTTTAAGATTATTTTGACTGTTGTGGGAGGATGGGATAGAAAAAAGCTATTACATTGCAAATTTTTGAAATTTGGAGGGAAAAAGACCCTGGAGCTAGAAAACCACTTTTTCATAATTCCCATCCAATTTTATTCAGATTTAATTGAGCTTAAACAGTTCAGTTTAGACACCCGATTTCCTTGCACTTGATTTTTTTTCTCAGGAAACTGGTTTCAGTCTGCCAAATCCATGTCTGAACATGACTGTTCCAGGGCTAGGGTCCCAGGCTAGGGTCCCGAAGCACTAGAATATATTATCCTGGGAGCAGACAGAGCAATTTGATTTGGAGGGAAGCAAGTTAGTGAAGTCCTACCTTCTATCCTTAGCTCTATCAGCCTCTCAGAATACCTCCTGAGAGAAAACGTTCTCACAATTGCTGGGAAACTTGGAGAAGCATACAGCCTGATCAGGCTTTCTCCATTAAACCATAGTCTCTTTTCCCTCCTTTGGGGGTACAAATATTTGGCACAGATCCCACCTCCAGAGTGGGAGAAAGGAGTGGGATAAATTGAACCATGGCTCCCCTGACTGATGTTGGAGGTAGCACGATCTCCATGAACCATCTCCCTCTCTGGGGTAAGGCCTTCCACTATTGCCAGTTAACTTCCTGCATCTCAGCTGACAGAAGTCTCTGCTGTAATTTCAGGCTGAAACCCAAATGAATGCACCCCTGATGATGGGGTCCTTGGTCCTTGTTGCTAGATGTGCTAGAAACTGACTTTACACTTTTTAAAGCAAAACTAGGAAATGACTTTAAAATAATTTTTACCCATTTTGTAACAATACATAATAGAAGCAAAATAATTTTTACCCATTTTGTAACAATACATAATAGAAGCATATTATGACACAATTCTCGATGTTGCAAATTATTTTGTTTTCTAAAATAATTCTACAATAGAAAAGAAGTAAAGTGTCTGTATATCTATTATGTCTAAATTTAGATTCTTCTGCTGTAGAGTTTTTTTCCCCTAATCGCAGTATTCATAATAGAAGCACAGTGCAGTACTTTATTTTACCTTTCTTCTAAGGGATTAATTTATGTGAAATATCATGGGAGAGATGGAAGAGTTTCAGCTCCTCCAAAGGGTTTGTTTCAAATGTGCACTCTTGATAAAGTTTAGGTACAAGGAAAACTAGACCTTACCATGAAGACTGCTGTATTTGCAAAACAGCCTTAGTGTTATATCTGTTTCTTGAATTCATTAGCTAAAGTCTTTTGGCAGAAAACTCTGAGCTTTACTAGTGAGATAGTCTTACATTTTATAGTGGTGAAATGTATAACAATGGCTAGATATTTATCATCTTTACACAAAATTGTCTTAATGAGTTACACTATTGCTTTCTTTTCAGATAGAGTAGTTTTTAAATTAAATTTATCTAAATGAAAGGTCATCTGAGCATACAGTTCAGATTAATTTTTCTTCCAAACAAAATACCATTAAATTTTAGTATTGCCAGGTATTCCTGTCCATGTTATTGTGAGGAAAGACACGATGTGAATATTTGGCTGTCAGCTTATCTGATACTATCTTTTCTATTAAAGAGCAGAATGCACATTGCCAACCTTTTGTTATCTAGTTTCCCGACTGCAGCACAGTGTCAGGTTCTGCCAAACTGGCTTACGTTTGTTAAGTGCTCACCATGGACTTTAGTTATCTTTTCCTGGTAGTCTGCATCCTGCCACTTAGCTGGAAATGTCACACACTCTTCTTCATTCATGCTTCCTACTAAGAGTTAGTTTTATTGAAATTGTGTGCAGAAATATGCAAGCGAGCAGAGGAGAAAAATTAAATTTATTCTAGCCATAGATGCTGCTGAAAAGACTTCTGTAGGGAAAAAGTAAAAATACTGTTCTTGATGGTTGTCCGGTGAGTGGAAAAATGGGAGAAGACCCATAAAAATGTCCAAATGCAGAAGATTAAAAAATTTATTCTGATACCTTAAAGCATAATTTGTGTGGACTAGTCTTTTTTCTGTATTTGCATAAAAGGTACCTGAATTTAACTTTAGTATTTTAGCTGCAGGCATTGATTTTTCTGATCTGATCTGCTGACAGATGGAAGCCATAGTGTAAAATACACCATCAAACAAACTCCTTGGTAATTCTAAATAATACTTCACTTATAAGTCTTCAAGAGTGTTTTGCTTTTTAAGATATTTTACTGCAAGTAAAATGTTGTTATATATCCACACAGAAGATATTATGTAAGATTAGAACAAAATGTTATTTCGTCCCAAACTAAGTGAAAGACAATTTTCAGAATGTTTCCATAGCAGGGAGGGAATTCTATCTACTCAGAGGAGGGGGGGGAAAAAACCCCAAGCAAAAAACCCAACATTTTATTGTGAAGGCAAACTGCCCTTGCATTATTCTGAAGAATGTCAAAGTCATAATATTCAATAGCACAGCATACCTACGTGTGATAACAGTGTACTTTTGACTTGCTTGTTTAAAAGAAGCAAGGAATGTAGGATGACAGTGTTGGAAAATATGTGTACATGGCTGCACAGTATGATATGATATGAAATATCTAGCTGATATTTATTGGTAGGAAATCAAGCATTTATCTCCAGTAGCTACCTATCACTAAGTATTTGTTATGTTTTAAAATTTGGTCAACATTTTTTCTTGTGTCTGTTTTTTTATGGTGACACAAATTTCTTTAAGGATTTTGTTAAGGATTTTCTTTTGTTTTTTTTCTCTCCAAACCTAAGCTACCTTCTCTTTCAAGCTAATCAGAACAAAGGCTCAGTCTTCCTCTTTTTCTTGCCAAGTGCAGACATGAGATTTTTGCTTTGTTTTAGTATTTCTCTGCCGAAGATGAGGGTGCTTCTAGGAGTTGCAATTTTGGTAATACCTTCTTCAGTGGTGCATTGTTAATATCATTTGTACAGTGCTCCATGTTAAATTTCACCTCATTGATTATCATAATATAGAATTGCCTAAGAAGTTTAGTTCTGCCCCAGTGGAAAACACCAAAGATTCCATTCCTGAAAGCTGCTTTTGCTTCACTGACAGATGACTTTGCCGGATCAAATAGGATGATGGGAAAAAACACAAGATCAAAACTGTTCATTTATCTGTCCATCATGTATAGCCAAAAGATTTTTTGCTTTTCAGATAACTTTGCCACAAGTCAAATCTTGTTATGTGTGTCTTTTTTGTGATTACCTTAAATTCAAGGTTCATGAGATTACTGTGAATCTTTACTGTCATTTCCTGTGCCATTCACAAAATAATGTATATTTCTGTCAAGGCATCTGAACCAAGTGAAACCAGATGTTAAGAATTTGTTCTATCTTTTCAATGCAGAATTTATATAGGTTTTTTTAGGGTATTTTGTAGATCCAAAGTAGAAAGTGGTGGAAAGCATGCTGATCATGCAAAATTACTCCAGCTGGGACCAAACCTGGCCTGAAGTGGCACAGCCACATCTTGGTGGCAACAGCTTTTGTTCTTGGCTGTAAAATGCTCACTGACTATGTGCTTGCCACAAATACTCTAAAAAGGTTTTGGGTGAAGCTAAGTTCTTCTGCAAAACATCAGGTATCAAGGACAGCCAAAAGAAGCCAGATCCATGAAACATAGGCTGTCCTGTTAATGTGTTTGTACTGACCTCTCACTAAGCAGTGACAAGGAAAATGTTCTGTCAGTTTGTGTGTGTCAGTTAAAGCATCATATGAAAACTGCCTTGTGTGACTGCTGGGATGCATTTTCTACATTTGTTAAACATCAAAATGTTCTACTCCAACAAGGATTAGAGTTCAGTAACCATAAAATGAGTATTTTGAATTGGTAATTCACTTATTGTAACCAGCACATCAAGCACATAAATTTTTGACTGCCTACTACAATTCTGTTCATTTCCTTGCTTTCTATTATCTTAAGATGGCAAAGGGTGTATTAGCAACTCACTTTTTTCTGGAGTGTGGAATACAGTCTCATTCTAGATGAGCTACAGACAAAAATAAAGGAGTGATGATTAATGAAGTTGATGATCATTGCTACACTGTAAATGCCTTCCCAGCTCCAGTATGCCTTATTCCATAACAGTGTGTTGTGTCCAATTTGATCTGTCCTGTTATCAATTTCTGTTTTCTTTGCCTTTTGTTAGGGGGACTAAGAGAAGTCACACAGTGAATAAACTTCTTCCCTTTACTATTTTAATGGTGATCAAATAATTTTCTGTTGATAGAGCATATATGAAAGCTAAACTAACTGTTCTGCCAGTGGCCTATTCTGTTTGTTTGCCAGGTGAAATATCTACTGTTCTTTTATACCGTTTGTCTGTTGAAATAGCTTATGCTTCTGGGGCCACAATGTTGCCCTGAAAATCACGTTTGCCTGGTTATTCGCCATTCTGCTAATTCCATGTCACATTGGTAAGTGGGTAATTAGCAATTTCTCTTGTTTCTGTCCAGCTGCACCCCCGGTGAACCCTGGCCTTTTTCCCAGCTCTCACCCTTGTTGTTTTCCATTGCCTGCCAACTTGATAAGATACCAAGCAGGTTCTGTTTGATCCACACGCCTAATATTTCTCTGATGAGGTGGACAAAGGTATGAGCAGTGAGAGGGTGGCCTCTCAGTTGTCAGTCAAGGCATACTCTGCTTCTTGGCTGCTGTTGAACCAAACTGTTGATTTTGAGATCGTATGTCATGGAAACTCACAATTCTTTTGAGGAGTTTCTGTTTTCTAGGATATATCTTCTTCCTATAATGTGATCTACATTTTTCACAGGTGCATGCACCTGTGTGCTCCTGTTTTGAATGTATGAGTTTTCTAAAATGCACCTGAGTTTGCTGTTAACTCTTGGTTTGGACCGTTGTGGTTTCAGTTTAGCAAGAACTCCAGGTCACTCTACATTTAGGACTTATCTCCCTCATTGTATGCAGTTGCTGTAGCCCCATGCTAAATGCTGTTTTTTTCATAAATGTTTCTCTATATTTTTCTGGTTGAAAAATAGTTGTATAGCTTTAAGCTAAGAGATAACTTCCAAGAAAATAGATGCAGATACGTGATAATTCTTTGTACTTAATTGTGCCTTCTTTTGTCGAAAGGCCATTTTAATCAATTTAATATGAATGATTTTAACTAATGGTAATAATATGAAGATAACTGCGTCAATTGTGTATGGAAAAAACATTTAGTTTCTGACATAAAAGTGATATAGCTACCAAATTAAAGACCAAGTTAATTCATCCCTCTTTTATTAAGCTACAGATTTAGAAGTATTAGAGTAATTATTTTTATCTTTGAGTGTAAATTTTTTCTGATAAGTTGACTCCAGCTGGCATTATGCCTTTCTCTAAAAGTCCACTTATCTTCATTACTTTGCTAGTAATTTTAAGCTAGCTGCATCTTACTGTGCAGTAAGACTTAAATCCTAATAAATATATTATTATTATTATTTTTTATTATTAATATTGGTATTGGAGGATGTTATCAGCTAAATGCTCTTAAAGAATTGTATTACATGGCAGGAATTCCAGTGATACTGTCACAAAATTTTACTCTCTGGCTTGATGTATTTTAAACTCTTATAGTAGGAATGATCTCTACATTTGTATTTGTGGTATTGGTGTATGAAAATTGAGTGGTAGTGCTAACCTATGTTTCAAAAAATAGGTCTAAAGCCAAGTAAGAAAGGTCAACTTCAAATTAAAAGACTTCCAGAGAAATTTTTCAGTAGGATCAGTGAAAGGAATGTACTGTTTTCAAAATGGTTCTTGATAAGTTATGGGAAGGTTCATGCAATAAAGTTGGTGTGCCAGCAGGGATCTGAATTTAGTAGCACAACCAGTTGCATATTTCTGTTAACAGAATTTCAAAGTGAAATCTTTTTATTGTATTGTTAAGTTCTGTGTTGTTAAAACAGTGAACTTGTGGGTATTCCAGGAAAATTTTGATTGAATATATGGTTGTACTTTTATTTTGGACACTATTGTACAAAGAAAGTAACATGGAAAAGAAAAGGTATATTGTTCATAAGCTAGGTTACCATGTGTTGTAATTTCTACTTTCACTCACTCATTGTTTATGCTTTGCAATTTAAATAAGAGAAAATTCTAATAATACAGACTAACCAAAAACAATGACTTTGATTTTAGTTCTATTTTTGAAACATATAGAATGGGAAAAATCCATTTGCCAAATGGAAAACAATGTAATCATTAGAAAGAAAGGTTATTTTCGTACTCCCATGCTGGAACTAATAATATTCGATTCCAAACTTGAAAAAAACGTATTTGTTGATCTAGTGTCAGGCAAATGATGTTTCTGTGGTAGCACATGAAGCTTTGCTGAGACTGGGGGCTATGCTCTTTAAAGAGCAGCGGTGCTTCAGAAATGCCCAGGGGCAGCTCTCCGGGGTGGGGAGTGAGATGCTGTGCAGCACTGGGCCCTGCCAGGCAGGGGACAGGCTGGTTGTCACCATCAGCTCACCAGTAGTTAGCACTGCACTTTGTTCAGCACAGGCTGGGGAACCAGCAAAGTCTGTTGCATTTTGCCTGTCAGGTTTTTTGTTAGTACTGAAAAATCCCTGTGGAGTTAGAAGAATGCCTTATTTCCTTGAGATGTTTCATTTTATCAAGATATCTTCTTTTAGTGCCAATAAATACCTCTTGAAATATCACAAATTGACAAAAATAGATGGGATCAATCAAGTTGCTCAGGCATAGGACTGGGAATAGAAGTACTAGTTTAGTAACTCAGAAGCTTTTTGGTGTTTTCTTCCAAATGGGCTGAACTGTTGCAGGTGGAGTAGCCCTGATACGTGTTTTTTAAGTTTTTCTTTTAATCTCCAAAAATCCATACTCCATAGATCTTTTATTTCCTATGTTTTCTCAAGATTTATAGGAACCTTGCAATCCTTTCTGCGCCGTCTGAGCTCTAAAGTTCTAGCTCACTTTCTCTAAGTCACAGAAATATGAAGTACCCTTTGTTGAAGCCAAACAAGCATTCAGAAAAAAAAATCCAACCCCCAAATCCCTCCTGCCAATTTCAGCTCTGATTCCTTAAGTTGTTCCAGAATGCTTTCCTGTCCTGACAGATGTTCCTCCCATGTTTTATGAAAACAAATGAAGTCATTTTAGCACATGAAGATGTCTTCTGTTCTCAACCTTTGTGTTAGGTCATTTACTGCTCTCTGAAGTGTCCCTTGTGCATTCATGATTTTCTGACACATTCATCAAAATTAAAAGATTTTGGGATGCTGCAAAGGCAGTTTTGTGCTATATTAACAACCCAAAGTTACACTTCTTATTTTTGTCTGCATGAAAAAACCAATTAATTCCTGTAGTACAGGATTTTTTTTTTTCCCCATATTATGACAATTAGCTGTCTATCCTTATTCTGCCTTATATCTTTTTTAGGTATTTGTTAGTTCTAAGATTAACATGTCAGTCATTCAGTTGAAAATGAGTATGACATTTCTACCAGATTCTGGTGATATATTTCTACTGATTGTACTAAAAAGCTGAGTGTCTTTAAATATTGCTCTTCTATTCCTGTTCAGAGATAAAAAGAAATGTACTTTTAGAATTAGTGCAAGAATAATTTATAAATCATAAATGTTGCTGATTTTCACAGTAGTGAAGGTGCTTCTAGTTGACACTTTTATAGATTAATTTTCATATTTTGCCATTTGGATGAATTGTCCACTTGAATGTATTTATACCAGTAACAGCCATGTTATGATAAAATATTTTTCTTTTTGGGATCGGAGTTTTTGGGGAATATCTAATAACCGAAAAACTCATGATTTTCACAAGAGGGCTGTGATATTACAGCTCTCTAATAACTGACGCAGTATTCATACTACCAATCCACAATCTGAACTCTTGTCTTCCTAAAAGAGCTTCAAACAGATCAGTGTTTATAAAAAGACAGTCTGTGGATATTTTAGTTGCGAACAGAAAATTTAAATAATTCCTTTCCAAACATAGGGAGTGACCCAGGATCATTCACCTGAAATCTTATCTGTCCCCGTAATACACTGTATAATTTGAGCACTCTCATATTCAAAGACCAATGCCTTAAAGAGCTCTGCTTTAGAGCACTGGCTCAGCAAATCCTTCTGTTTTGATCTTTATTAGGAATTCTATTTTCAGTTACTCTCATAATAACTTGGGGAAACACTTAAAACAAGCATGTGTACTGACCCAATTTGTACATGAGAAACGTGGACATAGAGGATTATGATTTACAGACCAGAATTCATATGAGAAGAGATAGTGGGTAGAAGAAAGCATATGTTTCGTGTGCCTGGCTTTTTTTTCCTCCCACATGTAGAACACAAGTCTCTCAAATATTTACAGGAGTGTATGCCTTCTGATAATATAGGATTTGTCTCCAGCACCATGTCCAAGAGTTAAATGAGAATGGTTTTTAAACACAGTAATAATACAAATGGTCTACTTAAGGGGTAAGTGATATAGTAGCATGTTTTCTGACTGCTCTTTACTTATCAAGTGCTTTTCCTCGGTTTTCTACATATTCATGTTTATTTCTGAATTATTTGCTTTGAAAGCATGAAAGAATAAAGAAAGCAGATCATCTAGGAGTTGAAGAACCTACTACAATTCTCCATTTTTAAAATGTTAATAGTCAAGGAAATTTGAAATGTTAGACCCTTAATGCTACAGGCTAAAGAGCGGTCCTCTGAAAAGGTTAATATTTAATTTGGCATATTTGCTCTGAATGTTAGCTATATTAAATATTTGTATTTTCTCTGAGCTGGAAAGAAGCTTAATATTTTCAGCATCTTGTGTAATTCCTATTTCCAGAGATATATTAAGAGGTTATTTAAGGTCACCACTGTGTTGCTGTCAAAAGACACAGCCCTCATAGCCAGCAGACCATGCTAGCCCAGGGTGAGCTGGCTAGAAACATCATGTTTGGCTCATGTACTTTGTTTCAGCTGCTGAATTGTATTGAAAGACATCTGAAAATACTCTGAGACTAATTTAGGCAGTAGCATCTTTATTAATTAAAAAACAAATCCATTAAAAAAATTAAATACTTAGTATCTGTCTTCTCTGTATTCATGCAAACAGCAGCTGCAATTAAGGCTGTTGTAGTTGAAAAGGGAGAAGGAGTGTCTGCGAGTGGGATAGCAAATGGACCCTAGTACGGCTGTTCCTGCTAACATATGGGCTGCTATTAGAAAGGAGCACAAGAAATCTGGTGGTGAGCAGTACATAAGGAGCTGCAGTGGCTTAATGAAGGCAAGAAGGGAAGAATAATTGACATAGAGAACAAGTCAGGATCTGTTATTTGAATTGGCCCTTTGGTATTTCAGTTTGAAATGCAAGCTAAAATGCCCTATGAAGTGAGGATCAGCATGGGACTGACTTTATGGAAATAGAAAGCCTAACCAAAGTATAACTGTTGGTTTTCTTTTAAGATTTGTGAAGTTCTTGAATCTTCACATAGCTACCATTTTACACCTCAGAATGGTCTGTATTTAAATTCATGGGACTTAGGTGTTTCTCACCAGAGGATTGATTTTATCTTATTTTGCTTGTAGTGCATCAGCCTGATAATCAGCTACAAACAAGTAGCAAACTATAAGTCCTTATGTAAATCCCACTGTAAATATGCACAATTTAACCTAATCAATTTGTGGGAGCCTGGGGTGGCAATAGTTGTTGCAGCCTTCCAAGTTTGGGGATAAATACAGTCTTGCAAAGAAATTACGGGGTCATGAGAAAGTTGACGTTGTGTATTTTTTATTGTCCTCTCCACTACCTCCCCTGCTTAAGTTCTGTGGATGACGCTCGAATTACCACGGTGCCAAAAACTAGGAAATGAGTAAGTGTGGACTCGGTGCCATTATTCTCTTCAGAATGGGGTGGAGATTCTGCTGGCTTGCAGCAGACTACTTGCAAAAGGCTAATACTCTTTACTGGTTAGAAACAAAGATTTAAAAAAGCTTTTAGCAGTTATGCTGAATAGTGCTTTTCAAGAGCAAACAAATAAGTGCAAAGATGAAATGAGGTTTCATTGTATCCATCAAGAGGCAAAATATTACAATGATGGAATAAGTTCTGTCTCAAGTATTCTCATTGCTAAAATTGCTCAGAATATTAAGCTATGTGAGAATCAGATGCATCAAATATTAAATTCTACTTAATAACTTGATATTAGGCATTGGACAATGTCAATACTTTTCCACTGTACTTTTACTGTCACCTCACTAACTCAGAGGATAATTTTTCACTTTCTCTCTTACTTGCTGTGTCCAAAAAATAATCAGCAGCTGTGCAGAGTCTCCATGGGAAAATAAAACCCAATCACTTAAATTACAAATGTGGGGGGAGGGAGGAAACAGTATTCAGACAAGCAAGGAAAATAGTTGTGGTGCATGAGACTCATCATTTCTATTTTAAATGATTATATGAATTGGACGATACAGAGAAAAAGAATCAGACTTCAACTTTTTCGCTTTATTGACTAAAATTTATACTCTGGTAAGAAAAAAGATGTGGTAGAAGACAACTACTGAATATGAAGAGAGAAATGTAGAATTGCCTTGGTCCAATACCCAGAACTCACTGTATTAAGCACTGGATCACTGCCAAAAAAAAGCAGCATTAAGAGCTATTTAGTCTTTTTCCTTGTCTTTTCGACAGGGCCAAGTCACAGAATGATGTGCTAAAATATGAGCTGGAATGACTTAAGTGAAGTTCATGACAAAAATGATGGAAACAGGAAGCTGCAGCTGATAATGAAAATCACTTCTGAAACCTATAATAGGGGTTTACTTATATACAGTTTAATAATTCTCCATGTTTAAATATAAGATGATGCAAATGGAGCAATATTTATTTCATGTGGTATGGTGACAACCTTGATCCTGAATGCCAGATAATCCCTTAGATATGCACTTTCCTTTCTGTACCATTTGGCTTTCTGTATAAATCTTTGGTTGCATTTAATGATTATTCAGGATTTTCTGTTTTCAAGGTACTACTTTAGCCTACTTGGGATTTTATGTCTGTGAGAAAATGAACTACATTTTTTTCATTTCCCATAGATGAGAAAAAGGTACAGAAGGGGAGAATTTCCACATATATCAGTGCTGCTTTATTGTAACATTATTGTGACATGCTTATTATGTACTAATGCCAAGTTATTAAGGAAGTGTTGCTGTGGCCTCTTATTGCCGTAGCACAACAAAATTACTAGGGGAGTTCTCTCCCTAATTATGAAGTTCCTTATCCACTTCTACTCCACATTAGCAACCTATAACACTAATGGAAAGATGTTATGGTTATGGAATTTCTTGAAGACTGGTATTGCCAAAGCCAGATAGCTTATCTAAGTCGTTATTCCTTTTTTTTTTAGTTTTATTTTATTGTGTTTCCTCTTCCCCGGACAACTGCTGCTGCTGCTTCCCCCTCAGGGCTGCTGTGCAGTGCTTGTGCTCTGCTGGCTTTGGCCATGCTTGTGCTGTCCTTGTACCAGGATTCTTTCAGGGGAAACCATTCATATATGTTTTGCCTGGATGTTTGTGGAAGAAGAAAGCACCCAGGGAAATATGCTTACAAAAGTGTAAGACCAGGGAACTACTACTCTCCTGTAGTGTATATAAATTTAATCCTTCATCTTATCAAAACCAGTAATTTTTTACTTAATTTTGTAGTTTGCTGTCACTGAAAGGCTGGAATGTTAAATTGAAGTTGAGATCAAATCTGATTTGCTCCACACCAGCAGTAGTCTATTTATGTAGAAATGTTTTATTGATTTTGTTCCATCATCTTTGAAAGGGATTTATTCTCTGAAATTCTTACAATTCCACTGAATGGTTTGGAAGTTACCTTTTCTCTTTTCTGAAATCTGGAGATTGGAAAAGCATATAAAAGATTTTACCTCTATCTTTTTAACTACTTAAACTAATCTTTTGGCTTGTGTCATACCTAATCTGTTAGCTTGTAATTCACTTGGTTTGGTGCTAATATTCTGTTTTCTTGGTGTTTGAATGGAAATGTCAAAGACTTGCATCTTTGGAGAGGCCTTGTAGCAGCTGCTGTGTCTGTCTCAGCCCCAACAGCTGTTTCATGTAAGTGCCACACTCAGACTGACAACTTTCTTTCTAACAAGGATTTTTCTCCATTCATCTATAGGTGGCTTATTTTTGGAGTTATCCATTTCCCCATTCACTGAGTAACTGAAATAACTAAAATCTGTTCTTAATTTCAGAACAAATTATATTTTTTTTCTTTCCAGTCTTATATGTTTATGAGTTTTCAATATTTAAAAAAAGATTTAACTTTAAGAGTGATAATTTTGCCTCATGGAGTCTTTTTTTCTATTGTGAGAAAGCTTAGCCATATAATTAATTTTGTAGATCTTGACCCTACGGCTATCTGGGATAATGGAGTTTCAAAGTAAAATGAAGGTGAATATTATAACATCATAGTGGTCACACAGGATTATGAGTGTTGTGATATTACAGATCTGAATTTGCTCCATGGTCTATTTTTCTAGCCTCCTTAATAAAGCTAGCTATAGCAGAAGTCAGCATTTTCAGGTGCTTGGGGACAGCAAAACAACCCTCATGACCATCAGCCTTCTTTTCCTGTGCCAGAAATCAGAGTCAGTTATCACTAAATTGAAGTTCAGCTAATATTGCTGTGATGGTTTCTGCTAGGGGTGACAAGCAACTTTCCCAGGACGATGGAGAATTGTTTTCTCCACTCCCTCTGCTATTCAGTGACAGGAATAATAGGCCCAGGAATTGATGGTTTTCTTGCATGTGATTTCATATAAAGCAAGTCAGCATTTGCTGTGGTAACAAACATTAGCTGTGATTGCCCTATATTTTTGGCACTCGTGGATCTTCCCAAGAGTCACTGGTTTCTTGCTATGGCTTTCCTTTCAAAGTTGTTAATAAATGCTCTGAAGAAAGCCTCATGTTTCAATTTATTTTTGTTAAGCTATTTTCTGCATACTAAAAACTTGAAATAGTACAAAATTATAATAAGAAATATTTATAGTAGGATGGATAAGTGGGTCTCCTTGAGATTATTTCTTTTTGTTTTGCCAATATCTGGCCTGAGGCAGTTATGACTGGTGAGGAAAGTTCTGTGTAGCTGCTTGTTTTGCCTACAGTATGCAGACACCTTTACTGTTTGCTGAGCAGTGTCCTCTGCGTTCAGTTCAGTGGTTAACCCAGTGTATGAGGAATCGATTTTACCAGCTACAAAGCATGTGTGGTGTTGATGATGATCTTGCATCAAAAAAGAAAATAGTTACTGAAAGTGAGGAAGATTGCCAGGCTGAGCAGCTTAGCTAAGAACAAAACCTTTCACAGGATAGCTTTTGCAATATTGAAGAGCCTGTCCTCAAAACACCTTGCTGTAAGTTTAGGAGTGAAACTTGTCCTTTTACCTAAGATGGCAACTTCTGTTGGAATTGTCTTTGCTTTTTTTAAGTCGTTGTTGTTGTTGTTTTTAAATTGTATTCATTTTAAAGAAATATGAGAATTGTCACTAAAAAACAAAGCAGAAGGAAAATGGAAATCAAAAAAATCATTATTTTGAAATTAAGGACAAAGTAAAAATTGGAATTAGCTCAGAGCAAGTGGATATCTGTAAACTGAGATTTATCTGTGCCACGAAGAAGCATATTTAGCAAATTAGTGTCCCCTTTCAAAAAGATTAAGCTCTACAAGTGTCTCTTTTGGTAAGTGAAGGTTCTACTCAGATAAAGAGTGTCACAATTATTCCATTTTCCTTATGACTATTGCTTCATATCAGAGGTATTTCCTACTTTGAAAAAGTCAGGACATGCCCCAGTGCTGCATGTCCCTCACCTCGTAGCCCACCTGCACTGTGATGTGATTGCCCTGCTCCTGGAAGGGCTGCCTGGAACCAGTTCACTCAAAGGGATGGTGGATGGGTTTCCAGCAATTATTTCTCTTCTCCTACCTTTGGCTCTACAGCTGTTTTGGTGTCCACAGTCAAGTCCTGCCTCGTTATTTTTCTGTCCTAGTCAGTTTGGTAGGAACTTCCTGGAAAATAATGTGGAGTGGCTGTTGTGAAATGCTGCATACCTCAGTTGGGGCTCCATAAGTGTAGCTTGGGAGCAACAGTAGGGTGTTAGTTCCCTGCTGTATACTATTTATTTGCCCTGTCTTGTTCTCATTTTAATGATTTCTAAGAAAAGTACGTTGCACCTGCATATCCCAACAGGGATGTTGGCTTCATCCTATCTATAAGCATGAACACATGGTCAAAGGAAGGAAGCCAAAAATGTTGTGCATGGGGAACACTGGGAAGATTTCTGGGGGTGGATGAGGGGAGATATTGGTGAGTTGCAGGTAATGCTATCAACATGTAAATAGTGTCACAAAAGATTTGAGTAAATTGCCTTACAATTTGTTCTTCTAAAGCTGCATCACTACCACATAAAAGCTAGCTAATTTCTGGATAACTTTGTATGTCCATGTGAGCTGTTGTCAAGGGATGCCACATTCAAAAGAATGAAGGAATGAATTTCTAACTGGTGTACAGTCTGGAGATATATAAAGTACTCTGCCATCATTATTTTCTTTTCTGATAGAAATGGAAATGATACATTCCTTAGGGAAAATTGTTTTCTGCTTACGAGTTTGAAAAATAGAATCGGTATGGGTGTTGATGAACTTGCTATTTTATACAATTTATGTGGAAACATGGAAGCAGCCTGTCAGAGATGTTACATCCCTTTTCAGGTGTGCTTATGTGAGCTTTTCCAAGTATATAAGTTATTTTAGTACATATCTCTTATTTCTGTGACAATTGCTTAGAGTTGTGCAGATTTGGAAATCCTGCATGCTGAAAATCATGAAATAGCTTACTTTTTTTTAGCTATGTCTGAAAATAGGCTACCTTGGTCTTCTATTTCATGCTGTTAAAGTTTCACTTTTTTGTCATGTTTTTGTCCGATAAAAAGGCAAATTGATATGGATAATTATTCAACACTTGATTAAATTAACTTTCTCTTGAAAGTTTTGTGAGCACTGTATGGCAACATGGAAATTTATTGCACAGTTACAACTGAAGGTAGCACTTGTGATGAACAATGATAGAAAGAGTTCAAGGTATGACGTGCAGTGTTATGCTCATGGTTGTATCTTTTTGATCAAAAGATCAAAAAGATCTTTTGTTGTTTATTTGCCCTGTCTTGTTCTCAGTTTGATAATTTCTACAAAAAATGTGTGTTGCACCTGAAAATCTTTGAAGGACTGGACTAGGTTGAAGACAGTGGTAGTACAGAATAAGGTTAGTTATAGTAGTGTATATTGCATTCCTTGTAATGAGGTAAAATTCTTACTTTGCTTCAATCTTCTATTTCCTATTCAGATTCAGAGGCAGTTATGTAAATTGTGAATGGATTGTATGGAGCAGAGTGACTCACCAAGATAGAGTATAGTGCACCTAGCTTTGTTGTTACTGGGAAGTGCTTAATGACTCAGCTATGGAAGAGTCTGCTAATTAGAACTGCTGTACATGTGGATTTAGATGAATATCTGCCCTGAAGCTGTCTAGCACACTTCTGGCACCTCCTACTGCATAAATTACCAATCAGGCTTGGCTTTGTGTTGGGCATCCCACCTTTAAGGATGTTAAAGGAGGTCTTCAGATTACCTTGTTGCGCCTTGCAGTTTTTTATTTAATATTTTTTGTTGTCCATTCTTGGCAGCTTCTGCAATGGGGATAAAGCACAAACTTTCTGTGCTTTGCACTCCCAGTAGCATACCAAAAATTGCGGCTTTGCTTTTGAAATGCCTTCTAATCAATGACAGATTGCCTTAATCCTGTCATTGATATCTTCTCTAACATAAGAGTAATCCCCCAGTCAAAATTCTGTGTCTGCTCACAGGACAAGATCACAGTTTACATCCTAGTTTGGAAAGGTCTCAGTTGAACATGTTTTCTAGCCTGTGGAGTCATCAGAGCAAATCAGGTCCTGGGAATGGTTTCATCCTCCTTTCTATATTTTGCAGACTTACATGTTAATTGCTGTTTCAAATCCTAGAATGAGCCATCCTACTACATATTGCAGCCCTATGGTATTTAGCAAATAATTTTCCTTCCAGACATCTTGAAAGTTGTGAAAGATGTTTTTATTCTCACTGTATATGCTCATTGACTCATACCATGTGTGTATATCTATAAACATAAAATAGTTTAAATCTCTTTTTTGAAAATTATTTTTTACATTTATTTATGTTTCCTTGCTGTCCTTAACAGCATATTTTATTCTTTTAGAATACTGGGTATTTTCTGTCATGATGGATCTTTTTGGGAGAGAGTAGATTAGCACAGAGAAGTTTGCAGATGAATACTAATTATTTATCATGAAATAATAGATCCTTTTGCAAGTCGTAGAGCATAGCTGTAGTTCCTGTGCTTGACCTGCATTTTATGGATAATCTTGATTTCCCTTTCCATTAATATGGTTTGTGTGGCAGTATTAAGGTGTGATTCTCTGAATGGAAAATGTATTTTACAATCTACTTATTTTCCTGTTTGTTTTCATGCTTGTGAGATAATTGGTTAAAGGTTGCAAACTTAGATGCTTTACATGGCAGTGTTTTGTCTTATTTAAATAAAATAAGTCCTTAAGAAATAAGAAGGTGGTGTTTAACTGAGAGCTTTTCAGTTGTGTGAAAGCAGAACTGCATCTGCTGGTCAAGCGTCTTCTCCATTTTAACAGCTCCACAAGAGCCTTCTTCGCTGTTACAGAAAAACATGCCTTTACTGCATAACCAGGTTTTGTCCACCTTTCTGTAACAGATGCATGTATTTCCTCTATTGAATTTGTGTAAGTGCATTATGTTGTGGCCATAAAAAACATACTAAAATAGAAAACAAATAAAAACTACACAGCATGAAATCTGGTATGACAGGATTTTGTCTTTATCAAGTATTGGACAAAAAGGTCCATTTTCTTTTTTCTTAAGAACACTTATATAATAAAAGCTATTTGAAACACTTTTTCTCTGCAACTAATACTGTCTCAGATTTTCAACAGATATTACTTAAGTTTATTGTCAATCTTGTATTTTCAAAATAAGCAAAAAAACTGTCTGTAATATCAAGTTTTTGTGATCATTGAATAAATAGGTAGGACACAACCTTAAAGAAGTAGAGGTACATCAAAGGTCTGTTTGGATCACTTCGAATTTTTTATATCCATCTGTTTCAGTTTTGTTTTCTTGCCTAGTCAATTGATTTTCAGATTCTTGTTAATTTTCCAGATGAAACATATGAATTAAATATGTGTGAAAAATGAACAGCTGAATTGATCAAGTCTGTCAGAAGTTCCTTAGAGGGTGCTACTAAAGCCCTTAATCCGAACATGCTCTTAGCAAAGCCTTTAACATCATGCCTTGCATACCCAAACAATCCTCTGCTTGCTTTCTGTGACATTAACATTGGTTTGTGACATGATGAAGTATACGGAGTGACTTCTTCAGATGGTTCCAGGCCATAAAAATTTTAAGGCAGGAGATAAAACTATGGTCTTCTCTTGTTACAAAGAATTTTGACACTTAAACTGGCATTCCAAAAAATTAAAGGATACTTTTAATAGTTATGGGGGATAATTTTTAAACTTTTTTTTTGATAATTCTGTCGGGGTTGTGCTTTAGGCTTTGAAGGGCAGAATTAATATTCAAGGCAGACCTTTCATTGGAAAAAAGGTGTAATTTAAAAAAAGTTACCAGCTCCTTTTTTGTCTCAGTTGCTGATTGCGTGGACTACATTGAAATTAAAGAACATCCAGTTAACTGTTGTTTCTTTTGCTAGGTAAAATTAAATTAATTCAGCAGATGGGAAGTTTAGTTCAGTAAAAATAAAGTAACACTTATTAGATTGTTGCTGAAGTCAAATGAGATAATTTTATCAAGGTTTCCATGTTTTGGCATGTTTGTTGCCTTCTGCAAAACAGAATTGCCTTGAGTAAAACGAACCTGTGCCCTGGAGAAAGTTCCAAACTTTCCCTTATATTTTAATCAAATCTTGTCTGTTTCTGATGGTAATGTTTATTCATATGTCTTTAGTATGTCAGAGGATGTGGCTGCTATTGGTCACATAGTTTACTTGTTTACAGTAATGTCACACTTGTATCAGCACTTACTATATTACTGTGGTTATATTATTGATAAACTCAGCCTTGTCCTTGGTTGCTAATCAAAAACTAGCTAATGCTCCAGATGTTTAACAAAAATAGCTTTCTTTTCCTTTCTATGGCACCAAAGTTACTACACACTGCCCGAGCGCTAAGGTATATTTTACATACGTACCCACAAATCTGATACTTTTATGTCAGACAAATTAATATTTCTATTTGCATTTTCATCTTTAGATGAATGTTACCACAGTGAAATGTTAAAAGTGATGAAGATGCATCACCAGGACTAGGGCAGATATTTTCCAGGTTTTTTCTACTTAATTGTTAGTAGGAAGTTTGATTTGGCTTGGGTTTTCCTATTTATACATCAGTATTCACACAGAAACCAAAGTGATTTCTGCATTTCTGTCAGTGGGCTATGTTTTGCATCATCCGTTGTTAATTTGGAATCTTCCTTTTGTTAACTCTCAATATCACCAGGAAAGAAAAATGGCCTTGCGATGAAGCTTTAGCACTTCATGGAGTTTGGTGTGGGCAGTCTGTGTGACCTCCACTGGAGCACACTGTGTTTCTATAGACAGCAATGTTAGTAGTTTCTTCCTTTAACAACTTTATTCTGTTTGTTCGAGTTTGGAACACGTGCTTATACGGCAGTCTCCTTCATGAATGGCATTCAAGAGAAACCTCTACAAGGCATTTATAAAAGTAAATAATATCTAGCTCAACCAGATGGAGACTACTGACTTTGTTCCTTCACTGTTCAAAACCCTAATAATTTGAGAATTTTTTTTTTTTTTTTAGAAGAGCTTAAGGGAACAAAGACCCAAACATCTCTAGCTGTCACTTTTTGGCTTTGTGTCTTTATGTGGTAGTGAAACCATCACTGATGAGAACAGACTAGCTAGAGGAATGATGTCCCCAGTCTGTCCAATGTGATCCTGACAACAATGACCCTTGGAAGGATAGCGTTCCACAATGTGCTAGAGCTCACTGAACAGTTTCAGTAATGGTCTCAAGTACTTGTGGTTTCTAAGAACCATTATCTTGTGTTTAAAAAAAAAAAAAAAAAAAAGAAAGTGGAAATATTAATATTTGGAGGAGAAAAATTGTTGGTTATATTTAATAATTTCATTATTAACTATGTAGATGATCTGGGGGTGTTTTAAAGGTATTTTACAACACAGGCTAAAGGCATATTCAGCGTAATTTCTCCTATTTGCCTTCAAGAAAAATCATGTAAGTTGGAGGAGGCAATACAATATCTTGGAGTTATTTAAAAATACCTGTCCTTTTGCTTAAGTAAAAACTCTTTCAAGTAGATTTGATTCAACACCAATGAATGCTGCATCACATTCTGAGAAATGGGTGACTTTTGCAGCAACATGAAACTACTGTGATGAGAATATTGTCTGATGAATGGTCTTTAAAGTGTGATATAAAAAACAGACAGAGAAAAAGATGAATACCATTAACAGTAATGTTTAGGATCATTTTGGATGGAGGAAAACTAGAGATATTGATTTGGTAACAGCTGGACTTTGGACTAGGGTTTGTTTGAGTGGAAGTGAAGAAAGCAGTTTGCTATAGAGCTGTGTAACAAACAGCCAACCAGTTTGTGATGCATTCATGGATGGGGGAAAGAAGGAAAGGAGTTGAAGATGACACCAAGATTGAATCCAAGGGTTTTGTGACTCTCAGGGAACAAAAAATAGAGCTATTGACAGAGGAAGCAGGAAAAGGAGGAATTTCGATAAAAATTATAATCAACCACTTCCAGCTCCTGTTGATTAGTACATGCTCCATTGACTTCATTCAGAGCAATTGAGAATATGGCTGTTGAGTTCAGCTTGAAGGCTAAGTTTGAATTGGCGGGGAGATCTCAGGATAAAATCTCAGCAAAAACAGGCAGAGATAAAAGTTTGCAGTTACAGATCCCAAATTCTTGGAAATGGGATTGTATCATGGTCCACTGATTTATAATGATAGCTTAGGGAAGATGAGTTACCTACGCAAAAGTGAAAAAGAAAAAACCTGAAAGAAAATAGAGCAAGAGAAAAAGAAAAGAGAGAAGGCGAATTCCACCAAAAAGGTCAAAGGAAGATTAAAAAGAGATTGGAGCTTTGAAGAGTAAAGAATTTGAAAGCATCCTAATGGTGAGATTAACTATAAAAGGAAAGCATACAAATAAACTGAGAGGAAAATAAAAAATAAAGGGTTTTTCTTTTCTCAGTTTAATGTAAAACAGATACACTTAATTATCTGAGTGAAACATAATGTAGTATAGAAAGCAACTGAAACATAATAAAAATTCCTTCAAATGATTACTGTTCTCAGAAAGATGTTAGGAAATGTAAGGGTTGTGTTTTCTCAGAAATGTATATATTTTACTTCATAGGTCAAATGTTCACATCTCAGTGTCTCTTATGCTTTGTTGTATTTACATAGAGAAAACTACATGCTAAAATATTAATACAATGACACTATGTTTAAGTTATTGCAGTTAAATAATGTACAAAGAAACCAAATAGACTAAGATTTTGGAATAAGTTATTTGTCTTTTACTAGGTAGTTTTCTTTTTTCCTCATATAAAAATATAGATCAGTAAGGATATATATGTGATGTAAATATATGCTTGTCATATACTTTCCCAAAGGTTGTAAACATGGCATTATATTCTTCAGATTGGCTTTATTGTCCAAATAATTCTTTAATTAAATTGAGCTCTTTTTTATTTAAAGCTGTCTTTTGGGGAGATATTGCCTTAGATGACGAAGACTTAAAAATCTTTCAAATTGACAGGACAATTGACCTTACACAGCACTCCAACGAAAGACTTGGCCATAATACAGGTATGCTATTTCAACCTTGTTTTAATTTATCTTTCCTGGTAGTTAATTCTGTGTGGAAGGCAATCTGTGTTTTAAATGTGGAAAGTCAGTATAATGTCTTGGATAACATTAGCTTACACTTAGAAAAGTTATTAAACAAAGACTATAGATTCACTTTAGGAAAAAGAGAAGCAAAACATTTCATTTTATTCCAGCATTTCTGTTTAAAAATGCCTTGTTGAACTGAGGAGCAGAAACTGCTAGGAAGAGTAGAGTCTACTCTGCAGGTGGTCATGTGGGAAAGGAAATTGCACAAAGCTTTGATTTCATCATTGAAAGTTCCTGGTAGCAGAGCCCAAACAGACTATGGAAAACGTATGTGGTATCCTGAAGGCAAAATTGGAAGCCTGGCATTGAAACCCCTCCTTTTGCTTTTTTTAGTGTTTCATCTAGTTCTGCACCCAGACCTAGAAGAAACACTAGAATACGTCATCTTTGCCACATTTGCCTTGTCTAAAAAACCAACTATTTATTTGACATTTAGTGTACGTTTCTATGCTATTGTTAACATACAATATTGTTAACATAGCAACATACAATTGTTAATACAATACATTAGCATCAGAAGCTGCAATCCGATTAACAGAGACAGCTGGCTATTCAGACAGATAGATAGAGATTTTATTTTTGTGTAAATGTGTCTGTTTGCAAAAAAGAAAACATAATCCATGCATAAATGGATGTCTGTCTAATGTCTAAAAATATTTATGCTTTCAGGCTATGATTTGTAAATTGATAACTGAGACTTTGTAAACTTTCAGGCTATGATACAAAAAAAGCCAGCTACTGAGGAAAAGTCTGGAAAAATGCTATTAGAAATGTAAAATTGTATTATTTAAATTTGTTTTCTGTTAAACGTGTTTTGTGTGTGCCTGAACTGAGCTACCATAACTTATTCCAGATATGCGGAAAAAATTTTCAGACCAAAGAAGCAATTTTGAATTTAAGCTTTCAATATTTATACATTTTAAAATATTTTTACTCATTCTAGGTAGATGCTGTGATTACAGTGTTTTTATGACAACTTGAAAATTTATTTTATCCCCTTTCACTTCACATCCACTTGTTTTTCCAAAACAGGAAAACTTTTGATCACTTCTAGATCTGGACTGGATTTTAAAATGTTAATAGAGTCTCCCTGCTCTCCTCTCCTCCAAACAAATAGTTTTAATTGCCTTTGAAGATATCTCAGGCGCTAGTTTTGTTGAAAAAATGTAGAATAACATTGGTCATTTCCCCTTAAAGTGGATTCAGTTAAGTGATTTCTTTGGCTTGCTAACTCCCGTTTTTCTTCCTTTTCTACTTTTTCATTTTAACTGCGAAGTTATTCTTATTTTTTAATTGCCACACAACAATACGCATTTCTAAGCAGTTTTAAAATTATATTTAATATTCTGTTACTTAGTTTTTCCTTTCTTGCATGTTTTGTGATTTGGGAATATTATACCATCCATGTTACCTTTTCTTGTGGATGGTATAATATTCAGGATATTGCATCAACCTGTTAAGTGTTGCTAGTGCATTTGGATCTTTTTTTCTGCCTTCATTACACAACAAGAGTCAATACAATTGTGATGATCAGTGGGGCTAAACTTTGGAGAACAAACTTTCTTAAGCTAATGACTTCATAACTGCTCTCAGTGAGCCGTCAACATTCTTGATCTTTCCAAAAAGAGCATTGGAGAAGTCAATTTTACACTTTACATATGAATTTATTTTTCTAAATTTACGACATTCTTGATGTGTAAACTAGGAATTGTGTGCTAATCTTCCCCTAATTCCAAAGGAGCAAATTTCCAACTAGCTCGTTAATCTCATGTAGCAACTGGAAAAGGAATAAAAGGAATGCTAGATACCTGTAATATAGAAAACAAAATTTTATCTTAGTTACAATGGCAATTAATTGTAAGATTGATTTCTGAGCACTTTCTGTTGTTGACTTTCACAGACTAAAGGTGACATCAGGTAGAAGGATTAGGTACTTGATTGTAAACCATCAAGATGAAGTGGTTGAGTCACAGTTGTTATTGCAACTCTAATTAAAATCCTGAGGCTCACAGGCTCTGATTCACATTATGTGACTGCTCCTTTTCATGAGGATTATCTGCCTGGATTTGCAGGGTCAGATAATCTGTGAGCTTCTTGGAGTATGGCTCTATAGTTTTATTTTTCATTTTGTCCAAGCAAAATGCATAATCACTGTAAACAGAAACAACAGTAAAGCGGATAACATTTATGTGTGTATTTTTATAAGTCCAAACTGCCAAAAGTATCCTCCTTATCCTGCCTGAATGATGAGAAGATGCAGAAAATAGGAACTAAAACTTTTTTAGTCTATATGGTTTGGCAAGGCTGCATAGTAGTCATATAAGACAGCTTAGTTAAGTTAGAGACTTTTTCTTTGGTTTTTCATGAAATGAAATACACAGGCTGCAGTAAGACCGAAATTAGTGTTTGGGGGTTTTTTTCCTCTGAAAATATAGTATAATACTTTCTTTAAGTACTAATGGATTCTTTAGGGGTTTTCTGTTATGTTTGACAGTTGATGCTTATAATGATTTTTTAATATTTATTTGAAATGCTTAGATATAACCCTTATTTTATAAGATGAGTTAACATGAGAGACAGTTACATTAATGACGATCAATGTTACATCCTCTGCACTTTATGTTATAGTTTACCATGTAGCTTCTTGGAAAGGAATGTGTTGATCTATTACCTCATCTATTTAAAATGTTTTTAAAAATTTGGAATATTTTTCTCAAGGGAGCCAGCAACTATGTGACAGCGTAATCCAAATAATTAAGCACATTGTTATTCACTGAGCAGCCACACACTCACTTGCCTTATATGGAATTTTCTCATCTGTAATATGAGTTTAAGTTACTGTTTAATAAATATATCCTCTACATAGATATTAAAAGTTTTTTGTAAAGTTGGGAAGGGCCTTTTTAGTGATGATTGGAGGTATCAGTGGTCTGTTTCTTTCTATCCTTTTACTTTCTTCAGTTGTGAAAAAAGTTTAGAAACTCTCTTGTCCTATTACAAATAGCGACTTGTAAAACCTGCTGCAAACCTGTAAAATCACAAAACTTTCTGAACAATTCTGAATTTTTTAATTGACTCATGTAGTGTAGTCAGTGTTCTTGCTTCTGGTTTACTGGTGTTTGAAAAGTCACTTGAAAAACCACAGAAAGTTTTTGTGTGAAGGGAGTATATAGCAGACTGTATACAGCAAACCCAGAAATGTATTTTATTTCTGTAAATGGCATGGTAAATGTTAAACTACTTCCTAACTTAGATTTTCATTGACTGCTGTAATCGCACAGACATATATGCGCATATATCTGCCAGGTCCTGCTGCAATGTACACCAGCATGTGATGTTTCAAAGCCTTAAATGTGCATTGACATCTACTTGGGTGCTAGCAAAGAAAAGCAAATCTTTCATGGCAAAATCAACCATATTAAGTTTTCATCAGTTTTGCTGGGTTTGTTTGTTTGTTTTCTGATGAAACTTTGGCTGTTTGCTTTTTCTCCTTCCCCTCCCTTGAAATGAGAAAATTGTGGCATGCATTCATGAAATTTCTTTGAGAGTAACCCTTTTAGCTGTCAATCAATATGGCTCTGAGGATGTCAAGGTCACCAGGAAGAAAAAAGCTCCAAATAATAATTAGATGATGTAATTGTCATGACTTGTCTGAATAACAAAGACATGTTGGCTTACATTCATGGAATGCATATTAGAAAATTTTTCAGCTAATCATGTGTTTTTATTGCATTGTCAAGAATACTTGAAATGTTTTAATGGAAATTAAAGAATACGAAGTTTCCTTTAGGGTGCCTCTCTAGGCTAGTATAGTTGTTGTACATGTAGAATTCCATGGTTCAACTTTTGAAAATTGCTTTCTGTTTTTTTTCTTTCATTTTTAAAGGTGGCTTTGGAGAGCATGGAATGTCAAAAAAGCGCAGTGCCCTCTATCAGCTTATAGAGAGGATAAGAAGATTTGGCTCTGGTATTTTCACTGTTTAAATTAGCAAGTTGCCTGATGTGATAGTGTATCATGAACATTAATGATGATAGTACTTTAACACTTTAAAGCCTTTCTGTATTACTATCAGCACAAACAAATTATAAAATTATTAGTGCAAGAATAGTAATGAAGAGATTAGCTCTGTGTTCCGTTTTCTTAGAGTTCTTCTGCCAGCATGAAATCTGAAAACTAAACCACGTAGCTTTAAATGTCATGTTAAAAACTGCTTAACTTTGTTTTATGGCTGTGTTCACAGTTATCGGCTTAACTAATGTCAATTTGGTGTCTTTTCACTGCAAGTAGACTATGCTGCAAAGCTGCTGATTTTGTTTGTTTCTTACTTTTTTATGGATCCAGGCGGGGCATTCTGATGATTCATACTGTGTTTGGAACATTTGTGGTGTGTTATGCTGAACAAGCATATTTTTATATTAATCATACTCTTGTCAGTATGAATGTAGTTAATTGAGCAGCATATGGAATCCCCCCTAATTCTAGCTGAGTTTACACTCTATATTTGATGCACAAAAACATCACTTTAATGTCATGTGAAACTTCACTTCAAAAAGGAAAATATGTGAAACTCCATTGTAATTGCACCACATTGTGTTAATCAGAGCACGGTAACTGCCTTTGCAGAGGTGCTTTGATATATGATCTTCATCCTTCAAGAGAGAATTACAATTTTAGTACTGCATAAATACTTGTCATCTTTTGGGTGCAATTTGGAATAAATTTCTTGCTTACACCTCTAAAGAGCACCAATAAAAAGAATTTGGAATGGTAGAACATCTAAATAAACATGTGATGTGGTTCAGTAATGACTGCATATTAAGTGTAAAAACAGTTTTTCTCAAAAGTCTGTCTGTATTGTAGATACTTTGTGTGGAATTTGTTGTGTAATTCTCATTTACACACTCATTTAATTACAAGGATAGGTTATTTGCTTTTTCTGTTTTTGTTTTGTTTTTTTAAAACCCTGGAATTTTCTGTGTAATTCCTGGTATAATTCCAGTTACATGTTGGTTGTCACAAAGACAGGCTTTTCTTCCCATGTGTCAGAACTTCCTCCCTGCCTCATGCTGTAGCTTCTTCTCTTCCTATTGCTGCTCTCAGCCTTGGGGCTATGCCAACATTCCTTACCATGACTCTGCCCTGGAATCCTCCCTGGTTCTGACACAGTCATTAACACTTAAGTGCAGCTGGTACCACAGGGGATTCTCACAGGGGGAAAATGTAGTCTTCCACGAGGAATAAGATATAAGGCTCCAACTGCACTGGGTAGGATTCGTTAACCACCTTTCCATTTTGATCAACTGCCCAGATCTGCAAACTAACCTATAAATTGTTCAGAAGAGGCACCTGTTCTGGTGTCCAAGTCCTTGTCTAGCTATTGTTATCCTTTTCTGTTCTCACAGTAGGTTTCAGCTGATTTAGAAAGATTTGCCTGTGATGGGATGAATGGTGGTAGTAACCCTGAAAACGGTAGACACTTTTTTCTCTTGTAAAGAAATTCCAGCCATGAGTAAAACCTACCTGTGGGGTTCCAAATGTCAGTTTATGAAAAATATATGATTTCTTACTGTCCAGTGCTTTAAAAATAGTCATGTACTTGCTTTTTCCAGATTATACAATAAAGATGAAAGGGATAGTGAATGTCTTGATTAGTTTAAGTCTGTCCAAAGTCTGGCATTCTTTGCTGGAAAAAGCTTCATTTATTTAAAAAGACCAGACCAAAACAAAAGCCAGAAAAAAAAGAAATGCAGAAAACACCACCAAAACCACAGGGAGTATGATTTCTTAAATATTTTTATTAAATGAGAAAATTTAGATGCACTTAAGCAATGCACATTCCAGTTGATAAACATATGTGCAAGATTCTACATATATTCAAAAAAATGAAGATTCAGTCTCCATGTCTTTCTCAGAAAACTATGTAATGATAGACAGTCATGTAATAGCAATGTCCTACTTTGAAAAGGCATAAAGAAATCTGAGTTTGACCTTATAGAAAATAATTGCTCTCTCTTTTCATGTGTGTGTGATCTCATTCAGTGTTTTAATTATCATTGCAGGTTTTGAGCAAAATAATACATCTAAAGGAAGGACTACTGTAAAATTCTCAGGGAAAAATGAGAAAAACCGATTTCCCAGAGCTGCTACATCCCGAACAGAAAGAATATGGCCAGGTGGTGTTATTCCATATGTAATAGGTGGAAATTTCACTGGTAAGCTTTGTGCTTTGCGTGAAAAGAGGAAAGATAATTTTTTTAAATTGCCTTCCTTCCTTTTTTTTTTTTTAAATTTTTAAAAGTGAAGTCATGCTATGGAGGTCAATAGAAGAGTTTCTGTTGGAACAGGCCTGAAGTACATCTGTTTTGAAAATATTACTCATACTTAATTGTTTTCAAAGGCAAACTACGTAATAAAAAAATGTATAACAACCTTTTAGAGAGGGAAATCTCTATTTCTTTACCTAATATTTCTTGTTGCACATTTGTTTCCATGAGCCTAAGTAAAGGAATGTCATGGATTTTTTTTTAATGCAGTATATTTAGCACAAGAATATCTTCAGTTTAACTGGTGTGACATGTATTCTTCTAAACTGATTTCACTTAACAAACTGACTCAAGTGTGTTTTGTCATTCCTCAGTTTGGTTTTCAAATAGGTACATACAAACATATATGACAAAAAGAAAGACTGGCTACCCTACATATAAAATTCTTAGCAGAAAACTGTAGAAGACGTTAAAACATTGTTATCCTTGAAAAATGTAAGTGAATCAATATCAATGTGGATATAAGAGATAATTTAAAACAAAAACAGAACAAGGAAAGCGAAAAGATAAGGAAGAAAGTATATGAAATAGCATCTTATCTATTGTGCATGATAATACAGGGAACCAAACAAACATGCAAATGCTCACACGTTGTATATGGAGGAACCAGAGTCATTCCTTTCAAACTGACAGCTACAGTCAAGCCTTCAGTTTGGGTATTTACATAGTACTGTACCAAATGTGACCTTTGCTTTAGGATTACTGTCTTATGAAATAACTGTAGTAAACTAAATGAAAGCATCTTGTTAAAGATTTTGCCTTTTTCATAATGAAAGATAAATTCTAAAGCTTAGATAAAACTGCTTAAAGGTAAAAGAAAAGGGCAAGATGGGATGGAATAGCCTTTACTTTTTAGAATCTGATATGATTTGAACTTATTTTTATGAACTTTCAGGTTTTGTTGTCTTTAAGTCTTTAAAAGGTTAGATGTTTTTGCTTGTTTAATTATCCTATGTTGTAACCTGTGAGGGGAGTATTTCTGCTAGCACATTCTTGCCAAATAATACTCTGTGGATTTTCAGCTCAGAAGCAATACAGGTATATTCTCACATGCTGCCTCTATGTCAATAAGCCTTGTCTCTTGTCACACAATGAAATTACATTGCTCTGCTCCCTGAAGTTTTGTTCTGTGCTGAGAGCTGGCCTGGATGCTTCTGCAACTAGAGGACAGTTCTGATCTTTTCTGGATGTATTTCTCATTTTTAAGTCAAATATCTAGGTGTGCTTTTACTAAATTCTGAATTTCCCACTTTCAGTGGATCATTTGTTTTCTGAGAGATTTTGATGCAAAGAAAGGGAGACTGGACTTATTTTCATCAAATGTTTTTACCAGTATGCCTATTATCACGGCTTAGCTTTAACTGGTGTCCAGACTTGAAGGCTGTAGGTTTTTATAAAAACTTTTTTCTTTCTACTAGATTGATAGCTATGATGTAAAGTTACTCAATTTTTTGTGTCTTTTTCTTTCTGGTTTTTTGCTTTCCTCTCCCAATGTGGTTCACTTGGTAGTTTCATCTGGGAAATTGCTTAGTGAACATTGTGCTGGTACAGACACAAAAGCAACGCTGTATTTCTTCTGCTGTCTTCCTCTGGTGTGACATAGTGGTGGTCTTTATTCCAAGTTTTATATTTACTGGGGGTGTCAGGCAGCGTTAGCCCCCCTGCAGGCACATATGTTATGACAAACTGATGGCCTGAGTATCCCTTTAGCTGAAATCTTGCCGTACATGGGTCTACTGGGACTCACAGGGCTTCATGATTCACTGACTGCTTCCAGGCCTATATTCCCAGTATTGGTTGTAAGAAGGAAGCTGCAGTTAGGAAAAATCCGTGATTTCACGTGCTACAATTGTTGTTGCAGGCACGCAGCGGGCCATGTTCAAGCAGGCCATGAGGCACTGGGAGAAGTACACCTGCGTCACCTTCATCGAGCGCAGCGATGAGGAGAGCTACATTGTCTTCACCTACAGACCCTGTGGGTAAGTGTGCACCCCTGGCAATACATAGTCCTGCTCCCAACCTTTGGCCATGTCTGTCAGCTTTGCACTCATAAGGGAATATATACTTCACAGGAAAATGAATAGGTAATTACTGCATTTAAATGGTGCATATGTTCTGCCCGGCTTTTAAGTTAATTGAAACAGGTATGTGTGCTAACTTTGTAAAGCTGCACCTCTTTTGTCTATTTCTAGACAAAATTATCTTAATATATACACATATAGATGTAAGACTTTTATTTTTTGCTTCCAATCATGCTTTCAATATTCATATATGTTGTTGTAAAAGTATTTCAGGTTTATAATTTGTTTATTCTTAGCTTTCTCCATGTCACATTTCAAGCTAAATTGTGGTTTGTTGTAACTTTAACTCTCATATTGCTAGACTATCCTTGCTCAGATTTGTTTAATCACCAAATTTATGGCCATTTTGCAAATTCCTTCTTCTGGGTCACTGATGTGTAAAAGTGAACAGAACAGGTTTCATTACTCATGAGTGCAGCTTTCCATTAATCACCATGTTCCATCTTCAGATATTACTGCTCACAAATGCCTCAGCCAGATATGTTTGCTATTTATTCCACTCAGAATTCTCAATTTTATATAGTGCTCCGTGAACTTCCTGGGTGCACCATGTTCATTTCCCAAGGGGAGCACACACTGCCTGTGGGAATTCTGTGCTGCTGACAGTCACCTCCTGTTTGAGTTGTAGGCTCTGTAGTGAACAGCTCTCCATCTTACTGACTTCCTGATCATTGAGCCCTTTGCTTGTCTACTTTTGAATCAGGATAGGGTAGTGAAAAACAGTTTTGGGACCACCTTGCATTGTAGGAATGATCCTGAATGTATTTAATTTATAGCCTCTAGAATTCCATGTAGAATTATCTGTTTAAAGCACCCATTGTATTCTTCTTAAGGTGTAGGACAGCATAATAAAATCTATTCCTGGGCTACTTTTGAAAAACATTGCCTTTTGCCCTGAAAGTCTCTGAGCCAAGATCCTTGCAGCAGGGGAGCTTCTTCTATGGTTTCCTGTCATGTTCTTGTATCATTGTAGGCTAGCGGTAGACCTCCCCTAGGAATAGTGCCAAATGAAATGGACTTTTGTTCTGAGCCAGCACAGGCATTATGTTAGTTAATGCAACCCGTGAGATTTGAGATGATGTCGTGGTCTATGAGGATTCACCCATTAATTAAGATTCAGGGACACTGACACACAGCTGGAAGAAAAATGGAAAGCAGAGAATAATCATGATGGTTCCCTTGCACTCACAGAGGCAGAAAGTAATTTTAACAGAAGAGTGTGAAAGATGTGTTTTCAGACACTTTAGAAAGAGATTTATGGGAGTATCTGCCAAATGTAAATTCTACAATGTCAAAATACCCAAAGCCAAATGACAAAAAAAATGTCTCCAGCCAAAGAACTGTTGCTTAGGGTGCTTGATGTTTCATGAGATCAAATCACTTCATGGGAAGGCTGGGTTATAACCAGCTTTAACCAGAAGGCTGGAATATTCCAACCTTCCAGTATCCACCTCCAAAATCTATATTATTCTTTAACATTAATGTTGTTTTATTGAAGGTTACTTCACAAAATACAAATAATTTACCAAGGCTGTAACAAGCTTAAAATAAAACCAAAGAAGAGTGTGGCTATGAAAAGTCCATCACTGATGAAATAATGCCAGGCCAAACAGAAGGGGCAGTTGAATGATTTTTCTGGAGGTCCACAAGTCGTTTCAGGAAGATCCAGTAAATAGGGACATGTATTCCCTGGGTGAGCAGGAACTCTGCACTACCCACCAGCATCCAGTGCTGACGCAGGATTTTCCACGGAAAGAGCCCAGACTAAAGTGACACCAAACCAACTGCAAACACTTTCTGCTACAGGGCCAGTCTCATTGAAACTAATCTTCAGTTCTTTCCCATGGCACCCTGCTGTGTTGGTTTGTTAGCACATTGTGTCAGTATTGTTTGTACTACCATGGCAGCTAACGTTCACAGATGGCGGAGACTTTATTGTACTTAGCACTGTTGAAATTAAAAGCCAAATGATAAACCCTGCCCCAAAGAGCACACAGTCAAAACATAGCACATTAAATGAAACAAAGTGGATAGTCATATATGTGGAAATTCAGGTGGCAGTATCTACAAAAGTCTCATATGACAGCATTAGCACACTAGCAAGTGAAGTGTTAGTGAGCCTTTGTAAACAATAAGGATATTTTGGAGTGTAATGCATCACATCGTGAAACAGTTCATGGGAAGATCATTCCAGAAGGGCAGTGATTAAAAAAGCATACTTGAAATATAACAGCTGGTTATAAGAGATACATGACTTTCTTAAAATTGAGAGGTTCCGTATCAGCAAGAAACAAGAGATAAGTTTTGATTATCATAGACCCATAGGACTGCAAGGGATCTCAGAAAGATGTCTAATGTATTCTTAAGACAGAAACAGCTATTTTTATATAATTGCTGATATATGCTTATCTAACTTGGTTCTAAAAACCTGCAGAAATGATTATTTCACAGCCTTCTAGAAATTGTATTGCTTCAGCATCCTTAATATAAGAAATGTAGGAAGTTTGGGCAGCATTTTTTGTCATAGCTAAACAAGATATTTCTTATTGCAGTTAAAAGATGTTAACTTTTTTCCCCTTGGCCATAGAAAAGAAATTCCTTTTACTTTTTGAAGAAATCTGTTATATGGTTTGATACTGTTATTAAGTTCCCCCCCTCTGTTCTATATTCTTGTGGGCTAGAAAACACCTAATTCATTTAATCTTTCTTGGTTTTTTGTAGGCAGGCCTTTAATCACACTGCTCTTTGAGATTCTTTTCAGCTAGTCCACATCATTCTTGAAATTGATAGCCCCCAAACTAGGGCATGTTTGTCCAGATGACTCATTACTTCTGCTGAGTCAGTGCAAGAGCTAATTCATAGAGTTTGTAGCCTTTCTTTCCTCTTAGGTACCTAAGTATGGCGCCTCCCTGTTTCTCAACAGCTGCCATGTTCTGCGCATGGTTGGTTGGGATGTTATTCCTAATAGAAGCCAGTGCTCTTCCCACAGCATAGACACCCCGTCATTGGTTCCAGTCTTTACCAGGTTTTGCACATCTTAAGATGTCAAGTAATTCCATATTTCCCTTTCCAGATCTCTTGTATAATCTCTTAAAGTTGCTTGTCTTTGTGGCATTTAGCAGTGTTTTCTATGACTGCAAGTTTAAAAAGTCTCTCCTCTGTCTTAACCTCATGTAACATTCCAACCAGCTTCAAATCTCCCTTCATATAAGACTTCTCTAGTTTGCTTGGGGACGGTTCAGAAAAATGTCAAAAGCTTTATGGCAGTATCCCTCCCTCCCATGAGAATAATTAAATCTGCTGCAGTTGTAAACTATAATTATTTTTCACCATGTCCAGTTTATTTAACTTAGTTTGATAACAGTTAATTATTAAAATATGGTTTCATAATATAGCTCAATCAATAACTGAGTACTTTGAAATTTTCTAATTAGTGATAGTCATTTGTATCCATAAGCTGCAGATGTGAAAATAAGAATATAGTATTAAGATACTAGTGTTTGTGATTCGACTATCAAGCAGTGTACACTGACATTAATATCAATTACAGTAAGTATTTATCCATCTAGTTGATGAAAACAAATAAAACTCTAATTGGTAACAGACTGAAAACACTCTTTGCTCATTACTGCTTCTCTATCCTTTTGTTTCTTCCTATCAAATTGGAAGGGCCTGAAGACTCAGTCAGTACTTCTCATACTTCTCTGTATACAAAGCCAAAAAAGAGTCAGCATATTGGGATGGCATCTACTCACAGCGTGTTAATATTGAGTACAAGATCAAGCTTCTTTTTACATAGTAGGACAAAAAAGAAAGGAACAAATATTCATATTGTTTTGGTAGCTCAGCATGCCTTTGGTCTCAATTTGTTCTCCATTAGAAGACTTAAACAATTTTTATGACAAAACTCAGATGACTTATTCCAGTCACTACTGTATTCTCTTGTCTAAGTATTTGGCCGATCTGTCTGAGATACAGGAAAATCAAATCTCCTTCATATGCTTCCCCAAACATTGTAGAGTGAACAGATGAATAATTTAACCTCTTTTGAACTTGCTAGTGTATTAAAAAGCCATTGCATGCAAGTTCTTAAAGTTGGTGAAACAGTTAATTCATTGTCTGAGGTGCACTTTTGTAGAATACTTCAGCTAAAGAACATGTTGTAAAAGGTGCTCAGTCACTCTTATAAAATGAGAAGAAACCAGAGTTGTGCTGAATAATCTGTGCGTGGGGGAGGGCTGACTCACACTGTCAGGTGTTAAGTAACCCTGGCAGCTGGCACAGCTTCCCTGCTGGCTGTGGTGTGGCCTGCTGGAGGCGTGTGAGCAAGGCACAGGTTGCCACAGTCTAGAGCATGGTGTGCTGACACAAATGGTGAGGGGTGGTTTATATTAATCCACTGGGAGTGGCAGCTGTTGGCTAAAAAATGCTGGTTGTAGTATTGGGGTGGACATCTCCACTGATCAGATAAAGAAGCAGGAGACCCTTCTGCCTTCACAAGTCCTCTTAGGGCAGTGAATCAGAACATTTAGTAACCATGACTGTATCTTGATACAATCAGACAAAAGGCAAATTCATCAAGCCAGGTCATAGCTAGTATCTCCTTTGTATAGATGGAGTTGTATCTGTGATCAAAAGAAAAACACTCTGCTTCCTGAGCAAGATTTTTTTTTGGAAATTGTGAACCTCTTTTTCGTGCTTTGTGTAACATAATGGTGATCATGCATGATCCTGGAATGCTTATGAAATGCATTCACATCATTATACAGCCAGTGCCATGGCAAGCTGATGCCATGGTCTATGATGATTTTTATATTGTCACATTTTCAAGGGTGCACGTTTTCAAGCTTTTTTAAAAAAGGAGATCATTGACCCTACCATGAGCATGTTGCTCTATTCATTTCACTTTCTCTTTGTCATTTGTTTCTCTTCGCTCACCATCATTGACCAGCTAGACTGATTAAATGGAATTAGAGATTCATAAATAGTTACTGTCTCCAAATGCTGTCTGGTGCAATAAAGATTAAAGAGATGAGCTTTAAAACCTGCCAGTTGATTCAATTTAAGGGGTGCGACAAATGTTCATACAGCACAGAGATCTTGATTTTTTTCTCAAATGCACCTAGGGTCAAACTCATAATATTACAAATTAATTTACTTCATAGATTTTTTAAATTTTTGTTTTCTTTGTTTTTTGTCTCAGTACAATTGTTGAAGTAAATTGTTACAGCTTAATTGGATGTATCTGATGTGCTTGACAAGACATCTAACCTAACAAATCCTAATGACCCTCTGTAAGTGTGAATTGCTGCTGTTATTTTAAGACTTGGTGTTAATTCTATTTTCCTTGGCATGTAAAGAAACACTCAGTAAATTTCTTTATACTTTCTAGGGAGTACTTAAAACCTGTAAAGTAACCAGTGTAAGGGACTTACACTGGCTTACTTACTCACTGGCTGCTTACTTTTTAGGAGCAGGTTAGCATTTAAAAAATAACTCCCAATATGTTCGGATTTAGATGTACAGTGTTAGACAACCTAGAGGAATACTACATAAAAGATTGCAACTAATTTTTAACTTCTGAGAAAAAGCCATCTTTAAAATTTATCAGTTGAGGTGCCCTCAGTTATTAAACACATTTGAGAATGCTCAACCTTTTTCATTACTGTAAGAGTAAAATGTCAAATTATTTTGTCAGACACCTAAAAATCTACCTGATTTTTGAAATACCACTGAAAGCTTTCAGAGGTGATCTAAAACACAGCCATAAAAAGTTAGACTCTCATTGAGTCCAAAAGAAGTAAGAAGGACAGCAAGACAAACTGTAGTTAAATTCTTGTTGTATTATTTTGCCCTCATTATCAATAGTGTCAATAAAAGCATAGCAGGAGACATCACAGAAGATGTCTATTTGATGTCTATTCTACTATTTAGAATATGTCTTTTCACTGAAGCATATAGTGTATATGAAACCAATAAAATAGGCATGTTAAAACTAAGCCATAAGTAATCATAAATGTTCTTGAGTTCTGCATTGCAATTTTTCTCTGTAGAGTTTCCACACAGTGGCAAACATGAAGACTCTCCAGAAGGGTTTAAACTGTTTTAAACAAAGGAATTCTTTCTGCTTTTTCATAATTATATGTGCTTATCTTGCCTTTATTCTCATTAATCCCTTGCTCTGCCATTATGTATCAAGATCGTAAAGGTTTTTAACTACAAATTAAATTCCAGGACTTAAACAAATGTATTTGAATGTGTTGAGTCCCCAGGGTAATTTTGCAGGATTATAGGTGAATGGAAAACTAAATAGGTTAAAATTGGTTGCATGGTTGGGCTTGAAGGGTTGTGATGGATTGGGCTCAAGCTGCGGCTGAAAGTGCACTATCACAAGGGCTTATCCTGCAACCTGTTGTTTTCAACACTTTTATCAATGACCTACAAAGAGATGATGGTGCGTGCTGTCATCAGAGCATTGTTTATTTTTATTCTTTTGCTGTAAACAAGTTCCTGTGTCATTCTATAGTTCTATAGAATGACTGAATAGATTGTCATGACAGTGAGAATTCTGTTGATCAAACGGAACATCTTTTAGGACCTTGAATAATATCAAAAAAGCCCCATTCATGTGTATTTTTGAATAATAAACTGTTCTTGTAGGAGCTCTAGAGTTTGTGAGACATCCAAATTTACATTGTGCATTTTACTGCTGAATCTTTATACACTATTTTCTCAAGTTTTAACTGAATCTGCTATGTGATTTATAGAGATATGTATGAAAACTTTTATATGTGTTTGTGTTTTAATTACAGATGCTGTTCTTATGTGGGTCGAAGGGGAAATGGTCCTCAGGCTATATCTATTGGCAAGAACTGTGATAAATTTGGCATAGTTGTCCATGAGCTGGGTCATGTGATAGGTTTTTGGCATGAACATACACGACCAGACCGCGATGACCATGTCACCATCATTAGAGAAAACATCCAACCTGGTGAGATATTCTCATAAGTATTTTGGAAAAAACATGTGTTTGTTTTCGGTATTTCCTTAATCTGGTCAACTCTATTGGAACTGAGTGCTGAGTAGCTGAAATAGCATTTATGCCTGCTATTTTTCTTACCTGGACTGATCTCAAGTTGATTTACAAATAAAATACTGGAATTATAGTAGAATATTTTCCAAAGGTCTGGCCAAGTAGCAAGCCATTAAAATAGAGGGCCAAAAGGAGTAAAATAATGATCATGCTCAAACCTTTGAAAGAAGCCACTGCTCTTAAGGCTCTTTAAAAGTCATATCTCTTTGCTTGAGGAAGCGCATTTCTCTTACAGGCTTTAGTGAATGCTAAGTTGAAATATATGTATAGCTGCTCAAGAGGCTTTGACCTGGGAGGTAAGGTGAAGGACTTTGAATCTGCGACAGACAGGCACAGGTCCTGCAGTTTGCACGTTATTCACCTCACTTTCTACAGAACATGCAGCTTTAGTCTATGACCTTGGTGTTGTTGAGATAAAGCATCTGAGGAACTTGAGGACTTTAAACTGTGACTGTCTGCTCTTTGCCACACTGGCTGTTGTGCCCTCGCTTGTGTTGGGTTGGCAAGATGTGAGGGAAGTAGGTGTGTTTCTTTTGCAATGTTCCTAAATGTGTATGGTCTTTGTGACATGCTGATTTTGACTTACAGGAATTCTATGCTCAAAAAGGGTGAAATCAGAAATTGTCCAATGACAGCTTGGAGTATTTTTCTGTTTCTTTAGAAAATATTTTAAAATATATTTGAGATATGATGAAACTTTGCCACTTCATTTAGGACTTGGAGGGAGACTGGCAGCTGATACACACTTCCTTAAGTCTCTAAAATCTTGAAAGGGCATGCATGTTTGCACCTTCTTTTTTGTCTCACTGTATTATTGACTTGTGCAGATGCCATAAGAACTCTTCCCCTTTTCTTTTACTATCATGAGAAAATCAGCTGGAGTGCCATCCTCAGCTGCCTGCTCTCCCTTTCAGTTGTCTCTCTGGTTTCTGACTGAAACTTCTTATTGTGGTGTGGCATGAGCTTGAGGATCACTAAACGGGATCAGGAAGCCATGACCATTGACACATTTGGGTTTTGTTATATTATGCAGCTTGTGTTAGTTAAAATGTTTATGTCACTGCAGGGTTTTTTTGCAAGACTCCAGTGGGAATATGAACTGGAGTAAGAGGTGCTTTGTATTGCTAGTGTACTGATTAGGTCAAAGAACTTAGGGTATGGAATTATGAACTAAGTATAATTATTTTTCTCCTGTTCTGCTCTTGTTAATTTGCAACAGCTGGATCTTGAAAATGTGACTTTGTAGTGTCTGCATTACATGAAGCTTCAGAGAGTAACCTTTGCTGAAGCAAAATCTCCAGTAGTTTAGTGCTGGATTTGGTATCGAGTTAGACCCTTAGTATCCAGTCTAATGTGTGAGGAGGGTTCTTCTGGAGTCTGCTGTCAAAATGATTTCTTTCAGGAATTAAGAATCAAACCAGAAATTTGTATGGACTGTACATGAAGCACATCATGATGTGTGGGGCCTTTATGTGTTAGTTGCATGAGACTAGTCTTTCTAAATCCAAATATACAAATTTGATGTGTGTTTCAGAAGATGTCTGCTCTGTCAGTTAAGAGGGTATAATAAAGTCACACACTTTCTCCCACATGGCAAAGATTTATGAATGTCAGTGAGTAATTAGGTTAGGATCTTTGTTGGTGTTCTTTTCCTGTTTGGTTTTTATCTTTACAGAAAAAGATATTAAAGAATCTATTATTATAAATCATTTGTAGGTCAGGAATATAACTTTTTGAAGATGGAGCCTGGAGAGGTGAACTCCCTTGGGGAACCGTATGACTTTGACAGCATTATGCACTATGCCAGGAACACCTTCTCAAGGTTGGAGTCTCAGGTTATACCTTTTGACTTTTAATTCTATTCCTGTCTGTGTATGTTAAGAACTATGCTTTTTGAAGTATTTTGAAATCCCTTAAAATGTCCCTTACAATATAGTATTCCTACAGCAGTCAAAGCACAGCTTGTTTATTTTAAGTCAAAATAATTTAATTATATTTGAAAATGCATTTCTTTTCTGTTCAGTTTCAAAGCAGCCTTTTGATCTTGCTTCAGTTCTTTACATTTTCAGACAAGATAAACTGGAAACATCATTTTATATGATACTCACTTTCTTTTTGTGTCCATAAAAATTTGAATTTAGAAAAATCAAATGAGTGCAATGGTAGGAATGTTATGTGTAACATGATCTGTTCTCTAAAAGACATATAAATCTCCTTTCATGCATAGAGTTTCATAACTATGGATTATGAAGGTAGAGCACAGGTTATTTGGACGTGTACCACACAAGCCACAGCCTTTGCTAAGGAGTGCAGTCAAGCCTTTATAACAGAGGATGCAACCTCCTCTCTGTTATTTGTACAGACTGTTACTATCATCACAACCTTTATAATAAAGACTTTTGCTATTTTTCCTCTGTCTTGTTGCAAGCTGATCCATTCTCAGCTCCTTAGTAATTCATTGGGGTTCTCTCTGAAAGAATGCAGGGTTGTGGGGAGCTGTACCATGCGCTGGTCCCATAGGTCAGCCCTAATCTGGAGAAAAAGTGAAGGACGTATTCACCCTGTCTCCTATTATATTTCAACAGCTAATTATTCTCTAAAAATACCTCAGTAATGTAAAATAAAAAGAAACCTCCAAAAACACCCAACAAAAAGTTTTAGTTTGGAAAGTTATGTGCTTAGGTGGGGTGGTTTGTTGGGGTTTTTTTGGTGGTTTTTTTGTTGTTGTTGTTTGGTTTGGTTTGGTTTTTTTTTGTTGTTGGGTTGGTTTTTTTTTAATTTTTTTATTTTTTATTTTTCCAATTCATGCATTTTTAGGCAAAAATACTAGACAATCAGACACTTTGAAATGAATTGAAGGCCACTAAAACCTCACTAGCCTTTGAAAATTTGTTTGGCTTGTTCTCTCAATATAAATTGTATTATTAAATAAAAATCCAACCAAAGGCTGTATTACTCAGGATACACATAATTCGCCCCTGGAAGAGCATGGGAATGAACCACATGAGGTAACTATTAGTCACATTGCTTAATCCAGTTACACATACCATTACTTTAAGGAAGAGATTATAAGAACCTGTATAAAATAGAGTAATTGAACAAGACAGAACCCCCCTGAGTCCTAGGGCAATGACAACATCAACGTAATTTGATTTGTTGGCCCTGATCTCACCACTTTCCAAGCTGGCAAAAACTGATAGTGCCATGAGTAGGCGTGCCCTGCTCCAAGGTACAAGGGGTTGTTACTTCATACTGTCTAAAAACAGCCAGCAAACCCCTGAGGTCAGGTATTGATTTGCACTAATTCATCCTGCAAGTGTGAGTCATGCACAGTGAGGGGTATTGCCAGCTGTTTGCTAGACTTTGCTCACCCAGATAAGTGGTAGGAATCACAAAACATCATAAAGTTCTAGTAGTACACAATGATTTTGTTCATGCTGTATGAAAACTTACAGTATGTTCCTTTATTAAAGGGCTAAGGCGTTCAACAGAGGATTGTTTTCAAAGTTTTTCAGAGTATGAAAAGCATCAGCTTGATGCTGTGCTGAAAATCAGCGGAAAATAGAATTATAATTTATAGATGCAATCGCTTTCTAAAGAATAATGTGCCTTAGTTCTAGAAACTGATTAATACCATATGTAGTTTATTTCACTGTTCAGGGTAACATCCTGAGATAATTCTGTCTTTACAAAATTTCTAGTGATGCCTCAGAAAATCTGACTGGATAAAGAGAGCAGTGTGTATTTGCAATACTCAAAATGGTTCATTTATTATAATTTAAAAACGATATTCCTGACTATAAAGATCCTTTCTGTTCATTAATTTTTGCATCTATGTTATGTCTGAAAGTACTGGTTTTACTTTTCAATGAAAGCCCTACAGGTATACAAGTGACTATAAAAAAGAAATAAAAAGACTACAGAAACATATTTTTCTGTTAACTTCTATTTTATGGGATTTGAGGGCTTTTAAATTCTGCAACATGACAATAGAATGTAGTTTTGTATCTTACTCTGTTAAAATTCATTTGAGAATACCAAAATGTTTTAGATGATATTTAAAATTGGGGAAATTTTGAATAAACGGCACATTTGGAACAAGTCTATTTCTTGATGATGTCTTGTCATTTAAGATTAATGTCACTAAAATCACATATGGTAAGTTGATGTATTTCATTGTGAGGCAACTAAAGGCTGGCAAGTAAGCATTTCTGTTTTGAAAGTGTCAGCAGCTAGAGTGGAGTTAAATGTCTTACAACGCTTGACAGAATCATGATTGGCAAATGTGTTTGACTTTACCTGCTCTCACATGTACGTCAGACTATAGGACTTCTCATAAAAACTTTGTTAGAAATGGGAGCTTTGTGATTAAGAATTTTGTGCTAAAGATTAACTTATGTATTTTAATGCAATTGTATGGGTTTTTTTCAATATAGCAACAGCTTAACAGCAGTGCTTTTTCCCAGTGTAGTTTTAATAGTAGTAAGAGATCTTCTTCCTCTTGTTTAGCAGAAATATAAAAGCTGATAAGTTAATTGATGTACTGAGAGAAGATTCTTTTTTGGTAACTTTGCATAAATTTTGCCAACCTGAGGAATTTTATAGCATGTTGTCTGCATTTAAAGTTCTGTATTTTACCCTCTTATTTATGCCAAATGTGAAAACCAGGTTTACAAAACAGGTATGCATTCATGTAACTCAGACAGTTTTGTGACAGAAACCTGATAGTGGTTTTTGGGGTCTATTTTTATTTTTATTTTTTTTAGGGGCATGTTTCTGGATACCATTCTCCCTTCCCGTGATGACAATGGTATACGACCTGCCATTGGCCAGCGTACCCGTCTAAGTAAAGGAGATATTGCACAGGCAAGAAAGCTGTATAGATGTCCAGGTATTGCACCACAAACAAAAAAACCCCACATACTCGCAACTGTCTGACTTGTTGTTCAAGAGGAATGATAAACTTTTTGAGTCAGCTGCTCAGTATTCTCTTTCTCTGTTGGCAGCTGACACAGGCTGCTCAGGAATCGAATCAAAAAAATCTTATGGATAAGGTCACTGGAATGCAAAGCACCTAAGGACAGATGAACTGTATGGAACCACATGACATTTCAATCTGTTTTTCTTAACTGTTCAACAACTAGAAAAAACTGTTTAGTATCACTTCTGGTTTGCATACTGGCTGGAGTCCTTTTTGAATTCAAGTTGAGTGCAGAAGGAGCAAAATGCATTTTTGCACTCGGCTGTGAACTCATTAAATTTTTTAAAAATTTGTCAAGAGAAGAAGCGAGGACAACTAAATTGTAAACTGTTGTGCAGATGGGATGGTTAGATCTTACTACAAAATTTCCACAGTTTTAACAGATACAGTCACAATTTTAATATCTTCTGCCTACTTCTGTCACCCTATAACTTGAATGCATATTAATTATTTGTCTAATAAATACACACTAATAATAGTGTGGTAGAGTTGTCTGTCTCAGAGACATTAATGGCAAACCTGGAGTAACCCAGAGTCAACCCTGTGGTTCAGGTTATCCTCTAGTGCTCTTTCTCCATTAAGTGCTGCCAGAATGGTGGAAATCTCAAAGGAAAAGGTTTTAATTTCCTTGCTCTAGTTACTGCTGATACCACTGTTAAGCTTGAGTGTCAACCAAAGAAGTTCAGAAGTGCCATCTCAGTCAGAATTTACCAGCAAGATCCTTATGGGACGCTAGACATTCCAGCTCTGTGCCACATAGGCTTACAGCCATACTGCTCCTTATGGGAATTAATGACATCTCAGAACTGTTTTAACATAGATATATTGCCACTTTTAACCAAATGATCAATACAAAAGGACTGAAGAAAGGGATCAGTATTTAAGTAATGGAGTTGCTTCAAATTTTTATCACCAGCAATGGGTTTTACTGAAGATCTGGGGATTCTGATGTGCATTTGTTGTGCACTGTACAGCTTAAATACACTTTTCCTTTGTGCTGAAAGTATGCTGAATCATAGTCTTGTATATACTGGGAACATCCACAGACCTTCTGGGCCTGCCAGAGCAGAAACCACTTAAACACCTTTTCTTTAACAACTGTTCCTTTGAGAACAATTTTTGCTCATTTCTTTTGGTACAAAAAGTACTTCAAAAATGACATGCTTGGCAGCATTATTTCTAATGAGAGCATACAGAGAGCAACAATTTCATAAGCACAAAGAATACATATATATTTTGATAAAAGACAAATATTGGAGGAAAAAATATAAAAGTAAAAGTGCTGTGCAAGTAGGTAGTGTCTTATGATCATATTGACTTAGGAAAGGAAAAAAGGGAAAAAAATTATAAAGTAGTCTGTTTAGTATGTATATAACACTCTAATAGGCACTTTCAGAACTGTAAAAGATGCAGTGTACATTTTGAGCTAATGTTCAAAGAGTTGTTCAGAGAAAATATCCTTTTCATATATGTCATGAAAAATTACTGAGTTTTAATTTCTTTCAATGTCATGAAAGTCTTGTTGAAAGTTCATTTCACAGTATTGTAAAACCACTGTGGTTGTTCAGTAGCAGTGTGCACATGAAAAATAAGATATTTTTTGCAGCCCAAGTGAACAGAGGTCACATGAATAATAAAAATGAATGTTGGTTGAAGGATTGTGCTCCTTTTCTGGTACCAAACTTTGGGATAAAACACATTGGCTTTCCAGCCTTGCTTAGATGAGCCATAAAAGAAAGTGAGTTTTAAGAGAGAGAAAAAGGCTGAAGTTTTTTCTGCATATGTTAAATAGCATACTATTTATAATGTTATTTTTTCAGTTAATAATTTTAATAGAAGTTGCATAGCTGAATAACACAACCCAGACTGAATCCAATAAAGAAAGCAAATCTGAAAGTTGCGCAGTACTTTTCTTCTAATAAGTTTTCCATCAAATAGTGAAACTGAAAATTCAGACAGACATAAAGCTTTTGGTTTTACGTAAAGAATCAAGTGATGATTGTAGTATATAGCAATGAAATCCCTGATACTGTGTTGGTTTTTAGGGTATGTTTTATTTCCTATTTCAGATGAAAGATATTAATCATGATGCCTGCTTATGATAAAACAGCTGTGAATAATTCAATCCTTAATAATACCTGCATTGTTTCATGTGTTCATTTGTCCTGCCTTAAATGCAATACAATGAAAATGCAGAAAACAATTACTTAATCAGCATTTTTCAGAGACCCACACTTCTATGATAAAGGACTTTGTAGTATTGTGCATGTTTTGTTTGGAGTTCTAATTATTTCTGCAAACAGTTGCTGGTCCAAGTCTTTTTCTGGGGCCCATGAACATGAAGTTGAGCTCAGGATTGCTGGAAAATACAGGTGATCCTCACAGCAGGGAAGCAGCTGAGCCTTCCAGGGGGTTTCAGCTAGTCAGGATATTCAGGGTCAATATTCAGGAAGGGGCTTTCTGACCAAGAAACAGTTTTGAGACTGATGAAGCCAAAGAGTGAGATTTGATAACCTGCCTTTCAGCAGCAGGGTAAGTGCCAGGTCTCTAAAATGTAGCAACAGCCATACTGGTTTGTTTATAAGTTTTCCTTAGGATTTTTGTAAAAGGAAAATGTAATTGCTGATAGGGATCTGCTACATTTTAAAACCGAATTATATTGTTATGTGATGGAATAATAAGGGGGAAGAAAACAACTAAGTTGAAGTCCTTCTGTGCCAATCTGATTTTGAATTTTGAGTGTCTTGGTATTTGAGAATAAAACTTGAACTTCAAGGCTGGATTTATTACAGTGGTTTTCAGACAGCTTAATTGAGTGATAAAATGTGTTTTCTTCTGGCTCTTAAAATTTCAACACAGGTCTGCCTCTATAGTTTTATATAGAAATTGTAGTTAACATTTATATGTAGTTTTCTAGGAGCAGAAGAATAAGAAAGGAAAATGATGGAGAAAGATACTCATAAGCCAAAAGAGAGAACAAAAAATAAGTGGGTAGAGTGGGACTGCCTAATGGATAGGAAAGGAGTCTCATACTGGTGTGAGAAATCTGTTTGGAGGAAGAGAAGGTGGATGGTCGAAGCTCAGCAAATTTCCAAATTGCCTGGGTCAGTGACTGTGTGTGGAAAAGAACAGATGAAGGCTGAAGCCTGTCTCTTTTTTGTGCTGTTCTCACTGTTCCTCAGGCTTAACTTGCTGCCATCCCTATTAGATTTGAAATGTTCACCTTCAAAAGTCAGCCTTTGTTCGCTGCATAAGGAGAATTAGGGTTTTTAGATTAAGACACTTTCCCTCTAACTATAAAAATGAATCGAGTCAATAGTAAGACCCTGAGTTGTAGTAAACTGGTTTAAGATTTTGATTTAACAAGAACATGATCAGCATTAGACATTTTTAGGCAGCTTTATATGCCATATATGTATAGTTGTACAGACTTGTGTCTAAGTGTTAAAGAACTTAAAGACAAAGGGTAAACTCAAATCAGCCATAAATGATAGTATGCATTTGCTGGTGCTATGTAAAAAGGAATGAGACTTGGTTCCCTAAGTGTCTTGGAGGATCTGGGCTTCATCACTTGCAGATTTCACACTAATCCTTGATGGGATTTGACTATGTGTGTAGGCCAGCTCAGAGAGGTCTCATACACAGGCTGTGTAATTAAACACTGCTGCAGAATACACTGGTGGGAATTGCTTTGTATGAGCACATAATCTACCTGCTGCCTACACCCATGGCTAATCTTTACAAGGAGAAGCAAAAATAGTTTCCCTCTCCAAACCACAGAAAGTCTTATTAGATGTCTAACCTTCTCAAGTGTAAAACAGAGGAGAGTGGCTTTTATGGCTAGAGTATGTGTGTGGGGAAAGCCAAAGTGGCATTTCTGCAAGCGGTCTAGCCTAGTAAAATTGATATAAGGCATGACATTTGAAAGGGGGGAAAAAAATCAGAGAACACCTTGGCAAATGTTAATGATTAACATAGGAATAAAAATGCACAAATGCTTTATAAAGCAGAGTCATATAAGATTGAAGTTAGAATTGATATCTTCTGACTTGAAATATACTAAAATAAGTATGAAATGAAATTTAAATAAGTGGTCTTTCCCATTCATTTTGCTTCCATATTTCTCTCCCAAAGTGGATTCCATTACTAGTGGACTATTATACAGTAAAAAAATTTTGTAGTGTTTTGTTTTACAAGCATAGTCATGAGTACTGCAGTTGCTGCAGTCCAAATACAAAGAAAACTTCTACATTCTCTAGTGATAGAATTTTACCTGTTTTCTGTTGCTGAGAAATGTGCTTTTCAAAAAGAAATTCCCAAATATGGCCTTGTCTACTCAGCTTTGGAAGCCAGCCTAGACCTCAAATCCCATAGAAAATTAATTTAACTATTGATTGGTATAAGCTGTTCCTGTTATAGTTCCCTTGAGTAATCGATAATTTAAAATTAAAAGATAAATATGGCAAAATAGATAAAGTCCAGGTGCATTTTGTAAGTTCTGATTGTGTTAATTCTTAGTAGAAGCTATTTACTTACAAATTTTCTTATGCTTCTGTTAAATTAGAGATATTTTGAAAATAATTTTAGTTTGATAGAAATCTCCCAGGAATTTAATAAGGATATAAGGTAAATTTTCACATTAAATAGCTATATTCTGCAATTCCTGGGGGAAAGGAAAAGTTCCATGACTCCTTTTGCACTTAAAAGCTATTGTTCTAGGTCTATACACATCTTCTCTATATGGAGCATGGAATGTTCCAGCGTAGTCCTAATGAAACCATGCATGAGAGGAAGAATAAGAGAGGGCTCTAAAAGGGGTGAGAGGAGTACTTGGATTCTTGTGGATGTCTCATCTTTAGACCCTACTGTCCTCTACTCCAACGATTTCACTCTTGGCTTTTTCCGAAGTGCTTTACTTTACTTATGCACTGTAAACTATGGCACAGTTCACCAGCTCTGGGGGAGCCCAGTACAGGACTCTGCAACTTAAATGACTTTGCATTCATTGTTGTATCAAAAATAAATTGTAGTTAATGACAGATATAACCTTTTCACTGAAAAGTCTTTGTGCAGAAATGTCATTTGCTGCGGCTGCCTGCGAGTTTTTAAAGATAGAACCGCATTTTTTAAATGAAAGGAAGAAAATTTTTTTTTCCTGTTTCATTACTAAAAGGATGCAGTGATGGTGGCTTTAGCCAATACACTTCTTGAGGGTCATGCCAATCTTTCCTTTCTCTCCTCATCACGATGACCATTTGAGTGTTAAAGAGCATATTTAATGCCTTGAATGTAATTTACATCCTCTATAACAGCATAGGTGTCTGATCACATCTTAGATGCATTTTAACAAAACAGCCTTTACAGCTGTTTGTCCTAACCAATCCTTTCCTTTGTCCTCTTTTATTTAAGGATTTTCCAGAACATTTGTAATTCACTGATATTTTGATGGCACTGTTGTTCACCTGCTGCCAATGGTAGCCTTGTAATCTGAAAGCACTGCAGATCTGATTACACTGTTAGTCATGAGATAATATCAAATTCATATCTTGTATCACACCTGCAAAATCAGTGGATGAAAAAATTTTATTAAGGTCAAAAAAGATGACTGACTAAGGTGCAACACCCTACCAAAATCAGTTTTAACGGTGGAGAGTGGCAGTAACTTCCAATGTTATATTTTGGTGTGAAGATGATTTATTAGCCAGCATCCACCAGCATTTAGCAACATGATTGACAGGTGAGAGAAGTGTGCTAAAAGCTTCAATAATAAAGAATAGAAAAGCCTTTGGTATTTTAAGATTTTACATTTGCTTTGCTTTTATTAGTCGCATCTCAACAAATCATTCTTGCTAAGAGACTTTGTCAAATATAGGATTTAATTTTCTATACCAACATAAATGAGTTTAGGTCAGATCAGTTTTTCATGTGGGTAAAGGACTAAATTAAATGAAACCACTGAGAAAATTTCAGTATGATGCAAGTCATGTTGTGCTAGCATTTGTTTTAGTTCTTAAAGGGTGTCTAACTTTTTTTTTTAATTACCAAAAGAGTTCTATGTATAATATTGCAGTTGATTGACAGCAATGATATTATTTAGATTGCCATAATTTTGGTTATGTCAGCAGACAATACACAAGTGAAATAGTTCATGGAATAAAAACGTCCTGCATAAAATGGAATGAATGTCAGATTGGCTTAAAATCATGACTTTGAATAAATTGTAAAGTAACTAGTTTATTTTCCATTCTACATCTGCAGTGAGTTAAATGTATTCTGAGTAGATATTGGAAAGATGCATTTTTCTCCGTTAGGCACATTAAATTTTATATTTTTACTGTAATTTGTTTCTTTCAGCCTGTGGAGAAACACTACAGGAATCTACAGGCAACTTTTCTTCTCCTGGATTTCCAAATGGTTATCCTTCCTACACACACTGCATATGGAGAATCTCTGTGACCCCGGGAGAGAAGGTATTTTAATGTACCTTTAACTAGACACAGATACTATTTTCAAAGTAAAATGCTGTGATTATTTAGCTTTTCATTAAAGTTTAAAATATGCATATTAATTGAAAATAAAAATTATTATAAATTGTGTTATAAAAAATGAGACCATGGACTATGTACTACTGACTTTACTTTGATCTGGGGCATTAGAACCACATCATCAATTCAGTGGGTGTCCTTGTGAAATAAAGGCATGATTTCAATCTGCTGTATGTTTGCACTATGAACTCCATTTAAAACTGATTCCCAGTTCAATTTATGGTTCAATATAAAAGTAGAAGAGTTGATTCAGGCTCTTGAATGGTCCATTTTCCAGCATGGGCTCGGACAAGCTGACTGAGGTGTGTGGGGCTGATAGCTGGGCTGTAACTGAGGAAGTTCTTTGTATGTTCAATAAGATGTTTCTACAAATAACATTAATAACTGAAATAGCATTAGTAAAGAAAGTGTCATTGTGGGTGTTCCCTGGAATTGGTTCTAGTGCATATAGTTTTACTTTCTGGGGATCAATTTTATGGGGAAAAAAGAGGAGGGAAAAAGTGGGCTTGGCAAGAGCAGTTTGGAGAGAGAATTGTGCCAACCTAGTGAAAGCAAAACTTGTCCTTCCTGTGTACACTTGCAAAATATGCTAGCTAAATCTTATTTTAACTTATTAACTCAAATATCAGGCTGCTTCAAAACAAATAAGGATAGGTGGAGTGATGAAAAGCTTCAGCTGAGACAAACTATGCAGGAAAAAGGATGTAAGTGTCCTTACATGACGCAGTGGCTGATATCAAGCAGTCACATACTAAAGAATAAAATGCAGAATCCAAAGACTGAAATACAGAATCTAACAGATTGAGTCCTGGCAAGTTCAAATAGGAAGACCTAGCACTTGCCTCCAGATATTTCAGTTGCTTGTCTCAGAAGTCTCCCACTATGTATGAACTGGAGATTTTTTTTCCTGATTGTATTACTTTGTTCCGTGTTTCTTTCAGGTCAGGGTCCTGGTAGACACCAAGAATATATACTCTTGATGTTCTAATAGATCCTGAGGAGCTGTAAGGGCATTTGCTACTGTGGGGAATGAAAGCAAAGTCATTTGGAGATTGTTTGCCCTCCTCTGGGCAAGAGCCAGAGACAGGAGGAAAACTAAACACTCTGCTGGGAGGAAAAGGGTGGCTCAGCAGGTTGTCAGGGAAAAGAAATGAAGAGATGAACTAGAAAATGTTTGTGCAAAGGATGAAAATTACTCTAGATAGCAAATTTATGTCCCCATTTTTTGTGTTGTGTTTTAGACATCACTGTGGTATCAACAAAAACGGCTTAGGTTTTTTTTCCAGCACTGCATTAAAAAAAAAAAAAAAAAAAAAAAAAAAATTGTTTTTTTATAAAA